>QXTE01000003.1:15778839-15829194 GCA_003942145.1 Platysternon megacephalum
GGGGGGGTGTTGGATGAGTCTGGAGTTCTGGGGGGGGTCTGTCAGGAGGCAGGGGTGTGGAGAGGGGTTGGGGCAGGCAGGGAGCAGGGGGGGTTTATGGGTTGGGAGTTCTGGGGGCCCTGTCAGGGGGCGGGGAGTGGTTGGATGGGGCGTGGGAGTCCCGGGGGCCTGTCTGGGGGTGGGGGTGTGGATAAGGGTCGGGGCAGTCAGGGGACAGGTAGGGTCCTAGGGGGACAGTCAGGGGACAAGGAGCAGGGGGGGTTGGGAGTTCTGAGGGGGGCAATCAGGGGGCGGGAAGTAGGAGGGAGTGGATGGGGCGGGGCTATGGCAGGGCGGGGCTCCCTGGGTGCACACCCTAATGAAATGTGCTGCGCACGCCTATGTCTACTGGCCTACCCCTGACATCAAGATAACGTACACAATGACTTAATACTTGATACCCATTTGCATCGGTACATTCATCAGCCATGTATGCAAATTTTTTGAATGTGGTGAGAGAGTTCTTCGCTTTTTCAACTGTTGAGTCTTTCACTGTTGCACCGCATGCTTCTAGCCAGTCAGTTGAGTTTCTTGCAGAAAGATATTGAACATTTGCTGGTCTTGTTCGGAACCAATGTTCAACTTCAGGATGAACAAGTGACAATGCACTTAACATTGCCCTCCAGTTTGTAGTGTGAGGTATCTCTGGCTTAAATAGAAAGTAGGATGCCACAGCCATGTTTGTTCACATGAACTGTGTGTCTCCAGCATTCTTAACAGCCTCATTAAGTACTTCTAAAATTGGTTTTGAAAGTGGGCTTATACGGCTTTCTGCATGTTGAGGCACTCCAGAGGCCTGGTGTTTTGCAGACTTTTCACGTAGTTTGTCAGCATTGGCTTTGCTGATCGGTTTGACAAACCAAGCTCCTCCACTTTTACCAATTATAGCATTGGGAAGTGTAAGGGGGCGCGGACTCACCCCTGCGGCGGCTCCTGCTGGTCGTCCAGGGAATTAGCTCTCCCAGCGTCTGGAGCGCCCCCTGCAGGCTGGTGATCCGGCTTGCCTCTGGCCCGTGTCCCTCCCAGGACCCCAGGACCCCTTTCACTGGGTCTCCCCGCTCCCAGGGGAACCCTCCACCCACTATCCCCACCTTGCCTCAGTCGTAGGCTACTGCCAGTCACCAACTAGCCCCCGCGCCCTGGGGCAGACTGCAGTGTCAGCCACTCATCATAGGCCAGGTTGGGTTGGGTTTGGACCTGCTGCCTTGGCCTACCCCTGGGCTGCCCTCTGCAACCCCCAGTACCTGTTGGCCTTAGACTAGGCCGCAGCCTGGGGCTTTCCAGGCTAGAGCTCCCCAGCTCCTTAGCCTTTCCCCAGCCCTGCTCCTCTCAGATACCCTGTCCTTAGCTCCCTGCAGCCAGGCCCTTCTCCCTCTGAAGGCAGAGAGAGACTTCTGTGCTCCTGGCTTCTAGCCTCTTATACAGGCCAGCTGCAGTCTGTTTGGGGCGTGGCTTCCAGCTGGGCCTACTTCCCCAATCAGCCTGGGAGCTGCTTGCCCCAGCCCCAGCCCTCTGCTGGGCTATTCTAAGCCCCTAAGGGCAGGAGCAGGGGACCAGCCCGCTACAGAAGCTTTCCTTCTTCATAAGCTTTTTTGCAAGAGGTGCACCAGTAGCCATCTTTTAGGAACACTTTGACCGACAAACATCAGGAACTGCCTTTAGGTTTTGGAGACACTGTTTCTTCAGTAGGTAGCTGTATTTGTGCTTCGGGCTGGTCAGATGTAGATATACCACTTGAACCTTCAGATGACATGTTGATATATTCTTGGTTCTTGATGTGTTCTTCACCTTGGTTAGTTTTTGAGGCCTTTGAGTGGAAAAATTGTTGTATTGTTTTTTGTTTTTTCATTTTCACTTTGACCTGAAACATATAAAAGAGATATGAATAAAGTAAATGTTTTGTTAGGATAATGCAAATTTAACATAAGGATAATGCAAGTTACACCAAAACACATAACAGGTCTAGATTTCTAAAAAAATATAATTAAAAAAAAATGTATTTAATTTAAATTGACTTTTCAAAAGTAAGCCATCATGGGATAAGAGGGAAGTCCTCTCATAGATCAGTAACTGGTTAAAAGATGGGAAACAAAGGGTAAGAATAAATTATCAGTTTTCAGAATGGAGAGAGATAAATAGTGGTATCCCTGAGGGGTCAGTACTGGGACTATTACTGTTCAACATATTCATAAATGATCTGGAAAAACGGGTAAACAGTGAGGTGGCAAAATTTGCAGATGATACAAAACTATTCAAGATAGTTAAGTCCCAGGCAGACTGCGAAGAGTTACAAAGGGATCTCACAAAACTGGGCGACCAGGCAACAAAATTGCAGATGAAATTCAATGTTGATAAATGCAAAGTAATGCACATTGGAAAACAATCTCAACTATACATACAAAATGATGGAGTCTGAATTAGCTGTTAACACTCAAGATAGATCTTGGAGTCATTGTGGATAGTTCTCTGAAAACATCCACTCAATGTGCAGCGGCAGTCAAAAAAGCAAACAGAATGTTGGGAATCATTAAGAAAGGGATAGATAAGACAGAAAATATCATATTGCCTCTATATAAATCCATGGTGCGTGCACACCTTGAATACTGTGTGCAGATCTGGTCACCCCATCCCAAAAAAGATAAATTGGAATTGGAAAAGGTACAGAGATGGGCAACTAAAATGAATCGGGGTATGAAACAGGAGGAGAGATAAAAATGACTGGGAATTTTCAGCTTAGAAAAGAGATGACTAAGGGGGGATATGATAGAGGGCTATAAAATCTTGACTGGTGTGAAGAAAGTGAAAAAGGAAATGTTATTTAATCCTTCACATAACACAAGAACTAGCAGTCACCCAATGAAATTAATAGGCAGCAGGTTTTAAAAAAAACAAAAGGAAGTACTTCTTCACACAACATAAAGTCAATCCGTGGAACTCTTTGCCAGGGGATGCTGTGAAGACCAAAACTATAATGGGATTAAAAAAAGAACTAGATAAATTCCTGGAGAATAGGTCCATCAGTGGCTATAAACCAGGATGGGGAGGGATGCAACACCATGCTCTGAGTGTCCCTAGCCTGTTTGCCAGAAGCTGGGAATGGGCAACAGGGGATGGATCACTTGGTGATTACCTGTTCTGTTCATTCCCTCTGAAGCTCCTGGCCTTGACCACTGTCGGAAGACAGGATACTGGGATAGATGGACCATTGGTCTGACCCAGTATGACCATTCTTATGTAAAAGTTAATTATAATAATAAAAATGTTTAGTACAGAAACTGCCCAACATCATGACCTCTCAAGATAGCAACGATGTGAGATAACAACCTTGGCAAATAATGCATTTTAAAAATCTTGGCCTACTAGGAAACATAAGTTTCCATTCCCAGTCACAAATCTAGCATTCTGGAGCAAAGTCACTAAAATATAGTCCAACAAACAAATGTTTATTTAACGTGCCCCTCACTTTTCCCTCCACCGCACCCCACTCACTGGTGTTGTCCTTGGTCAGTGGAGACTCAGAGTTCAGAGGTGCTTTCACGTGAGTACACCTCCCAGGTGAGGGGCAAAAAGGCACCTTGCTCGTTCCTCCAGCTGCTCACTGTTCGCTCTGGCCACTGCTGTTTGTTGTGCCACCGTTCACTCCACCACTCTGTTGCCAATGGCCCTGTGCAGTCACCTGCTGCTACCTGCCACTGTGACCTCTGCGAGTTGGTGTCTTGAGGTTCCACCCAGCTCTCAGTGATTTCAGCTGAGCTCTCAGTGAGGGAACCTCACTGCGAGTGCACAGAAACACTGTCCCACAGCAGGACTAAGCACTTAGACCTGATTATCAGTGATTTCAGCTGTAGTGGTCACTTAACAGAACAAAAGACTATCTATGGAGCCTAATCAGCTCTGTCTTTAAACAGTGGAGAGGAACAAGTCCCCACCCTCTCTTGATGCCCTCAATCAGCACAGGCTAAGTACAGTTCTACTGCCCTTTACTCTTACAATAAGAACAACATTTCATCTCCCCCTCCTCCTCCTCCTCCCCCCACCCCCGCATTCAAGTGATTTGTAACCCAAGACCTGCCAAAATCTATCACTTGGGCAACACGGCTCTGTTTGCTGGATACCTAGGTAGATTAGGTGTGAATGTAAATGCAATCTGGCCCTGAAGCCTTTCCCCCCAGCCCCAGCTCATCACTAGCTGTCAGGGAGAACTCATTTAGACTTCGCTTACAAATCATCATTTGAAATTATTAGGTTGGCCAACATCACCAAAATGAATGCACTGACCTTGTCATAAAAAACAACAGCTGTATAAGGAAGCTAGTCTATGTTCATACTTTTCAAATCTATTATACTTTTTCAGATACACACATTTTTATCATACACTGTATATGCTTTTAAAGTGTGTATTAATGTTTCAATTTCAATTCAAATGTCCAAACAGTCACTAAATTGGCATGTAACTAGTTCACAAAACTGGGGGAGGGGGTGTTGGGGAAATTCGGGGAAGGGGGGAAAATCACTGAACTGATGCTCAGTGGAGCTCTGGGGTACTTGGCTGGCAATGGTGGTAACATACCCCTGACTGGGGAGATTTCAACATTCATGTTATTGCCACAGATGTAAAACCCTGAACCTTCTCACTTACCTCTCTTGCACAGGTCCTCTGGTGCAACCCACTCAGCCAATCACAGCTTGGACCTGGGCTTCAGATTTGATGTTAACAGTAAACCCAAGTCTCTGTCTAGAGGAGAGCATTAGATCACTGTAGCAGTGATAAGAGCTCTGCCAAGCAACTAGACTGTAGTCAAATCAAGGCCATAGGTCTAAGACCCATGGACTCCATCAAAAAAGCATGCTAAAGGACAGCAGCATTCTACCCACAGGACAAGGAATAGAGGATCTAGTGAATCATATGCGAGCCTTGGTCATTGATACACTTGTCCCCAAATGTCCCTTCCTCATTGCCCACACAGATCTCCTTGCTTTTCTAGCACTCTGCATCAGATGAAGCGACAGGGTCGGAAACTTGAGCACTGGTAGTGGAAAACAAAATCTTGAAACAAAGAATTTCTCCAGGCCTCTGCTGAAGTATTACAGGGATGCCTGCCTTTCAATCAATAGAAGGCAGACATCCATTCTCATCCTCTTGGGCCTCTCTGCAGCAGTTGACATTTGTCTACCTTGAGAGAGGTGGAAGGAGTCCATGGTAACATGCTAAAATGGTTTAAGTGCCTCAGGGAGGGATGCACCCAAGCAATAGTGATGGGAAACTGAACATCTGCCGCTAGATCCCTCACTTGTGAAGACACACAAAGGATCAGTTCTCTCTTTGGTCCTATTCAACATCTACATGCAGCCACTAGGTGAACTAGTAAGACAACATGGACTCAAGTGTCAGCCATTTACAGAGGACGTGTAGCTCTGTCCTTCGCCATATACAACCTAAGCACATTATCTAGAGGTGTGGGTGATCCAGCCAGCTTTCCATCAGGGAAGCCACCAGCAATAGCTGTGCCAAAAGCATCCTCAATGCCATACCAGTGCAGCTACGATTACTCTGCCTCTAACCCAGTTGAAAGCTGCTCCTATTGCTGGCCACCTGCCTGTGAGTCTCACAATCCTTCCAGAAAACAAGAAGTCATTGATTTTAAGGCCAGAAGGATCTGCCTTGATAATCTTCTAACCTCCTACATAACACAGGCCATAGAATTTCACCCAGTAATTCCTGCAATTGAGAAAATTATTAGTCTTTGCAACGTAAATGACCAACATCAAATGCAAAAACTTGTGACTGAGCTACAGCATCTTTCAGAAAGATATCCAATCTTAAATACTCCAAGTGATGTATTAGCCACTTCCCTTGGTAATTTGTTCCAATGGTTAATTACCCTTCCTGACAAAAAGTTATATCTTGTTTGCCATTTGAATTTTTTTAAAAACTTCAATTTTCCAACAACCAGATCTCATGATGTCGGTCTGCAAGTTCAAAGAATTCCCTGAAATCGGGTAATTTCTGCCAATGTAGGAACTTATAGACTGATCAGGTAGCCTCTTACATTTTCTTTTTGATAAACTACAGAAATTGAGCTCTCCACGGCTGTTTAGGAGTTTTCCAAACCTAAAAAAAAAAAAAAAAAGTTGGAGGAATTTACAAAATTATTTGAAGTGTTGACCTTAAAAATAAACACAGTCCTCCAGTAGAGGTATCACTTATGCCTTACAGAGGGAATATTTCCCTCCTCCTACTTGATACTCTGTTTTATACATCCAAAGATTGTGTTAACCAACTGCACTGTAGCAAAAAGAGCTATTACCTCCAAGTCCTTTTCAGAGTCACTACTTATGGGGGCAATCCCCCATTTGATAAGTACACCTCTACCCTGATATAACGCTGTCCTCGGGAGCCAAAAAATCTTACTGCGTTATAGGTGAAACCGTGTTATATTGAACTTGCTTTGATCCACCGGAGTGCGCAGCCCCACCCCCCCCGGAGCGCTGCTTTACCGCGTTATAGCCAAATTCGTGTTATATCAGGTCGCGTTATATCGGGGTAGAGGTGTATGTCCTACATTCTTTGTAACTAGATGCATAACTTTGCATTTCACCATCTTAAAATGAATGTTTGATTGCATCAACATTATAAAACGATTCACATCATTACTTATCATGCCACCAACCATTGTGTCAGACTTTATCAGCAATATTTTATAATTTTATTTCGGGTCATAGATAAAAATATTGAATGGCCTTAAAGGACTTCACTGGAAAGATCCTTCATTGATTATTTCCCATTACTTATGTTTTGGAATTTATCAGCCTGTTTTTAATCCCTTGAATGAATCATACTGATTTTGCATAATGCTATGTAAGTGATATATAATGTGGTATTAAGTCAAATACCTTACAGAAAACCAAGTACATAGTTACCTTTATCAACCAGATTTGTAGTCTTGAAAAATATCTAGTCTGACAAGAGCCATTTTCTATAAAACCATGTTGACTCGTGTTAACTATATACTATCCTTTAATTCTTTGATAGAGTCCGATATCAGCCATTCCATTATTTTGCTTGGGACCAATGGCAGGCTAACTAGTGTATATATTTTCCAGGTCAGCCTGTTTTCCCTTTAAAACATTGGCTCATCAGTGCGCTGGAAGTTCCCCCGTTTTCCAAAATTTATTATACATTAACTGTCCAGAGAAATCTTTAGTCAACTCCTCTAGAACTCCTTGGTTCAAGTATTCAGATTGCTGTTTTAAAAGCCTGTTACTGTAGTGTTATTTAATGTCCTTAATTATTGCTTTAATAAAAAGTATTTCATTGTCATGAGACTGATATATCATCCAGCTTTGTTCCAAATACAGAACAGATATTGAAGACTTCTGCACTGACAATTTTACCATCTCCATTTAGTAACTGACTTATCCCAGTGTTGGGATTTCTTTTTGTTCCCAATGTATTAAGAAATTCCCTAACCTGACTGACCATAGATATTTTATCAATATCTTTAGCTTCCCTTTTCAGTTGTCTACACTTCTTAATTTCTACATTATAGTCAATGCCATCAACCTCCCCCTTCCCCACTTATATATAATAGCTGTTTTCACCTTCCCTTTTAGCCAAGATTATTTTTTATTCTATTTTTAAATAGCCATAGGAGCACTCTTGTGACTGAAGAATTATGGCCTTTTGAATATCAAGTGTTCCTAAACAACTTCCACTTTCCCCCCACACTTCTGGTTAAAATTTTTGCTCTCAGTCAATTTTTATAATTATTTTTAGCTTTGGGAAACTGGTCATTTTAAAAGCAACAGTGTGTTCAACTTGAATTGATTTAATTTTCCAATGACCAAGAAATCCTGTTTGAATTGAGTGCTTCACTTAAAGGATGAGGAAACTCTAAACTGTTAAATATATAATTAGATATTAGAAGTGGATGACACTTTTTAGGACCTTAATGCCATCCACCAGGCAGTGCAAAGTTGTTCCTTGTAGTCAATTGTGTAGTGATTCATCCAGTCTCCTTCAGAGATCCAAGCAACAAGGGCTTGTTTGTGTGAATTATCTATCCATTAAATGAAAGTTACATAACGAATCTCATAGCAATTTTAAATCTATCATTTTAAGTTAGATTTAGACATTTATGTAGAATAGTCTTTAGGTAATATCATGGCCCCATTTAACTCAATGGGAATTTTGCCATTGACTTCAGAGAGGCCAGGATTTCACTCTTAGTCTCCATCATGTGGGTTCTCCTGAACACTAATACACTGTGGATTAAATCAGCATTATAAATGTTCTAACTTGTAGGTGTAAATAAGTTAACAGGAAGTCAGAACAAAGCATTTAAATCTTATGAAAGACAAAGTGTACAGTAAATATTGTGAAATATATTTTGTTTGTAGAGACTGGGTAGGTCAAAGCTGGCATTTACACACTAACAGGAAAAACTAGAAGTGAACTTTATAGCACTGAAATTTATCCATTTGATTTTTAATCGTATGTAATAACAGTGTATGTCAGGGGTGGAGAACCTCCGGCCTGCGGCTCGGATCCAGCCCACTGCTTAATGTAATCCGGCCTGCGGCAAGTCTCTGTGCTGTGGGCCGGAAGGCCCAAGCCTGGGCGCCGCGGCCCCCCAGCTCCCAGGCGGAGGGGCGATCAGGGAAGTTCTGCATGCTGCCCCTAGCGCCGGCTCCACGGCTCCCATTGGCCGGGAACCTTGGCCAATGGGAGTTGTGGGGGTGGCACCTGTACCCCCTGGCCGCCCCTCCACCTCAGGGCCAGACATGCTGGCCACTTCCAGGAGCAGCACGGAGCCAGGGCAGGCAAGGAGCCTGCCTTAGCCTCGCTGCACTGCTGACTGGGAGCTGCCTCAGGTAAGCGCCACCTGGCCGAGGCCCGCACCCTGAACCCCCTGTTCCAGGTCGGAACCCCCACTGCTCCCTAACTCCCTTCCAGACCCCAGACCCCAACCCCCTACCCCAGCCCTACAGCCCCTCCCGCACCCTGAACCCCTCATCCCCAGACCCACCCCAGAGCCTGCACCCCCAGCCAGAACCCTCATCCCCTCCCGCACCCCAACCTCCTGCTCCAGCCCAGAGCCCGCTTCCGCACCCTGAACCCCTCATTTCTGGCCCCACCTCAGAGCCATGGGGAAGCCCCGAGCCTCCACTCTTCCCCGTGGAGCTGTGTGGGGCCCGTGACTGATTTTTTCTGTAGGTCAGTGGCCCCTGATAGAAAAAAGGTTCCCCACCCCCGGTGTATGTCAACTGCACCACCAAGACTCATTATATAAGTAGTCAGCGTGACACTGGTAGACCAGCTGCCAGCTCTTGCCAAAGCTGTAGGCATCAGCTGAGCACTGACAAATTCATAGCTGGAAACCAGACCAGGTCACCTGTATGTTAGTATTGTTCAAGGCGGGTGTTATTATATGGAAGTGTGTGAAAGTAGAATGAATTATATTGTAAAAATAGAATGGATTAAAGAAATGCTGTATGTTCCTTTAAGCAGGAATGAGGAATGTTGAAATATAGTTGTCAGGAAGAGAAACATTAAGATATAGAACAATGAGTCGCACCTAAGCTAATGGGACATTAACAGGAGATTGGTAAGAGTTAATAAGGAAATAAGATGTGTGTGTCTGGCCCCAGGAAAACTTATCAGTTTTGCTTCCTTTGTTTTCTTGTTAAGTTCGCCCCCCCCTTTATCTGTATAAATAAGACAGTCTGAGTCTTACATGGTGCTCACATTATCTGGTTGTATTAGCAGAGCGCTGCGCTAATAAAACAGAGTGGTCTGACAAATTGTGAGTCCTGATTCTAACTTTGACAATTGTTTAGACTCTTAAAAAAAATGCTTGTAAGTTGCTGCATGTGTAACCCACACACCTTCTGGGTGTGGTGTTGTCCCCCATCTAGTGGCACCAAGACACGAGAGAGAGAGAGAGAGAAAAAAAAAAAGTCTGCTTTACATCCTTAGCTAACAGGCAGTTGGCTTTTAGCTCATGCGGTAGAGGCTCATGCTTTAAGTTCCAGAGGTTCCAGGTTCGATCCCAACGATCAGGGTCTGTCAGTGTTAGACATACATGAATCTTACAGACTTTAAAAGTATCCCGAGCTATAAAGTTTTGCTTTATAACTGTAAAAATGCCTGCTCTGAACTTGTTAACCCAGGAAGGACTGGTTCCCCTGCCCATCAAGGAGAACTGTCAAGACTAAATGGAACATTGTGAAACATCACGATGCAAAGACTGGGTTAATGGTCTTCTTACACCCCTGACGGTGCTACTTGCAAGAAAGCGCGTCCCATCAGTTTGAATTGTGGAAGAAGGAAGTAAAGATACTCAACATGAATATTCTTCCTCTCTTTGCTTTTTGGACTGTCACAGGGCTGGAGATAGGAAATAAAAGCAGAGATCCCCAGGATCAACCTAGGTTAGTCCTAAAAGACATTCAGTGTTGATGGATTACTACATCTCTCTGGCACCTTTTGGAACCATAGGCTGTAACTCATTTGTGTATATATGTTGCCTGCTTTAACCTGTAAATAACTCTTATTTGTTTTCCCTAGTTTATAAATCTTTAGTTAGTTTACTACAGGATAGGCTACAAGCATTGTCTTTGGTGTGAGATCTAAGATATACATTGACCTTGGATAAGTGCTGGTCCCTTGGGACTAGGAGCAACCTGAATATTTTGTGATCTTTGGTGTAAGTGACCATTTATCACTAAGTCCAGCTTGCCTGGGTGACAAAATAGTCCCCTGGGGCATTCCAGTCTGTCTGTGACTCCATGGTAAGACTTTTATTGCACTCCAGGAGTTCACATTTGTTACGGGGTTGGTGAAGTCTAATTATAGAGCAAAGCACCAGTTTGGGGTGTCTGCCCTGCTTTTTGACAGTCTATCCTGAGGTTAGGAGTACTTGTGGCACCTTAGAGACTAAAATTTATTGTAGCATAAGCTTTCGTGGGCTACAGCTCACTTCATCGGATGCATGTAGTGGAAAATACAGAAGGAAGATAGATATATACATACACACACACACGAAACAATGGGTGTTACCATACACATTATAAGGAGAGTGATCAGCTAAGGTGAGCTGTTGTCAGCAGGAGACAAAAATAAGTGTTTGTAGTGGTAATGAAAATGGCCCATTTCCAGCACTTGACAAGGAGATATAAGGAACTGTAGCGGGGGGGAAGATAAGCATGGGGAAATAGTTATCTTTGCATGGGGAAATAGTCTTTCTGGATCTACAACCCATCCTGGACAATGATCCCTCTCTTTCACAGACCTTGGGAGGCAGGCCAGTCCTCGCCCACAGACAACCCGCCAACCTTAAACATATTCTCACCAGCAACCACATACCGCCCCATAGTAACTCTAACTCAGGAACCAATCCATGCAACAAACCTCGATGCCAACTCTGCCCACATATCTACACCAGCAACACCATCACAGGACCTAACCAGATCAGCTACAACATCACCGGTTCATTCACCTGCACGTCCACCAATGTTATATATGCCATCATGTGCCAGCAATGCCCCTCTGCTATGTACATTGGCCAAACTGGACAGTCACTACGAAAAAGGATAAATGGATACAAGTCAGATATCAGGAATGGCAATATACAAAAACCTGTAGGAGAACACTTCAATCTCCCTGGCCACACAATAGCAGATGTAAAGGATCTTACAGCAAAAGAACTTCAGGACCAGACTCCAAAGAGAAACTGCTGAGCTTCAGTTCATTTGCAAATTTGACACCATCAGCTCAGGATTAAACAAAGACTGTGAATGGCTAGCCAACTACAAAAGCAGTTTCTCCTCCCTTGGTGTTCACACCTCAACTGCTAGCAGAGGACCTCACCGTCCCTGATTGAACTAACCTCGTTATCTCCAGCCTGATTCTTACCTGCATATTTATACCTGCCTCTGGAAATTTCCATTACATGCGTCTGACGAAGTGGGTATTCACCCACGAAAACTTATGCTCCAAAACATCTGTTAGTCTTAAAGGTGCCACAGGACTCTGTTGCTTTTTACAATAAATTTGTTAGTCTCTAAGGTGCCACAAGTACTCCTGTTCTTTTTGCGGATACAGACTAACACGGCTACTACTCTGAAACCTATCCTGAGGTTGGCGCACTCAGTCAAGAGCCACTCCAAACAGTGTGACAGTCAGGATACCCCAATATCTGCTTTATACAGTTTTATTCACTCTCAAAAATGAATATTTGCTGGATCTATTAATTCCACAGAACTTCATTGTCCATCCATCCTTTTAAACCTTTGTCATGTTCAAAAAAGTATTATTAAAAATTGTTTTACCCACTGTATTATAACTATCCACTGGATGAATGCTCTCCCTCTTTATATGTAGTCATTTACCAGTAAAATAATCATCACATTAAAGTTATCACTGTTCATCTGTTGCTTTGGGGAGAAAGATAATGAGAGGTTTCAGGTCAAATTGGATTTATCAGCTTTATAAAACCATTGAAGAGAATGGGACGTATCCTACCTGATAATTTTCTCTGTTAGCAGCTTTTCTCCTCACTCATTATTCATGGGCTAATGCCCCCCACCTGTGGAATTCAAAGGTGGTCCAGTGTTGTTGCCAGAGGCTCCAGGACTAACTTCCGCCCATCAGGAGAGTTCTTCCAGAACTGTAGAAACATTCCAGCAACTAATCATTAGCATTAAGACAACTTGATATAACTTATTACTATTAAATTAACTTTAGACATTATGTCTAAGTGTCCCTTAACAGAAAATTTTCAGTTTATATGCTGGTCGTTTACCAGACTAATAGGGTGGGTTGAATTCCGAGACAAGCTGCTAACAGAAATTAAATGATCAAGTAAGAAATTTCTCGTTCTATTATGCAGCTTCTCTCCTCATTCATTACTCATGGGAAGTAGTGAGCAGTGAATCCTCAAACTAGGGAGGGGAAGGATAAGCAGAGATTAATTATTATAGTAGAATAATGGGCAGGAATGGAAGTTCCCCCATATATAGAGTAAAAGCTTTACAAACCAAGGAGTAATGTGGGCACCAACCCAGTAGCACCTGCCTACCAAAGGATACCATTGAAGAGGGATGGAAATTTATTTTGCAAATCTTCCTCGGATGAGGCCAATACTTCTCCCTTAGTGCTTCTGGGGCCTTCTGTGAATAGTTTCCCAGATGCCTAACATGCAGAATTTTTCATCTCTTATCTGCAGCAACCTTGAGGTCCTAAGGCCTTGGCATTTCAAATAGAATGAGATGAACAAAATACAAATTGACATAAGTACTCAATATGCTTGAGATATAGCTTTAGAGCTCTAGGAATGCCCATTTATGCCACAACCTCCCAAGGATTAGAACAAAATGATGGGAGAACTATTTGCCAAGAACTGTGGAAAGAGGAGCTTACCTTGAACAGAAGGGTTTCTGGAGCTATAAGAATAACCTTTTCTGTTTGACAAAGGAAGTGTGGTTCTTGTACGACCATAGGAACCACTTCCAAAACATGCCAGTTGGAGGTAAAGGCAACTAGAAAGGCCAGCCACAGGGTTATCTAATTTGTCATCGTGATTAAACTTGGCACCCAATACTCTACTGGAGGACCCAATGTGTGTCTGTAAAGAGCTGTTCTGACTGGTACCCATGTTTTCTAGGGTGTTTGGTTGTAGGACTCAACCATTTCTCCTGGAGAAACCCATATGTAACTGAGATCACCAGACCTTTGGGATTATAATGACATTTGTGTCACAATAGCATCTGGAGATCAGGGCTCTATTGTGCTGGGCACTACACACACAAAAGAGGCAGTCCCTGCCCCAAAGAGCTTTTGGTTTTCCTTCACACCAGAAATGTAAATTTGACTAGATCAATGAACAAAATATCCTGGTTGAGTTCTGTCTGGATACCAAACTGTATCAGAAGTTATGGAGAATTCATACTGAACTACACTTCTCTTCTGATATCCAGGCTGTTAACTAAGTGTTCCCAGTCTGAATGAAGGAGTCCCTCTCTCAAGAGGTCTGGTGTTTTCTGCAGGTGTAACATGGGCTTCTTAGCCATATAACAAATCCAGAGTGGGCCAGTGGAGAACTAGAAGGAGAACCATAACTCTCCCTTTTCTATATCCTTTAAGTGAACTGTATTGAAAGATAGCAGAGTCTTCTCTATCCAGGACATTATTTCCATTGTCACAGAGCAACCTTGACCTGTGGTTACTCCCTGGTTTTGGAAGGGATATAAAAACCACTCATGCCTCAATCATAAGCCAACTTCTAACAGGAGGTAACAGTACTCACGGAGGAAGTCTTCAACTGCCCACTACATGATTTCTTGTACCTTCTACTGCTGCAACTGGTACTATTCACTGTCACAGAGAGGATACTGGCTTACATGGACACCTAGTTCAATCCCCTTTGACCACGTTTGCGGGTTTTGCTTGTTTTCCCTGATAGAAGTATTGAAATGAACTAAAAGGATGTGTACAGAGATTTTGGAAATTTGTCTTCCAAGGATGCTTGCATCCATAGTGAGCATGCAAGGGGCTAGCGTGAAAGTTGGGCTGGCTTTCAATATGTTGTTTGTACTTACCTGCCCACAAAGGGGCAGTTGAATGTTATATGAGAATGACACCTAATTTTGCATGGTGTCAAGTGCATGATCTTATGTCATCAGAAGAAATTTCAGCCAGTCAGGGTCTGAATCTGATGCATAGCACCAGCAATCCTACCCATTGTAAATAATTTTGGTTACTGATGACCCCTCAGGAAATAATTGATGCAATTAAGTTTTGGATCTTTGCAAATCTTTACTGCTATGGTTGCATTGAGATCAAAAGCTCCTCTTGATTTTGAAGAGCTGGTGGCTATGTATCTTTTCCAGCACCTGTATTTATGAATGGGTCTGTTTCTCCAGAAGGGGTATGATTGGCATGTTGTATATGCATGGTTATAGGTGCACAACATGCAACCAGACACTTACAGTTCTAGGTGCAGAGGCTAGACAAGAAGAAGTCTTGTACAGGAGTTGTGAACTCTCATACACAAATGCTCTTTTTGTCTGTGTCATGCTGAGGATTTTGTTGATTTTGAGGAAAATTCATCTTGATTTCCTTGGGAAGCTTCTGCTCCAGATTTTTCCCTCTGCCAGAGTAATAATCCCTTCATGGGTACCCTTGTGTGACATGGGAAGCCCATCAATGCTAACTGGTAGAGGGCATATCATACCATACCTTTCATTAGGCCTGACACACTCATCACCCAAACTCACTGTTAGCTACAAATACTGACAACAGTTGTCATATAAGATGTATACAAATTGATAAGATGCTGGTATTAATATTATTGCGTGCTGTTTGTACTGGCAGTGTATAAAGATTATAGACAGGTGCTGGAAATATGTTCCTAAAATGTGTTTGGCAGGCAGTGCCTAAGCACAGCCTATCCTAGACAATTTTGCCTTGAAAATTAAACAAGACCAAAGTCAATGAAAAGGATATTTACATGCAAGGGAAACAAAGCCATTAAGCAAGCAAGCAGAGGACCCACTTCAGTATGTTGGTGGGGGGAGGAAAGGGGGATAGGAATGACAACTCTGGATCCTTTCAGGGTTTCCCCCCACTCCAGCTCAGGTCTGTTACAGGATTTACTCCCTGAGCAAGCTGGATAGCTTCCTCCTCATCCTTAGACTCTTTCCTTGAAAGCTCAGGAACTCCTGATCAGATTTTTCTGCATTGGACCTAAAGCTCCTTGGGGCGGGCTGGGGACCCAACATGCTGGTTTGACTCTGAGCTTCATATCCTGGCAGTGCAAGGGTTAGCTGGCTGGGAACAGGCAGGGCACAATTCACCCTCTGTAGAGCCTCAGGTAGGGAACATTGCCTAGATTTAAGCCAGGTATTTGCAGGATAGCTCTGCTATACCGGAGTGGGGGACAGAGTAGTCCTGCAGGCAGTGGCAGATCTAGGTGGTTGAAGCCACAACACTGCTATTTATCTGATCCAGGGGAGAAGGAGGCGAAGGTGCCACTGCACAAAAATGAATAATGATAAAAGCTTTTAAAACAAAATGGTTGGGAGAAACTGAACTGTCAAACTGGTTCCACTGCCAGAGGCAGAAAATCTGGTGGCCTGAACTGAAGGGCTGAGTTTAGTCCTAGAGGCTCCATCAACAACACTGGACAACTTCCAAATTCCACAGGTGGAGGGTATTAGCCCAGGAGTAATGAATGGGGTCAGAAGCTGGGCCACAGAATTCCCTCTCACCATGTGGACTGTTACAGTAATAAAGGGTGAAAATGATTTAGAAACCAAACCAGCGTAATTAAGTAACATTTATTTTACATAGAACAATCTCCAAAGAATACATTTAAAAACTGATTTTATTGCATTTATTTACTGATTTTATTTATTTTCGTACAAAAGACAGACAGGCACAATTTAAGTATTCAAATACCTCAAGTAATTAAAAAAACCCAAAACCTACCGATCACTATTCAGCTTGCCCCTTAAATTAAAAGGCTGTGAGTAGAAAGTTTTACTTACCCGAGGCAGTAGTGCATTTTTATTTAGTAGGAATAAATCACAAAATATATTTTGTACAAGTAAATGTTATTGTAACTTTATAATTACCTATAAAATTTTATTTCAAATTGCACAGGAGTTCGCTTTACAATTGACAACTGCCAGAAAACAGGCTTAGCATTTAACTATTTGCCAAAAATATCCCTTAGAAACAAATTAGAATTTCTTTCAGAGAATACTTCAAAAGTCTAATAACTATATTATGTAACTTGGATCATTAAAAAATATAATGTTTTCATAGGAAGAAGTGTCTATATTTATGCCACTGAACTAAATTTATTTTCTGCCTACTTTAAAAACCAGCCCTCTCCTCTGGCCCCGAAATAGCTGAGTGTCACTAAATAAGGATATACTTTCCAATCAAAGTTCCAACACCACAGTGAAATCTGGAAGTGTTTAAATTAATCTATTTTCTAATTTACTACTGCAGTATCAAATGATGAAAAAGGCACAAGTATATTCTTCTGAACAGTTTGGTCTTTTTTTGACATCAAAAACAATGTCCAATGATAGCAACCGCAAACAAATGTTTAAAAGCAAAAATACTGAACAGACATTCCTACTGATTTGATGCAGAGTCCACAATATCTGCAATCTTCATTTTCCATAGAATTTCTTGTTCAACAGGAATATGAGCAGGTTTACATTCACTTTAGCTTTATCAAACATTTTCATTACAGCTACACCTTCATACTGCATCTGAAGCAAATCCTGCAATTAAGAAAAAAAAGTTAGTCTTGGCTGAGGTTCACACTTTATGATTCCCAATTTGAAAAATAAAAACAATTGTGGTACATTTATTTAAAAGTCTAGAGCCTCAAGCTCTAGATGCTTCACAGCTGAAGTGACATTTAGTAACTAATTTTTGACACACTTACTGTATTGTCATACATATAAACTAAAATGATCCCCCTCTACATACCCAATCTCAGCCTGATCTTAATATCCTACCTCAGTAACGCTGTTACTTCCCACCCATTATACTATACTGCTCCAACAGTTTATGAAAAAACAGAAAGGGTAGATTTTTAGCTTAAATACAAGTTTATTTAGGTCCAATAGAGCAAATTTAAACTTTACCTGGAAATGGAGTTCCACTTTTTCCATCTGAACACCCAAGAATTTTGCTTTGATTTCGAAGTCACCCATTTCTTCACCAGGTGTGATGTCAAACATAACATTTTTAAACCTTAAAAAAAAAAAATTGGATGTATAAATGTATGCCACACAATTTCACATATACAATAGAGAAAGCCACGAAAACAAAATTTGTACTAAAAGCACTAGTATTTTCCTAAGCACAGTATGCACTCATGACAAGTACATAATCTGAAACCATAGGTATTACTACTGCTCCTGTGCCCAGCGGTAGCAGAATCTGGGAGACTGCAGGGCAGTTTCTGGTTTGGAACAGAAATCAGTAGCGCAGAGTTGGGTATTTTCTTAGGCTTTATTTACACTCACAGTGCTTTACAGTATAGGAATACAAGCATACGATACCAGCAGAGTGCTCCTGGTGTGGATTCAGGAACACTGGCAAAGCTGTGCTTTGTACTCGTATACTAAAACCACCTCCCATAAGTAGAACAAGCATACCAGTAAAGGCACAGTTTTGGTGGTATATTTGCTTCTACAATAGTGGCTTCTGCTAGCATAGCTGCATCAGTAAGGGATCACACCCCTGACTAACACTGCTATGCCAGCAGAAGTCTGCAGTGTAGACATGGCTATAGGCAGTGATGAGCTGTCAAAATCTTAACCAGTTCCCTTTCGGGTCTTCGGCAGCACTTTGGCGGCATGTCCTTCAGTGCCGCCGGAGCGAGTGAAGGACCCACCGCCGAAGTGCCGCCGAAGACTCGGAGCGCCGCCCGGTGAGTACAAGCCCCATGTGTTTTTTTACGTGGGGCCCTGCTGAAACTGTTCGAATTGGGCCCCGCACTTCCTAAAGCTGGCCCTGCACATCGGGGTTGCAAAATTGTATCGGGGGCCGGGTAGGGAAGGCTGTGCCTCCCAAAACAGCCTGTCCCCCCCCCATCCGACCCCCACGCAAGTCCTGCCCCCGACTGCCCCCCATAGAACCCGCAACGCATCAACCCCCCCCGCTCCTTGTCCCCTGACCACCCCCTCCCGAGGCCCCCCACCCTAACTGCCCCCCAGGACTCCTCCCCACCCCCTACCCAACTTGCCCCGCTCCCTGTCTCCTGACTCCCCCGACCCCATCCACCACCACCCCGACAGACCCCCGGAACTCCCACGCCTACCCAACCCCCTCCGTTCTCTGTCCCGACTGCTCCCCCAGAACCTCCATCCCCTCTAACCGGTCCTTGCCCCTTATCCAACCCCTCCTCCCAGCCCTGGCCTGGCCCCCTTACCATGCTGCTCAGGGTAGCGTGTATTGATGCCCCGTGGCCCGCTGGAGCTCACAGCCCCCCCCCTTACCTTGCCGCTCAAAGCGGCAGGAGCGGCCGAGCTGCCCAGAGTGCTGGTGCCGGCGCCTCGGCATGCTGCGGCTCTGCGAAGGGGGGGAAGGGGAAAGCGGGGGAGGGGCCAGGGGAGCCTCCCCAGCTGGGAGCTCAGGCGGGCCGGAGACAGGATGGTCCTGCAGGCCAGATGTGGCCCACGGACCGGAGTTCTTTGCCCACCTCTTTAACAGCCGGTTCTACCCCGGTTTCCAAATATAACAACCGGTTCTTGCGAACCGGTGGGAACTGGCTCCAGCTCACCACTGGCTATAGGGTAATTTATTTACAAAATGTACACACAAGTTCTGTTTCCTTAAAGGGAAAAGGTAACAAATGGCACACAGGCAGCACCCCGTATTGTAGCGTACCGCTCCTCTGTCCCCAGAAGCTTCTGTCTCACACCTCAGTCTCTCTCCAGGATCCCACACAAATCTAACTGCTTAACAAAATTGTGCCCACTGCCCTTTACCTCCCTCTGTCTCTGTTAGTGTCTCCATCCTGAACTGATCTCTCTTCTCTGATCTGTTCAGCTTTTTAAGAGCCAAAGCAGCTTGGACCACAGCTGATCTTTAACTTAGTACGTATAATATGAAGTAGAGCCAAGAACACATTTAATCTTTAGGGAAAAGGTCTTTTTAGCTTTATGTACCAGGACATTTGGGTCCTGGCGTATCAGGTGGCTATCAGTGAGGCTCTGAAGACATATGAGTCTTTGAAGTCCCTTCTGAGAGTGGCTTCTATCTTTCCATCTACCAGGGCATTTGATAAGATATCCTTCCCTTAGGAAGAGAGGCTAAGACACCATGTCCTTTGCCAGGGATGTTACTGCTACATCAGCCTCAGGGGAGCTAGAAAACACTGTTAAGGTGCTAGAACCAGGTAGAATTTCAGGACTGAAATAGCCTTTTCCCCTTTTGTTGGGTGTTTCCCACTCCTTCCCCAATTACTTAACGTAGTAGGGGGATGGAAAGTTCTCTGTTTTGGATGAGTAATAGCTGTCCTTAGGTTTAGCTTAGTAAGGCTTTCTCTGGCTACATCTTCATGGTGTCCTCAACCTTCCTCTCCATGGTTTCAAACATGCCTGAAGGAAAGAACTTCTCATGCTGCTTTAAGTTTGGGTTTTCACAAAACCAGGAGTTCTCCAAACAAAGCTCCTTCTTTGGAAGAGAAACTGAAACTCATGGAAGATGAAGATCTAGGGTACTTTGTCCTTTATATTTTCTGGTGTTTGGCTTCTTTAAAAATATATATATTCATTTTGCCTTTGGGAACGAAATTTCATTCCAATTGGGGGCCCACTCTCCCATTGTACTTGGGGCTTTTGAGGTGTAGCTCATGTGAAGGGAAGAAGGGAGGGTTGAGCTTTTGCGCTTCTCATCCTTGAATATGTTATTGGAAAGGAAATGCAAAGAAGCATCCTCCTAAGGGACTGGATTTTCCTCTTTAAAAGAAGGCTAGTTGGAAAATATGCCAGACTCCTTGCTCTTGACAATAACTCACTTAAGTGAACGGGAAGGAACTCTGGAATTTCTTTTTTGAAATAGACCGGACCAGTTGATTGTGAGAGGTGTTAAATTAATGAGTCCCCCCCCAATTTCCCTCAAAGAATCCCGGATTAGTACCACGGGGGCTCTAACAAGCCTCACCACCAATGTGAACTGACCCATCCTTGCTGAAATGTCTCTAGAGGAGTCTTGACTAGTGTGTGAGGAAGAATGCAGGGACCTCAACATGTCATTGAAATGCTGCATCATTTTCTTTAGAAGAGCAAAGGTCCATGGACCTTTGAAAAGTGTGACAGAGCTGTCTTTTCTATAGCTTCTGAAAAAGGTCTCCTTACAAATGAAGCACTCCTTGATTTTCAGTTTGTTCTCTTCGGTTTGCTCAGTATGATAGAACTCCGCAGGCTGTCCTGTTTTGGAGGGCGGGAATGACAAAAAGCACCCTGAAAATTTTTTGGTCCTCTAAGGGAGAAAGGGTGAGAGAAAGGTGAGATATTCTGCTTGCAGCTGTCCCAAACAGAGCTATGAAACCTAGGATATTGGATAATGCAGGAGACTTCAACAACCAATTCTGTTTGCACTGCCAAAGGCAGAGAATCTGGGACAAGGGTGGAAGGAAGCACAGATAAGTCACTGTCTCTGGTATTTGCAGGAAGAGAGCTGAAGCCCAAGTGTCTCAGGAGGAGGGAGAGGTCAGGATCCAGAAGCTTCAAAACTGAATTATTTTCACTAATGGCACTTTCAGCATAATGCCTGCTTTACTCAAAAGTTTATTAAAATGATTACTCAGTGGATGAAAAGGCAATAGCTGCTCAGCAAGTCAGCTGTATCAGCGCTTATTAAATTACTTTAAATGGAACATCTAGAAGTTAGCTATAATGTTGCAATAATATGGTGCCTATTCTCAAAAAAAAAAAAAGTCATTAAGTAGCAAACTACAAAGACAGCGGGGAGAAAGTTTATTAGGATACGCAACTGTAATTTCCCTTCCTAATGTATAAAAATCTCTACAGTAATGTGAGGAAAAAAGAATGCTGACATTTCTGAACTTTTACCAAAACAATGACTGGTTAAAGAGTTGTCAATTTCCTTGGCTCTGAGCAGGTTTAATGTCATACTCACTGGTTGGTTTGAAGATCTTCAATTTCTAGAATGACACCTTTTTCATGTAGTCTTGCTGCTGTGTACTTTAGTGATGTGTGCTTAAGTTTTTTGCTTCCCTTCTCTTCTACTTTTCCATCTAATTTAATTGACCTCCGAGAATTTCTGTAGAAGAGAAAAGTTTGTGGTTAATCCACCACCAAACACATTTCTCCTTCAGATTTATTTCTTTCCTCTTCTCCATAGTTCTTTGCAAAGGAATGGCTAACAAAGAGTTTAGTTCTTCCTTCACTCCTGTGTGTTCTTCTGAAGGCTCTTGTTAACTGTAACCAACTTTCACATAAAAAAATAAAAATTTAACACTAGAAAGAAACAAAATGGAGGAAAAAAGAAAAGGAATACATCTTAGCATTACTGGAATTACTATTAGACAGAAAAAATAGGAGACATTTTGTCTGAATAATCTACACATTTTTGTAAAGATTTTCAGCTGCTGAAAACTTAAATTTTAGCAGCTGGTTATATTTAACTTATAGTAAGATGTAACGTGATAGAAGTGACAACAGATTTTCTTTTCTTTTTTTTAAAAAACAACAACAAAGTCCTTCTCCCTTAAAGAACCCACAACTTATGTCAATAAAACTTTACATTGTGCAGTCGTAGTTGTGGCTTTATCTCATGAGTAATGCAGTAATCCAGAAGTGAGTTATGCAGATCTTCCCAGACAAGTGTCAAATACTTGCATCACAAAGCATATTTTAGCAAAGAAATATTTTAAAAAAGTTAGCACTATTCTATATTCCTCCACCTTCAAGCAAGTTGCCTCAGAGTGAGGAGGAAAATAATAGTGATGCCCCAATGCAATGTTGCACATGGAGCTTGCACATGCGTACTCCCACTGGTAAACTTCAATTAAACTTTTCAATTTATTCGTCTTAAATTGGAAACATACCTGTCAGACTTTTTTTTTTTTTTTTTTTAAAAAGGCTTTTTAAAAGGAGGCTTCAAAGAAATTTATTATCACTGTCTCCTTTTCGCTGTGTAGTTATTCAACAGTTAGTGACAACTCTGGTTCACTTTTTACATGTGAATTATACTCAAATTTGCAACTAAAGATGAAGCCCTCCACTTACATCAATGGCATTTGGAACTCTCTAGACATTAAAAATAAATCTTTCAACTCACTTTCTTGTTAAGTTGTCTAAGCAGGTTTTTATATAGGTGTTGTAATAATTTACTTGATCTTCATAAAATGCTGTCTTGGATTGAAGTGCAGACAGAGTCTGTTGGAGTTTCACTAATTCAGCTTTTCGATGATGTCGGTATCTTCTTTGATTTCGGATGTCCTAAGGTAAAAAGTTTTGAATTGAATTGTTTTATTAAATAATAAATTGATTTGAATTTTTTAAATAAATAAAGTTATTTCCTCACAAACCTCCACCAAAATCTGTTCAATACTTCTATGACTGAATAGTAATTTATTGCTCACTCATTTACTGGGGAAAAACCATGAATTATAATGCTGCACTTGCTCATATTTCCCAGAAGTGGTTTTTTAAAGTGTAGATACAAATCCTATGTGTACAAAGAATAGCATTTAGTAGTGCAAAATGGATGATGACATCCCTAACCCATTTATGTGCAATTTAGTCAGCTGCTTATAAAAGCATATTTCTTTTATCATTTATAATTATTTCTGCCTATTATGCTGAAGAGAGAGTCCATGTTTCAGCAAATAAACCATTATTCGATGACCACTGACTTATTTGAGGACCCAAAGTAGTCAAGAAAACCAGTTAAGAAAATCTATAAAACCTTTATTTTTATGGTATGTTATTTCTTCCAATACATTATGGAGTTTGAGAGCTGGTCATAGGACCCACACTGACTACATCTTGAAAAAAAGACTGTTACTCACCTTTGCAAAGAATCACAGGGTTCAAAGGGACCACAAGGGTCATCTAGTCCAGTGGTTCTCAGCATTTTTTCATTTGTGGGCCCCTAAAAATTTTTGAATGGAGGGGCAGACCCCTTTGGAAATTGTAGACAGTCTGCAGACCTCTGGGGCCCACGGACCACAGGTTGAAAACCTCTGTTCTATGGTAATGACAACTTTCTGTGGATTCCTTAGAGAGCCTGCAGACTCTGAGGGGTCCATGGACCACAGGTTGAGAACCACTGATCTAGTTTACCCCCCTAACATCATGCAGGATTTCTCATAACTGTTCTTCAATATATATTGCATAGGTCAATTATGCTGTAGATTTGTGTGCACTGGTGCTGGAGTGTTTTCCCCAGCAGTATCCATAAAGGCCCCAACCACTGCTAAACTCAAAATGCTCCAAAGCCAGGATATAAAGGCTGAAGCATCGGGGAAGGAAGGTGGGTTGTATAATGGACATATGCAACACATCTCAAAGAACAACAGTTATGAGAAGATGAGTAACCATTTTGTCTGAGTGCTTACATATGTCCATTACACTATTGGCGATTCCCAAGCTGATACTCCAGGAGGCAGGGCACAAAGTCTCATTGGAAGAGGGACTGTAGGACCACTTTCCCAACATTTGCATTCTCCTGTGATGCAGCAGACAGTGAGTTATGCCTGGCAAATGTATGACTACAAAAGACCACTTTGCTGCTCTACAGAGGTCCATAACTGGGACATGTGCTACAAATGCTGCTGAGGTCGAACGAGCTCTGGTCTAGTGCACTGAGAGTTTGTCAGGAGACATTACTCCTTTGGCAGCACAACACATTGTAATGCAGCTGGTGATCCATTTTGAGAGCCTGTGAGTTGTCATCGGGTCGCCTCTCATACGTTCCGCATAAGATGAAAAACTGGGAAGACACCCCCAAAAGGCTTTGTCCTACCTAGCTAAAAACACCAATGCGCGAATGTCCATGGTATGGAGCTCCTCCCCCTCCTTATGGATATGCAATTTTGGGAAGAAACCTGGTAGGCAGGTAGACTAATTCAACTTGAAATTGGACACCATCTTCAAGAGGAATCTGTGGTGTGGTCTCAGCTGAACCTTGTGTTTGTAGAACACTGTAGGGTGGATTCATGACCAATGCACTCAGCTCTCCCACCCTCCTGGAAGAGATAATGGCTGCTAAGGTGGTTACCTTTGCTGTCACGTGTAGAAACAAGCACAATGGTAAAGGCTCAAAAGGAGGGTCCATAAGCACAGACACCACCAGATTTAAAGCCAGGAAAACGTTGCGTCTCTGACAAACATTCACACCATTCAGGAACCTGGTAGTGACTGGGTGAGCAAAGACCGTCTTTCCATCTATGTGAGGGTGAAATGCTGAGATGACCACTAGAGTCACCCTAATAGAGCTAAGAGCTAGCCCTGACTTCTTAAGGAGCAAAAGATAGTCCAAAATTGATTAAATCTTCATCTGAGTCAGGGCCACATTACCGGAGGCTGCTGAGATAGAAAAAACATTTTTATTAACTCAACTAAATAGCTCTTCTGGATGGCTTTCCGCTATTAAGGAGCACATTCTAGACTGCAACTGAGCAATGTGCCTTTTCTGCATTCAACCATGCCGTAAGGTGCAACACTTACAAGTCTGGGTGCAGCATCCACCCATGGCTGTGTGTCAGGAGGTCTCGGGTAACTGGTAACGAAGGTTTATGAGTGAACAGTTTGCAGAGGTTTGAATACCATGTCTGTCTCAGCCAGGCTGGAGCTATAAGGATAATTCTGCCGTGATCTTGATTGAGCTTGAGAATGACCTGGGAATAAGGGGTATTGGCAGGTATGCACAGAGGAGCTCTTTGTTTCTCAGAAATAGCAAAGCGTCTGATATTGACCCTGGGCTGTGATCCACCCTAGAACAGAAGCAGGAATACTTCCTGTTCCTTCGAGTTGCAAACAGATGTACGGACAGAACACACCAGTTAGAATGCTTGTGTTGAGCGACCGTTAGTGTTCCAAATTGAAGGACTTGCCCAGGCTAATTGCCAGGCCACCTGAAAGCCTGGCAGGTGTGATGTGTTCAGATTGACAAAGTTCTGAATGCACCAGTTCCACAACTTGACTGCCTCCTAACAGAGGCTGTCTGACATGGCACCCCCATGCTTGTTCACATAAAACACTGCTGTGGTGGCGTTGAATAGTCTTGCCCTAAATGTGCAGCAGGAACTGCCAATATTCACAGAATACTGCATGCAATTATGTGTAACCTGAGCTCTAAGGTCACCCAGATGCACTCCCCAACCCACAGCTGAGCCATCCATTACCAAAGTCATGACAGGGAGAAAGAAAAGAACTCCCCTGCACAGGGAGTCTTGGCTCATGGCAGTACTTTGTCAGGGATGCACACCAGCTTGTCTGGATGATGAATCTGAGGGCAATAAATTGACTTGAGCCATGCCGGAAAATCTCTCAGGTACAGCCTGGCATTAGGGATGGACCTATGTGAATGCTGCCATATCACTTAAAAGTCTGTGGGAATTCCTCACAGTGGTCTGAGGATGGTCATTGAGGAGCACACAGAGATCCCATATACTGTAGTATGAAATCTGGAATAAGGCAGGAAAGCCTGGCTGAGATCAAATCCAAGACTGCCCTGATGAATGCAGAAGCAATAAAGTTGACTTTTCATTGTTCAATTTCAGGCCTAGGACATTGAACAGACCCAGGATCTGAGGGACCATGGCCCTGAGATCTGTGGCAAGCATCACCATCCTGAAACTGAGGTGGTGTATGTATTTGTTCTGTTTACTCGGGTCTAGGATAGGACAAAGACCACCTTTCCTCTGCAGAAGAAGAAAATATGGGGAGCAGAAGTCTTTTCCCCTGAACTCTTGAGATACCTCTTCTATGGTCCTAGATGAAGCAACAAGGCCATTTGGTTGCAATGTTAATGACATGGGTCCCCTGCAACTTCCCTTATGTCATCTTTCAGTTCCTCCCTATTGTCCTGTAGGAGCTTGGTTAGGAAGAACTTCAGCCTTCATATAATACAGTTATATTTTGTGAACAGGGCCCGATAGTTCATGATATGGAGCTGTACTGAAGCAAAGGAATAAGACTTGCGCCTGAAGAGATTCCATTTCTTAGAGTCTTCCTCTTTTGGGGTGCCCTTTGCAGTTCTGGATTTGTGTAGAATACCAGTTTCACCAGGAACCCTGGGTTATGTTAGCCATAAGGAATTCACAGCCTTGGCATGATGCTTGGTACCTTTTCTCAATCCTCTTGAATGTAGCAGGAAGAGCGGCCAAGGTCTGCTAAAGTCCCTCCACCAGCTAGTGTATATTGTTGTTAATGAGGAGGGCAATCCTGGTAGAGGTTGAGAAGTTCAGTATGTCAGAGTTTATGGGACTTTTCCCAGATTACTGAGGTTGTGATGTCCAGGGTCTGTGGGACTGGGGTTGAAAGGTCCTACAACACTTTAAAGTATCCCAGTGCTAATGTTGTGGCTAGTGTTACTGCTTCATCTAGTGACAATGACGACTTCTGATGGAGAAGGAGGTTGATGGGGTTCTTCCTGTGTAGCCTCAACCTGTTTGTGGAGGTTACGTGTCTCTGGCATGGAAGGCCTGGCCATTGCTGCCACTGGGAAGTGAGATCTCTTCTTTTGTGATACATGAGAAGGGGATCTGCTCTGAGACATGCACGCTGTACAGGCATTGGCTGGGCTGAGGTTGATGAACACAGTGCCACTCGTGTTTTGCCTATGATGGGGAGCAACCAGGAGCCTCCAGCACCTTCTGTGAGGTTCTCCCCCTTCTTGACATTGTGAATCAATGGCTCAGGGACAGCAACAAGGAGTATATTTCCTCCAGTGAGGGTGCCATAGTGTACGTGACATCGGTGCCTGGGGAGGTGGTGTCAATAGTTGTCTTTGTGTGGAGGATGTCTCAGATGTGGCTATCTACTCCTCTACCAGTATGTACGTCAGCACTGTGACGAGTTCAACAGTTTGTCTGTAAGGCATGCAATGCCACCTATGCCAAAATCAGTACCAGGCCACTCCTTCCCTGTGCTACACTAGCACCTCCCACGCTTGAAGCAACAGAGAACTTGGAGGATTTGTCTCTAGAGCTAGTATTTTGGTCCTTCCTTCTGAGGCACTCACTGGTTTCAGTCTTGCTACCACAGGCGGTAAGAGGGAACTGCGGGAAGGTTGCGACCGCATGAGCGCTCAAGGTAGTACAGGGTCCACGCAGAGCCTGAAGGACGCTGCTATTCAAAGACTCCAACTGTACACGAGGCACATGGACTCCTACAGTGGGTTCTGCATCAGTTCATACTCAAAGGATAAAACTAGATTACTCTCTTAAAAGCATCCATCTCTCAACCTTGGATATTAATTGTGTTGATTAAAAAACAAACTAAAAGAGTGCCAGTCAAAGTGCCCTAACACAAATTAACAATTAAAAAATGTTAGCAACTTTAAAATGATCAATTCAGTCTTGGCTCAGCCAGCCACCTTCAAAAAACTTCACACCCATTTGTCTAGGAAGCATTCCCTACACCTACTTCAAAAGCCCTCGTAAACAGATGTCTTCTGCAGCAGGCCTGGAAGGTCATCGGACCTGGACTATTTAAAAAAAGGGAGGGAGCAAGTTCCAGGATCTCACAGAGGATGCCCTGCCAGATGCCCCCTACCACACCTCTTGTAACAAGGAGGTTGCAGCTTGAGCACAACCTTCTGATTACAACTGTGGCAGCATGGGAGAGAGGCAATCCCTCAGTTACAGTATTAGAAAACATATCTGGCTATGTGTATTTGCAATCAATGAACCTTTTACCTTTTCAAAAAAGTTTGTCTCTCATGACAATAGCTGATGCAAATGAATATATTTTCACATTAACTACACTAAATGGACAGTATGAGCAAGAATGGGGATTCTGATTTGGGTCAAGGTGGTTGGTTGCTACAAGTTTAACTCTTTATTGAGATAATGGAGAAAAACACCCTCCTTTACGGTTTTTCATCATTGCTGCAGCTATTTTGTCTTATGTCAAAGGTATGTAAGGAAATACTTTTTCTGACTGCTATTTTTATTTGGTTTCTTAACTTTTAAGCTCTGTAAAGATGAAAACCAATGTTTACTCAAAACATTGTGCTTTGAAAAATTTGTTTAATTTTAAATGGAAAAAAAGTAGCTTACCCTCTCATTAGCACTTGCCATTTGTGGTGTATGTTTATCGATACCAATAAAAAAGCGACATAAAAATATCCATAGTATTGGAGATTGTCAGTTACTCTTCATCACTTGTGTAGTGTGGATAATAGAGGAAAAGTGCACACCCTTGCATGTTATTCAGCTCAAGAAATCATGTATTTGAGTATTTTAGCAACTAATTTATTTCCTCACTTATTTTGAGGGTCTAAATTTTTCTTTCAAACTGAGATGGAATCATTATTTGCATACTTTAGATGACTCAGTTTGGTATTCTGTATGAGGATGTTTATCACATGTACATGTGCATATGGTGAAAGGGTAGGTGCATTTTTAGAAAACTTAAAAGAAAAGAGCACATTCCAATTACCTTAGCAATCTCATTGATGATTTCTTGGTACTTATTTGCTGAAGACACTAATCCAGCCTGTTCCAATGTGCGAAGATTTCTTTGTATTTTCCTTTTCTTTTGTTCTATTGGTAGCTGCCCATCTTCAAGCATAGACTGACTGTGCTTCATTTTCTCAGGAGTTTTGGAATCTAAGATGGCACGTTTCTCTACCACTTTTAAGTGCTCGGTTTCCTAGACAAAATACGGAAAAAAACAGTTGCTTACCTGTTCATAACAAATATATATATATATATAAAAAAGTGTCCAGATGCTCTCACCTCTATGTAAAAGAGATAACTGAGAACTCAGAACAAGACTGTAAAATAAATGCTATGTTTATATCCATGTTGACTAAACTCTTACCATGCCTCTTGAAGGCACCTTAAAGTAGGTCCATTATTAAGGCTACATTTTAATCACGGGTATTTTTAATAAAAGTCATGGATAGGTCATGGGCAGTAAACAAAAATTCACAGCCGGTGACCTGCCCATGACTTGTACTATATACCCCTAACTAAAACGTGGGCTGGAGAGGTGGGGGCGTCCGGGGGTGCCATGGGAGTGGCCTGGGACCCCCACTGGTGGTGGGGGAAGGGTGCCGGGCGGCAGCTCACAGCTCATGACCCCCGCTGGTGTGCTGACAGGCTCCCTACCCAGCTCTCCATGTCCCTGCAGCTCCTAGGGGGAGTGAAGGCCAAGGTGGCTCCCCAAACTGCCCCTGCCACAAGCTCTGGCTCCGCAGCTCCCATTGGCCGGGAATCACAGCCAATAAGAGCTGCGAGGGCAGCGCCTGCAAACATGGGCAGAGCCCCCTGACGCCTCCGCCTAGGAGTTGCAGGGACATGCCAGCCGCTTCTGGGGAGCCCCCCCTCCAGTAAGCGCCGCCCTGCACCCCAATGCCCTGCCCCAAGCCCTGAGCCCCCTCCCACACCCATGCTGCCCCAGCAGCGGCCAGTGCTGCTGGCCCAGGTACTGCCTGATCTGCTGGGGCAGCCCCGAAGCCAGCCACACCAGCCGCTGCAGAAGTCACAGAAAGTCATGGAATCTGTGACTTTGGTGATGGACACAGCGCATTATCCATTATTAATGAATTAGTAAATGTGTTAGCTGGGACATAGGAAATGTGTTTGAACTGCAGTCCTACGGACTGATCCAAAACCCATTCAAATCAGTGGAAAGACTCTTATGGACTTCAATAGGCTCTGAATCAGGGCCCACAGTCCTTAAAAGTGCCCCCCCCCCCATTTTTTTTTGTTTTAAAAGGTAACATTTTGGCCTTTCCTGACATCACTGATATAGCTTGTGCATATTTCAGGCTGCAACAGTTGAGAGAAGTCTGCAGAAGACAAGAGATTCCAATGCAATTCCCATACCAAGGAAGGCGACAGGCAGTTTCCCACACAGTTGTTTGTTTATATTGCATAAGCAAAGAAGCTAAATGGGAAAATGCTTGAAATTAAGATCCTCGATTTTTCTCATGAAATATGTAATAAGATAACTTACATTGGTGCATTTGATGGTATAAAAATCAAAGACTACAGACACTTTCATAAACCATGTTAAAAATAATTTCATGGATACATGACAGTACAATTTCAATCTTATTCTAGGTGTTTTAGTATAAAAGATCAACATTTTCAAGTAGGAATAAGCCCTGTGATCTAAATGGGACTTTTTAGTAAGACTCCTGAAATAAAATAGCTATCTCTGAAGTAGTTTTTAAAACTGCAAATTAATTTCTGATTTTAATTCCAAGTTATCCACATGAAAGAAAAAAAGGAACCAAAATAAAAACCTGATTTCCTGATAGATCTGAAGAATTAAAAAAAAAAAAAAAAAAAAAAAAAGTAATTTCATTTTATGATTTGTTATGTCAAAAAAGAATTTTTCCTCCATTGTTACGGTTAGAGAAATTTGTTACCTATTTTAAATACAGGACAAGGTATTTAGATATATTATATGAAGAGGAGAACATTTACCTGTTGTGCAGAAGCTGGTGTTTCTAAGATTTCTAAGAGTGTCTCTCCTGGTTGCGTTCGTATCACATCAACTACAAGTCTTTTTGTCCTTTTCAGAGAAATAAACAATGGATATTATAAGATAGCTGTCATAGGAAGCATTTAGTTTCCTCATTTGTGACTCAATTAAAAAATTAAAGATCACACACACAAAATGTTGGTATTTTTTCAAAGGTATTTTAGATTTCAGAGCTTCTATTAACAGCAGTATTCAACTAAATAATGGATTTTTGAAATATGCACATTTTTGTATCAAAGCTTATATGCTTCTGTTCCCTTTATTATTTGGGAGATTTAATCATCATGGTGATAGATGCTATAATAAGAATCTAGATAGCTAAATACAGGTGCATTTGTATCACTTAACTTAGGACTGACAAAGTGAGATGGAAACACAGATCTTTCCAAAGTCTGACATATGCATAAATCTTTTATGAGCCACCTGGATTTATACTGAATATTTAGAAACAAAGACATATGCTGAACTTCAGAAGCAACATACAAATTAATAATGTGTATTACTGTGTACTGCTTAAAGAAAGAGGCATCTCTAGGAGCAGAGAACATACAACATTTTCTTACTAGCACAAAAAAAAAAAAAAAAAAAAAAATTCTAAACAAAAAGGAAATTGCTCTGTCCTGTTATTTAAAGTGGTGGGTTTTTGTGGTTGGGGTAAGAAGTTATCACAATTCCTGTCGTCTTTTCATTCCACAGTTATTCCAAGAACATCCTGTTACACAGCTCTACAACAACACAATACACTGTTACACAAACCAGGTACATCTCTTTACAGGCTAATAGCATAAGTAATACATAGAGATTAATGGATAAAGAGTAATGTATAGTATATGCCATGCTTCAAAGACAAAGAAAATGTAACAATAGGGTTTTTGAAAAAAATCATTTTGAAGTATGAGCAGTGAAACGCCTATGTTAAGTCCTCAAACAACAACTGTTTTTATCTATGTAAACCACGGTCTTCATTTTCAAGACTAAACGTTTATATCCAACAAGAAATGGTGAGAAAAGATTTTATGGTCTTCTATTCTATTACTTTCACTCTTACTTGACACAAAACATTTGAGTTTGGATCAATTTCTTATTGATGTATTAGAAATTCATACATAAGGAAAAAGGCAGCAGTGGCAATAACTCCAGAAATGTCAGTAAACTGAATTACCATATTCTGATGCATACATAGCTGGAGCAGGAAGTCTGCTCAACCTACTGGAGGTGAGGTAGCAATGTTCTATTCCCTCTGCCCATAGCTTCTCGTGACTGCTCAGACACACAGAATAGCTTCAGAGGGATTCATTCTGCCAGCTATTGCCCCTGAATTCACTCCAATATGCCAGTGAAGCAGAAGCTCTCTCTCAAAATGAGTTTTCCCTAGCTATACTCAATTCAAATTTGTCTCCTTCTGTAGCTGCCTTCTTCAACCTTTGGTGATCTCCCTAGAACTTATTTCAGCAGACAGAAATTTATTACAACTATTTTATGCACTCATTCAGGAAAGGACTTAAGTACATGCTTAACGTTGACTCAATGAGTCTTGGGTATGTGCTTAAGTTCTTTTCTGAATCCAAATGCTTTTCTGCACTGGGGCCATAGTTAATGGACTCCAAGTGCTGTTTAGGAGGAGAATGAGGTGCACACAGGGTACAGCTGTATACAGAACATATCCATTTTCTCCCCAGTCACAAGCAGAGGTGCTGTCCTGCGACCAGAATTGGGCAAAACAACCCCTGGATGAAGTTCTCCTTATGTACCACTTTTTCATGCAAAAAGATATGCATACAAAACACTGGTACAAGACAGCACCGAATATTGTCCTTTGAAGGAATATATTTGCAATTTTTAAGCTCGAAAGTTCCAAAGGTTTCCTTGAATTTGAATATTCTAAAGATATTTTTAAAAACTAAAATATTCTAATGAGTTTGATAGAAGAGATGCATCATTGAATTTGTAGAATATCTAGGAACAGTTCATCATATACAGTATATCTGGTTGTATACCTAGACCAGGGGTAGGCAACCTATGGCACTTGTGCCGAAGGCGGCACACGAGCTGATTTTTAGTGGCACTCACACTGCCCGGGTCCTGGCCACCGATCCGGGGGGCTCTTCATTTTAACTTAATTTTAAATGAAGCTTCTTAAACATTTTGAAACCTTATTTACCTTACATACAATAGTTTAGTTATATATTAGACTTATAGGAAGAGACCTTCTAAAAAGGTTAAAATGTATGACTGGCACGCAAAACCTTAAATTAGAGTGAATAAATGAAGACTCGGCACACCACTTCTGAAAGGTTGCCGACCCCTGACCTAGACACATACCATTTCAACATAAATTATTTAAATAATGGCACAGAGTACACCTATAAAGTTTGCAGACGATACCAAGCTGGGAGGGGTTGCAAGTGCTTTGGAGGATAGGATTAAAATTCAAAATGATCTGGACAAACTGCAGAAATGGTCTGAAGTAAAATAGGGTGTAATTAATAAGGACAAATGCAAAGTACTCCACTTAAGAAACAATTAGTTGCGCACATACAAAATGGGAAATGACTGCCTAGGAAGGAGTACTGCGGAAAGAGATCTTGGGGTCATAGTGGATCACAAGCTAAATATGAGTCAACTGTGTAACACTGTTGCAAAAAACAAACAAACATTATTCTGGGATATAATTAGCAGGAGTGTTGTAAACAAGACACGAGAAGTAATTCTTCTGCTCTTTACAAGCAAGGTGTTACAAGGTGGAGGGAGAAAAATTATTCTTGTTAACCTCTGAGGATAGGACAAGAAGCAATGGGCTTAAATTGCAGTAACGGCAGTTTAGGTTAGACATCAGGAAAAACTTCCTGACTGTCTGGGGTGGTTAAGCACTGGAATAAATTGCCTAGGGAGTTTGTGGAATCTCCGTCATTGGAGATTTTTAAGAGCAGGTTAGACAAATACCTGTCGGGGACGGTCTAGATAATACTTAGTCCTGCCATGAGTGCAGGAAACTGGACTAGATGACCGTGCGAGGTTTCTTCCAATCCTATGATTCTATGGCAGTAGCAAGTTTCTATGAATGTTCCTTTTAAGGCAGAAAAGCTAATTGTCAGCTGAGGTAAGTATTTTCATCTCTTGAACAAAAATACACTGGAAGTTTAATTCTACTTTTGGAAATCTGACACCTCCTTGGAAACTATTAACAAAACCCTCATGTGTCATGCCAGATAAGCTTTAAAACCACAATAGGTTCCTCAGATTCTTTAGGTTTCTGAAGGGAAAACAACAACATATACGTATATTAAACTAAATGGAATGTGCAAGTCAGTATGAGAATTAACAAGAAAATCTGTCATTTACACACCCACACTGCCAGTCCGTCAGATATTTAAAAACGTGAGTTTTCTTTTGACCTAGTTTCTAGAAATACTTAAGCATTCCATGCTCATGAAATTCCAATATACTTCACAAAGGAAACAGGACAAGAGGCAAGTTAACCTTAACTGAGTTGAAGTTACAGTTAGAAATGATTAGCACTTTCTGAGAACCAGGCTCTTTCAGCATTGGATAAGAAACTGAATTCCAGGTGTACAGGGTAATTTTTATAATACTGTACATAAGTTTTAAGCTACTTATAAGAACAGATTTAAGAGCATAAAGCTCAAAGTATAAGACTGGGGGATCCAGTCTTGTCTAATTTTCATGTAATTTTGTGGAAATATTAAAAGAAAAATGTTCTTCAATCACTTAAAGACTGAGTTAATGCTGATCAATATAGATACTTATTTGTACAGCTAGTTTACTTCCTTTCCTCTGCTTCAGTTACAACTAATGCGTTTTGCTTTTATTGACCATAAAGTACTTTTGTATTTAACTGGTGAAAGCGAGTTAGTTGAGGATTAGACCAGGTAAGAGAAAGGATGTTGGTAGGAAGGGCGAAGTCAATGGTCACCATGGCAGGTGTGATATCCTCCCCTGTTACAGAAGTTGGTCTGGGAGTCATTCTAGGTCACTGATGTCACCAAGTGGCATATTCCTTCTTGGTTTGGACACAGTTGCGTCTGGCAAAAAAGTGATCCATGACTTTGCAACCTCCTGATTGGTTTTTTGCAATTAAAAAATACTGCATAGAATGCAGCTGCTAACTTCATACTGACAGTTTTTAATGCACCCATTATAGTAGCTACTGGAGGGCCCAACCAGCTTGGGGCCCCATTGTGCTAGGCACTGTACAAACAGATAGAAAAAACAGACAGGCTGAGACGGGACACAGCCAAAGATGAAATGATTTGGCCAAGGTCACAGCAGGTGAATGGCAAAGCTAGGGCTAGAACCCAGGCCTTCAGCTCTGTGCCTTATCCACTAGGCGCCACTCTCCCTCAAGGCAATGGAGAAACTAGTCTTGTTCAAGCAGAGCTTAAACAAGTCTTTAGTAATCAGAACTTCTTAAAGAGATTATACAGATTTATCATATTTCACACATTCATGACCTTTATCTTAGTTTTAAAAAGCTACAGTTCACTAACTCCAAAAGAAGCTACTTCTAGAGAAATAAGTTAGACATTTTGGGAAATATATGCCCTAATTAGTGCATGAATATTGGAATATGAGCCCCCCTGGCCCAGATTGGTGTAGGTAAGAGGATTCTGAGCATTTTAGCAGCTCATCTTTTCACTTGTGAGAAGCGCAGTGTATTTCCACCATTGCAGTACTGTTATGAGAAATGTGCGTGCCTGAGGAGTCATTTAACAAACACATATTCCAAACTAGAAGTTCCTGTAAACACTCACTGTCCAATTATGCACATAAACTGGGGGGTTAATATCTGTGGTTATCACAAATACTATACATATGCATAACTATTTTACAAAAGCACCAAACAATCAATATAAATTTTGAAACCATCTCCCAATATGATTAATAAAACATATTTTAAAGAGTGATTTAATATTCATAACAGCTTGCAGACTGCCAGCTATCTAATATCATATTCACTATTTAGATATAGAGCAGATACAGCATGAAAGTTTCTCTACGCTGCCCTACAAACGTACAAAAATCCTGTTTTGCAGGAGCCACATTTAGTGAGATGTTTGAATGGGAATGAGGCAAAACTGTTCTTAGCATTGATACCCTTATGGGTAGTTTCAATTGACACACCAACTGGATGGCCAGTTTTTATAATTATGTCTATTCTAAAAGGTGCAAGAGTTATTGAACAAACTTCCTAAGTCAACTATGATTATTTACAATTGAAACTGTAGTTCAACTCTGCATAAATCAATTTGAAAAAGCTCTTTAAAGATCAGATTAGCAGAAACTGAGAAAACTCTCTAACAAAGAAAGAGCATGAAATATAGATACTGAGAGATTGCAAGAAGAGCAAAACTTAAGCTTTAATTTAAACAATAGTTTCATGCCATCGATCCAAATTACTGAAGAAACTGGTTGTACAATACACTCAAGGCAACGAGCAAACAAAGAAAAAAAGACAAACTGAAATAAAATGGTGGCACTACTAAGACATATAGTAAATATTACCACTCACTCCAATCCCTTTCCTCATCCTTCATCTCTACATTGTCTATGTAAACTTTAAGTTGCTCAGGGCTGAGACCTTGTCATTCGGTCTATAAGTTGCCTAGACACTGATGTCATATAAATAATACAAATGTGTTGAGATGTTCCTATACTCTTATCTAGTGTTTTGTTTTAGAAACTACAGAAGTCATGCAAGTAGCTTTACATCAAACTAGATATGCAAAGTTACCAAAAAGGACCCCAAAGTGTTTGAAAGTTACGTTTCAGATCAATAAGCATGAATAACTGCTGTACTGATGGCAAACCAATCCCTTTCCTTTTCATTTAAATCTTTATCTCCTGGACCGTAAAACTGTATGATCAATGTGTGGGAAATACTGGAGGAAGTTCTCTCTACCAGCTAAATTGTAAGATTTGTTTAGGGAAAACACCCTTAAGGTTAAGTATTGTAGAGTGTGTGCTTGCAATTGTAAACACTGTGGTAAAATGACTTTCCTCCAAAGTAAAGCTTCAGTTGCCAGTTAATAAAGCTAAATTACTTTTCAGATTCAGTAAGTACATTAAAAATATTGGTGTTCAGTATGAGCACTGCTGAGTGAGATTGTAGCTGCACTATAGGCCTGCATAGAATGAGGTTTAATTTTAAAAAAGACTGTCTAGCCAGCCCAAAAAGGCTGTGAAGAAAAAAGTGTGAAAATAGCAGTTTTAGAAGGTTAGCACTTGCATCCATTTTCAATAGTGAAAAGAGATATTGAACAACTCATAATTTGCAGGTAGGTTAAAAGTGAATATATCCAATGAAATAGGGATGAGGTTAATTTAAAAATAAAAATAGCTATGCAGAACTTTTGATATAATGCACTTGCCTACAGGTTTTACCAATAGTATTTTTCAACCATCTGAAGAAAAAGGAAGCCAGTGAATATTATTCTCTCCCCCTGGGTAAGTCATGCAATGTTTGTGAGCTGAGAGGACAGTAACATCCTGTACAAATACAATTTAGAGGAAGGACGGCAGAGTTGGATTTGCCTTCCAGTCTAGACAGCAACTCATCTTGAATTATGGAAAAGATCATGTGCAGTATCTATTTCACAGTGTGCAATAATGCAAGTAGCCATAACTTCGTAAGAGCTAAAATATCGATGTTTTACAAAGTTTGTTTCAGACTTCAAAAGATTTTGGATGGGGTGGAGACTTGACTGGTCTATTTGATAAAGATCCTTCTCTTTTCAGGTCAATGGTCTGAATCTGAGCTAGGTCCATATGACCTAAACTAATAACCATTTGATGGTCTATGTGAAATGTGCTGGTAGTTTTTCTGACACCCATATAATAAGCTTGCTAAGGAAATTTAATACATCAGAAACGTGCTCATTTCTACATTTCTAATTGATAGGAGTTAAAATTCTTATTTCTTAATTAAAAGTTAGTTTAATTATCTGTTACAATGCTAAGGATATTACAAACTGGAAAAGAGCCCAAACCACTGATGACAAAAGGCTTACGTTACTCCTGAAAAACAAGTTAATCTTTGTGTGACGCACATCAGCAATATTATAAACAGATCCTTCTTAATACAAGAAAACAAGGTACACAGAACAAACTAAATTCTAATGAATGAGGAAAATCTGTCCTAACATGTCAAACTTTAAAAGAACATTAAAGCTTTCAAATGTTACTTTTCATTTAATGAAATCCAACAATATCAAATCTTTAAGCAACAAAAAGCATTTCATCACCTCCCCTCCCTAAAAAAAGAGGAGGTAAAAATCATAATGAATTAGAGGTACAATCTAACTATATACATATCTTACTGTTGTATTCATGCTTTAAATTGTTTTCTCACTGTTTCCCTTTTGCCAGGTCATACTTCACTCAAGTCTTGGCTATTATGTTATGAGCAACCTCTGCAGCCAATGGCAAAGGGAGGAGAGACAGTCCAGATGTGGTCCACACTAAGTGAGTTTGTAATTCCCTGATCTAAATAAGTGTGTTGTGTTTTTCAGAGCACCACTATTCTTATTAACATTAATGGAACACTGCTTTACCGCGTTATATCCGAATTTGTGTTATATCAGATCGCGTTATATCGGGGTAGAGGTGTATTGCTTGTTTTAACAAAAACATTGCCCAAAAGATATATATTTAATGAACAAACCGTACTTTATCATCAACCCTTTGAGATCTTGATCTTCACCTTCCTGTAACTCATATTTGCTGGTCAAAGAGAGTGAAATCTCTGTCTTTGCAAGCTGACTCAATGTGTTTTCCTTGTTAGGATCATTGGGATCAACACCTCCTTCCCCTGTAGGAAAAAACATGGCTCTTATTCTGCCAGTTCACTGAAATGTGACAAGAACTGGAGCATGAACCAGAATACTGGGAAACATGTTAAAGGAAACAGAAAACTATTCAAAGATCTATCCACATGTACTATATCTAGACAAATAACTTTGTGTTTAATTCAAAATTTGGCCATAAAACAATCAATACCTTTCCTCCATTTAGAAATAGGAAAATTGTAGTATTTTGTATTTTCTGAAAATATCCAATAGACGTTACCTATCTATATATCTAGGCAAAGAATTTTGAAATACTAAAACCTGAGATTTTTGCCACCTTAAATCGGATTTTTCTTTCAAGACAGTTATCCAGATAGGGCTCAAATATATGTGTTTCTTTACCAAAGAAGTTGTGCAGTTATTTAACTTCCATAATCAGGAAAAAAATTAAAATAATAAAAATAGAACTGTGGTAGGGTAATCATTACTGATAGTGTTCCTATTATTAACTTGTTTCTGAGGCACCCAAAATATGCTAGACATTTTCTAAACAAAGGTGGTGTGATCCCTGCACTAATATTAATAGTTCTATTCATCTTCTTCTAGCCTTAGTCCCATCTATGTTGGGTCAGCTCTTTGTGTCCTTCTCCATTTCAGTCTGCCTTGAGGCAGTTCCTTGGAAACTCCACAGCTGATCAAATCCTTTTTATATAGCATCCATCCATCTAGCATCCCAACCCTTTTCTTATCCTCCATTTTTAAGTTGAACACCCTGTTTCCTGTATATTCTTCTGATCTTCTTTTCATGTGATCAAACCATCTAAGCCTGGATTCCCTCAGCTTTCCTATAATTGGTCTCACCTTCACACTTCCCCTAATGTGTTTGTTCTGATGGTCCATCCTTGTAACTCCAAGCAACAATTTTAACATTTTAATTTCCATTGTATTCAAGATCCGCTCCTATCTCTTCTTTGGTGCTGAGCATTCAGAGCTATACAAAAAGCACAGGCCTAATAATTATTGTATAGATCTTTGCCTATCAAATAGAAAAGTTTCTCCTAACTCCTACTGCAGATCACTTCACTCACTTCTCTCCATGTAGTCCATGACGTTCCTATTCTGCTTGTAAGTTTGTCACTGAGTTCACCATTACCCTGTACTACTGAACCTAGGAACTAGAACTTCTATACCTTTGCTAGTGGCTGGCCCCCCAGACTTACAGTCTCGTTGCCTTCCTGAAATTTATCAGTGAATCTACAGACTTTCTGCTGATTTTCATGCCATTTGTTTCAAGTATGCACTTCCGTCTCACTAAATTTTCCACTTCTTCTCTGCTCTCTCCCACAAGCACATCATCATCTACAAAAAGCATGCATCAGCATGCCATTCTGAATGTTTTCTGTAACCGCATCAAGCACCATGGTGAACAAAAAGGGGCTTGGTGCAGAGTCTCAATGCACTGACTCTTAACTGAAAAGGTTCAGTTACTTCACATGACTTTTTACCTGTGGTAGCAGCACCCTCATACATGTCCTGGATGAGTCTGATAGCTTTCAGATATCTGTTTCATCCTCAAACTATATGACTTTTTTCAGAACATGCTCTTAAGCCTTCTCAAGACCTCTTTTCTCTTTATTTTCCCACTAGCAATCATAATGTAAAGATAGCATCCATCGTTGATTTGTCTGGCACAAATCCAAACTCATTGTTACTGACTTACTTCTCTTCATAGCCTCTTATCAATAATCAGACTGAATTTGCTTTTAGAAAATTTTCCAGTATGTTCATTGGTGTATCACATCCTTTGCCTGTTTCACTATTCTATAGAGGACTACTTCTCAAAATTAAAATCGGTCTACTTTTATGGAAATCTGGTTTGCACAGCCCCTTCCATACATTCAATCAGGTTATTTAAATATGTGATAGTACTCTATTCAATTACAGAGAGCTAGATGTTTCTGCTGAAATTATTGATGTTGGAGAATTAAATGATATAATTATGCTCCAGAATAAATACCCATTTCCATTACATGCGTCTGACGAAGTGGGTATTCACCCACGAAAGCTTATGCTCCAATACATCTGTTAGTCTTTAAGGTGCTACAGAACTCTTTGTTGCTTTTTACTCATTGTGAGTAGTTCATACCTCTCAGAGCTACTGTGGACTCTGGGAGACAGCTCTCCTTTGATTCTCATTTTAGAATATATTTTCAGTTATAATAGCTGCAAAAATCATTTTAGGAAAAAAAGTCTTAAATTCTGCAGACACTGAAGAGGCCAAACAAGTACCCCCTCATATACCAGTTTAGGGCCAGTCCCTGGATTACTATAACCAACAGACCAAGCGGGGAGGGGAGGGGAAGACAGAAAGAGAAAGAGAAAACTTACCAAGGAAAGACTCTACATCAGGAACAGCCCCTAGCCCCTCCAGCAATTCATTCAGTAAGTCATTCTGCTCAGGAGCAATGGCATCCTGGTGTTCTAATAGCAGCTATAAACAAGTGCAAACAAAAATGATTATCACTGAAACCACTGAAAATACTCCATTTCTCCAAATGGTGCGATATACTCACAAATAGAATGCTCAAAATAAAGTCTTCAGAGCCACAGTGGGCTTACAACATGAATGAGGACTGAAGGAAAGAAAGTGCTTGCTTACAGGCTGTGGTTTCAAGACTGATAGTTCTATTTCCCAGTCTGATGGTTGGCTCACCCTTGGATCAATATTAGAATGCCAGCAAATATACACAAACCGAAGGGAGTGAGTCCTCAAAATATTAAAACACATAGGGAAAAGCTCCAATTTAGCAGCTGCTTAAACAATTAACAAAACATCACCGCTAAACAGAATCAGAATTGGCACTTCACTTGACAGTCTCAGAGACCAAGGAATAAGGCCTCTGATCAGCAAGACACTTAAGCATATGCTGAAGTGCTTTGTTGGATCAGGACCTTAATGGACAAGGACTGAACTGTCTTCTTCATAATGGTGACCTCATCAGAGAAGGGTTAATTCACACTATGCTATGCAGAATGAGGAGGCTCACGCTGCTGATGCCTATTGCTGTACTTTTTTTAAAATATAGGATTTCCTACTCCTGTTGTATCAATTTGCTACTTTCCCAATATGCTCCTATTGCCAGTATCAGTGATTTTATTGGCACCAAGATAACAGGAAGTACAAACTCTATTAATAATACAACTTGTATTGCAGCTGTGCACACCTCCAAGGAGGAATAGTTCCGCAGTCCATAAAAAGCCTCGGAGAACAAACTTGTATATGCTGCATTATAAAAAAGCACGAATGGTATGGGCCTGAAGAATGAGTTTCCTGTAATTAGACTGCTCGTTTCTGTACCTATCACTAGCATTTACTTCAGGAAGCAAGTGGCACTGTGCAGAGTTTGATAACAGTTTGTGTTTGCTAGTTTCCAAGGTCTGGTTTCCACATAAACAGGATTCTTACTATGGAAGTCTGTTTTAAGGTTATGGTGCCCATGGCCACCAGTTTAAATTGAATTTAAATACAAGTGGAGTAAAACATATGCTATATTTACAGATTTCAGATCTCTGCTAATTTAGAGTGGGGAGTCTAAGTGCGCCCGCGTAGCAGTTGTCTTTTTTTTTGCTCCACCGGCAGCGCTCGGGGTTTCTTTTTTTTTTTTTTGGCGCCCGCCGGCAGCGCTCGGGGTTTTTTGGTTTTTTTTGGTGCCCGCCAGACGAAAAAGGTTGGGGGACCACTGGTTTAGAGAGTGCAAAACCTATTCAAATCAAAAGCTGTGTTCACTGAAATAGAGGCAGCTGAACAACTTTGTATCTGGGAAATCAAAGGCACATTAAAGATTCTGGGGGAGACATTCAAAGACACAAATGGCAGTTTGGTGTATAACTAATATTTTGCTTTTGAAAATTTCCCTCAGTCTCATCTACATGAGTGCCCTGACGTTATATTTTATGTAGTGTATGCTGTGCATGTATACATGTGTACACTGAAATTGCAAATTTAAGACATACAGAAATTTAGGATCTTTAGATATAAAGCTGCCTTGTTTCAAGTCTTAACTACTTCCTCCATACACATATGAACTACATGAAATCTTGGAAGAAAAGACTGTCCCCTTTGACTAGTGTTCTACCGCATGACAAGTAATTTATATCAAAAGTGTTCAGTTAATTCTGATGAAGTACAGAACACACTAAACCAAATTACACACAAAGTGACGAATGAGAGTTTCCCGATAATCATTTGCACCATCTGAGATTCAGCCTCTAAGTCACAAACTTGACAGTAGCATAGCAGGAGTTGAATATCATGCTGGACAACTAAATGAAACAAGTTAAGTGTTGACAAAACAGACAGGAAATGAAACAAATACATCCTCAATTCAAACATGAAGTAGCAGTTGTCTTTAATCTAGCAAACACTAGGTTTCCTGGTAGGCTTAGCCATTAGTTCTTGCATGAGTAAGGCTAATTTTTAACTCACTGTCTTGGGAGTGAAGTATTCCATATTTTTAAAAGAATATCCATGATTTAACATTTCTGGGTTTTGCACGTTAGTGGATGACTGGTAGTATACTAGCTGTGGAAGGACCATATGGTATACATCTAAATTATGTTCTAGTGAATCACACTATAAACTGCAGTTTCTGCATTTCATCTGTTCCTTATCCAGAATAAACATACTTGCAGGATACCACTGCCCCCTAAATCACACTCTTACATCTGCTTCCAGCCAAACACATGATGGAATACCAAAGTCATAAAATGTACAAGATTTTACTTTATCTCAAAGTCACACTAACTCTTAAAAAAACAACAAGTCCCCTTTCTTACCAAGAGGAAGTTTGTAATTCAAATAAACTACAAATGGTTCATGACTACTATATGCCAATAAGAAGTTTTGCAATTTTTTTCCTTTTCAGTTAAATGCTCTGAAAGAAAAATACTTTACATTTTATTGTCAGATTCTTATTTTGGTTAACACTTTGTTTCCAAACTATTGTCTCTACCATTCCCATTGGGGCTAATGGGGTGGAAATGCAATTCTCTCCTGCACCATAGAGTACAAGTTACAATAAATGTTAAGAAAAGTTTGGTTCTAAGGTTATTCCATACACTTGGACATTGAGATGATCTTCTACTTGTACAAGAGACTATCAGAAAGAAAGAGTAAAGGAATTCCTTCATAGCATTTTAAGAAAGCCAATACAGAACACCACAGTTATTCTGTGATTTTATGGAAAAATTACTCATCTCCCAAAAAGTGATTTGAGAAATTTCCCACAAACAGATTAAACAGTAGTTGTTTAGCTAAGTTTCTTTCCATTCACTTACTGAATGGGTATTGATGATTTCTTCAATGGAGATGTATATGACAGGTTTGCTGAGAGTTACCATATCAGAGTACTCATCAATATTGAATTTCTCCTCTGGCTCAGGAACATCACATGCTGTCTGAAAAAAATTCCTAAGAAAGTAGTAAGATGAGAAAGATAGGTTAAATAATTATACAATAAGAAAAACATGTGTTAGCTAATTGTAGAGAATTGGAATAAGCTTCTTGTTTGAAATGCAAGCTATATGAATATTTCTGCTACAATCTATTAAAGCTGCATAGGAATGCCAGGGTACAAATCGTAAGCAGCATGTCACAAGGTAAATAGGAGTGCTTAAACGTTACCTGTCCCTAGAGAGACCAGCAGGTTTATTTCTTCAAAATAAGATTTTTCCCTTTCAGCTACAAAGTTGTAAGCAAGAATTATTTGGCACCTTTTTTAAGATGTTCTGAGGGATCTAGTCTAAAATCTGGATTAAAAATAATCCTCCAGAAGATATAAAGGAAGGATGCTTTGCATAAATGGTTACCCTCATTGTATGAAAGCAGCTCATAATATTGACAAAGTTTAGGAGCAGTAATTAAATCTCATGCACACTAATACAGGCTGTCTGAATGATACAGGGCAGTCAGATATGTTAAATTTAAACACATTTAAAATCCCTACTGCATCGCTCCACTGCAATGTTTAACTGTTTGGTGCTCAGGAACACTGTGCAAAATAGAAGGATATCTGGCAAGATTATGGGATTGTTACAGTGTAAGAATACTATGGGAAAATACACAAAAGGTGTTAGCACAAAGTGTTACTATGACAATACCACTATCTATATCTAATATATGGCGATATGCCTATCTCATAGAGCTGGAAGGGACCCCGAAGGGTCATCGAGTCCAGCCCCCTGCCTTCACTAGCAGGACCAATTTTGCCCCAGATCCCTAAGTGGCCCCCTCAAGGATTGAACTCACAACCCTGGGTTTAGCAGGCCAATGCTCAAACCACTGAGCTATCCCTCCCCCCTATCTAGACAGAAGCCATCCAGCGTTTCAGAAGCAGGAAACAGTTTCTCAGCATTTTTATTGATAACTAAGAAAGGTATTGCATAGATAATGGAAAAATCTCATCTCCCACTTAGTAACAGAGCAGATTCTAACCCTCTCAGGTTGGCATCCTCCTTGGAGACATATCACCAATTTTCAGCAAAAAGTTAATTTAATGAGATATGGGATTCTTCTTTTTGTAAAGATCAGAGCCAAATTAAACACAACAAGCAGGTCTTCCTCCTCTTTGTTTTTGTTATTAATTAATAAAATGACTAAACTGCTTTAGTATCCTTGCTCACGTATGGCCTCTAAATGAAGGTTATAAGAGTAGTCCTCATTAAAAAGATATTTTCTTTTTCATATAGAAGAGACCCTTCTAAAAGGAATAATTAATGTACATTTGAAATGTTCTGCTGTCTCATGATAATTCCATGATCATAACCACCCAAAAAAGCTACAAGGTAAAGAGCATACATTTCAAACAACTTCCTTGCAACACAGAAGGTCTGGATTTTCCCAAGACACTTTTTAGCAAAATATTTAAATTGTCATTTCCTACAATTGTTTCTCTCAGCTGAGATGGCTAAAGTTAATAAAAAAAAAAGAAAAAAAGAAACAGCTCTTCCTGGCTGGGAAATAGTTGACATTTACAGAGGAGTAATCTCAGCCACCAGACTGAAAATCATCAGCTGTTCTGCTTACTTAAAGCAAGCATTAGTGTGTGTTATACAATGAAATGCTCCATTAGACTCATGCACTTCATTTTGCATAAAAATTCCTGTTTGGATGACTGAATACTGCTGAGCAATACTAAAATTACTTGCTAAACAATAGTACTGAACTGGAAATACAGCACGTTATTTTCCCATTACAGAACAAGGCAACGTGATTTCTAAATGAAGGATTATTCATTGAAATATAGTCAGGTAAATAGAGTAGGTCTACCTTATCCATCCCCAAACAGTTTACATTGAATAAACATTTGCATGAGCTTTTCACACCTGAACTTCTGATACGTCTGCGACAGGTAAGTATTCATAGATGAAAGATGTGCACTCTCTCCTTCAAAGAGTTTGTTAGAAGCAGCGTGCTGAAGGACTTTCGCCACACACCCTAAATTCCTCCTCTGGTCAGAGTGTATCTGGCCTCCAGCTGTCATGTCAATTATATCAAAACCATCAGGAGCAACAATGGCCGGGTTCATGTAGCGATAGTATAGGAGGTTTCCAACAATCTATAGGAGAAATACTTTCAGAATTTTTTTCTTCCCTGATGTACACTTTATTAAATTCTTAGAAAGCCCACCAAAGACTACACATTTCCTGGTTTAGATTCTAAGAAATCGTTAACTAAGAGGTGATAGAGAGCAATCTGTGAAAACAACTTCTGATGTAAGTATTATCTAGTTAGCTAACTGGAAAAGTGTAGTGATCCCACAGAGATAAAAAAAGATGTTATTTAGTAATGGGGACTTACACCAGGAGTATATTTATAACAACAACTGGTTTAAAAAACAAAAACAAACCAAAAAAACCCCCACCAAACAGGAAAAGAGTGCCATCTCCCTCCAAGATTTCTCATTTCATCAGAATTTTGGCCAGGTCTAATTTTTAAAAATCACATTTTAAAAAATGTTTAAATATCTGAAATTTTGGATGCATATATCAAGTTATAATAAATCCTGTTCTCATTCAAATAAGATTTCCATTACTATCCTGTTTCAGATTAATCAGAAATACTGAGGATAGACATTTGTAAAATTTGTACTTCCTATCCAACCCAAAAGCAGGAAGTGCAGAAAGAATTTTTTTTTTAAAGTTTACATATTATTTAACTTCAAAAATAAGAGGTTCCATTCTCTTTGAGCTGGCTGTAATCTTTATCCCGAACTTCTAGCCCACCCCAAATATTTTAGTGAAGATTTTTTTTTAAAGTGGCCTATCTGATAAATTCTACGTTTATCCATTAGAACTGGGCAGGAAACAGTTTTCCTGTCCTGTGAATATTTGGGAATTCAGAAGATTTGCCCATTCAGCACTGTGATGAAACTGAGAACTTCTGCAGTTTTGTGAGGAAAAAACCAGGATGGGCAGTAGAGAGACCAACCAGGCCTAAACCAGCCAATGACCCAAGGATCAGGACACTCACATGGGATGTGGGAAATCTGGATTCATGTTCATACTCTGCCCAATCTTGAACAGGGACTTGACCCAGGGTCTCCCAAAACCCAGGTGAATGCCTTAGACACTGGGCTATTGGTTGGTTTTCAGAAACTGCCTCTTCTGTTATATTAGAGTATCAGGTACTAAGCTGACCCAAGAGTTGAACTCCTGTGGGTGAGAAGTGAAGGACTCCTGACCTCTGGTACTTCCTTCCTTTGCTAGTTTGCCATAGCCTATGCCCCGTCACTCAATGGAATGTTTGGCTTTTGAATTTAAGGGTTTTCAAATGATGAGCTGTGCTGGTCAGCCGGCAGGGTAGAGGTGCCTTGTGGTGGAATCAGTTCACTACCCATTTAAGGGTAGTTGTCAGAGAAGTTTTAAAATGATGTAAATTTATAGTGATCCCCAGGCACTGTGGTGATGGGCACCAAAGAAATTCTTGTAAACAGTGTTTATTGTAAACACTATTAGCTGTATTGTTTATTATTACATAAAAGCAGAATAAATTTAGCTGCGGAGATTAAAATTCTCAAAATGGCTCCAGACAAGAATTGTAACACAAAAATAATGTCTTTTGAAGGATACTAAAAAAATCCTCCAAGTAATTCTGGATCCATTACAATTCAATTTTTTAAAACGCAACACGGATATTGGCAACTGTACTGAGATGCAAATATATCTAATTAAAGCAAGATGTAAGCCCTGTAGTTATGTGGCAGGCACACAGAATGACTTCACATTGCCTTCTGCAGAATACAATGGTTCTGACAGATTAAGGGAAGGGCACTGTGCCAGGAACATTCTGCATCACTTGACAGCACACACGCTCCAGTCTAGACAAATGTCACATTCCCACAACATTTATAAGCATCTTAAACAAGTGTAGTGGATGGATTAATTCACCGTTTGCTCTTATAACTCTGCACAATTGTATTTATAGTATTAAAAAAACATTTGAAGTAATTTGTGTTAAGTGTTCTAATTTCACCTTAGCAGAGTTAAAATTGCAAAACCAGAGTCATATTCTTCATGGAAGATCAGTATTGAAGCAAAATCATGCAATCAAATATTCTCAGCTTCCTACAAAGTACCACCGAGCTGATTTTAATGGTGCTGGCGCTACAGATGCTCGGCAACATTGACTATATTTTCCAAGTCAGGCCATATTAACACATGGAATTCCTTTCATCTTCACCCCCAGAAGTTTCTGTAAATACAAGTGTTAACAATTCTGTAGAAAGCTTATATGCAATAAATCTCGCTTTTGGCATAAGCAGAAAGAACAAGCTGCTGACAGATCACCTCACACATCTACCTTTAATAGTTCATCTTCTGTTGCATCTGGGAATTTCTCATGGAGCGAATTCTTCAGAACTTTGGCTATATATCTCATTCCATAACTACATATAGAACAGATGAAAAAGGAAAATAATGGAAAGACTTAGATGAAACAAACAAATCATTCCATTCAATCAAGATACTGCATTTTCACAGACTAACCACTTACACACAAAACAAGATGATAATGAAAAAAAAAAAAAGATTTACATTACAGATGCTCACTAGGTTTTATATCATATTTTGAATATGTGATATGGAGGAACTGTTCCCTCTGTTGGAGAATTGCTACTATAAAGGCATGTACCACAGATAATATCAAGGCAGTACAGATGGCTGTTTATACTGAATCCTGCATCAAATGTTATTGTACAAATGAACTGAAGTTATGAGACTTATAATTTGGCACTTACGGCATCATACTGAGCGATGAGAATATGGACACTAGGACTTTATCAGTTACTGTTCTCAAGCTTTGAATGGAGGACTCCAGTCTATTTACCACTTCCGGATGTTCTAATGCTTGTTCTGTTGTTACATCGTATGGCAATTTACTGGAAATGCAAGAGAGGTATTTACTGGGCTAAAGTAAACTGTGTGCTATGAAATTACAAACAAAATTCATTAAAAACTAATAGGAGTACTTGTGGCACCTTAGAGACTAACAGATTTATTGTAGCATAAGCTTTTGTGGGCTACAGCTCACTTCATCGGATGCATGTAGTAGAAAATACAGAAGGACGATATATATATATATATATACACATGAAACAATGGGTGTTACCATACACATTATAAGGAGAGTGATCAGTTCTCCTTATAATGTGTATGGTAACACCCATTGTTTCGTGTGTGTGTGTGTATGTATATATATATATATATATATATATCTTCCTTCTGTATTTTCTACTACATGCATACGATGAAGTGAGCTGTAGCCCACGAAAGCTTATGCTACAATAAATTTGTTAGTCTCTAAGGTGCCACAAGTACTCCTATTCTTTTTGCGGATACAGACTAACACGGCTATTACTCTGAAACCTGTCATTAAAAACTAAGTTTGTTTAATGCTATACAGTCTCAACTACTTATTTCATGTATATTTCAGAGAACACATAAAATCAAGTGACTTAAAACAAATTCACTTGAAGAATTGGTTTTAACAGAAACAAAAACCCCACCAATATTATCAGTTCATTTTTTAAAAATGAAAAACAAAACAAAAAAAACCATGGAAGTGATATGAACTGTCCTCTTCCAGATACAAAGAGGAAAACATCTACAGTAACTCCAGACAAGAATTTGTAGTTGTGTTCCTGAAAAATGCGACTTTATGCGAAACAATGTTAAGCGAAGCCAATTTCCCCATAAGAATCAAGGTAAATGGGAGGGGCGGGGG
>QXTE01000003.1:15829249-15908583 GCA_003942145.1 Platysternon megacephalum
GGAGAGAGGGGTTGTTAGGTTTCAGGGACATTTTTTTTGCCAGACAAAAGACATTATATACACATACAGTATAAGTTTTAAAGAATTTTAAACAGTTTAATATTGTACACAGCAATTGTGAATCTTGGTTGAGGTGGTGGAGTAAGAGAGTGGAATATTTCCCAGGGAATGCCTTGCTGCTAAATGATGAATTAGCAATCGGCTGAGCCCTCAAGGGATAATACGCTGTTGTTAACGTAGCCTCACACTTTACAAGGCAGCATGGACTGAGGCAGGAGGGAGGAAACAACAGATGCAGGGCAGTAGCTGCAAACACTTCCCTGCAAAAACTGAACATGATGAACACACGCTATCCAGCTGGAGTGCACCACTCCCTCCTCCTGACAGCACATGCACGGCTGCACAGGTGCTGACTTTCCAAAGTGCTGGGGGGTGCATGCATGACAGAGAGAGAGAGAGAGACGGACGTGTATTGCCCCTTTAAGTACGCTGACCCCACTTCAAGTACGTTGCCCTTTTAAACAGGCCAGCCACTTCAGACAGGACGCTACAGCTTCCAGCAAGCTCCCTCCTTTCTGTCCCTCTCCTCCGCTTTGTGGAGAGGGGGTACAGAGCGGGGGCAGGAGCAGGGGGACATCCTGATATCAGCACCCTTCTCCCCCGCCAAGCAGGAAGCTCCGGGGAGCAGCTCCAAGGCAGAGGGCAGGTCAGGAGCAGCACGGCAGCGGTGGGAGGGACAGCTGAACTGCTGCTGGGCAGCTGCCGAGCCACATACCTTCCTGGGAATTTAGGGGAGCTGATGGGGGGGGGCTGCCACCCCCCTAGTTCTAATCCCCACAAGGAGGGGCTGCTCTTCCAGAGAATCCTGCAAACAGTGGACAAAGCAGGCAGCTGCCAAACGACATTATAAGGGAGCATTGCACAACTTTAAACGAGCTTGTTCCCTAATAGATCAGCAACTTAACAACAAAACAACGTTACCTGGGACAATGTTAAGTGAGGAGTTACTGTATTATTATTCTAGTGTGAGGGTTCTTATGTACTAGCTTGTGTGCTGAGAGGAAGGATGGTCCAGAGGTTAGGGTATTAGCTTAGAACTTGGGAGACCTGGTTCAGTTCCCTGCTCAGACAGACTTCCCTTGTGACCTTGGGCAAGTCAGTCTCTCTGTGCCTCAGTTCCCCAGGTGTAAAATCCTCACAGGGGTGTTGTGAAGTGCTCATATATTAAAGTGATGGGGTACTTAAGATAGAGAAGTGTTATAAGCTAGTCCGTCATTGGGATTCCAATCCTTCAGTCAGAACTGCAAGTACTGGCTCTCTGTGCCATTGCAAATCTCCGTTGAAGTCAATGAGGCGCTGTAATGGTGCTGGGGTCCATGCTAGCAGATATGATCGCAGGTTCTGGGCGTAAGTTTATAAGCTACTTCATGGAGGAATCTACTATGCTATAAAGTAACAGTACTAATAAGAATTACACCTCAGCAAAAAGATACATTAAGTCTCATTATATTACAGTGAACTAGAGTATCACAAGCATACACCCCCAGATGCATCTTCATGGATGCTTGTGGAAGAGAAGAAAAAGCTTCACCCAATGACAAAAGGATCTGACATGAGGAATCACTCAAATATTAACAGTATGAAGATGAACTATTCTATTTTCTCACTTACCTGGCCTCTCCAGTCTGCATTTCCAACTGGTTTACCCATGCCTTGTACACTTCCACGGGGCTGGTGTTGATGAGGAGGGATTTGTCATCCATGATTTCCTTCACCACTGGGGCCAACAGCTGACGCAGCGTGTTCTGTCCACGAGCACCTCGATTAAAGCTGACAACCATCTTAATGACAGTAGGGTTTCCAGTGACTATATCCTGTATCTGGTCTACTTTGGAACTGCATTAAAAACAAAACAGGCAACTGCACTGTAACCAATTTTCAGTTTTGTTTTGTTATTTTTAATATACAAGTTTGAAAGGTTAGAAAAATTGCCAAGTTCCTAACTGGTTCTGTACTGATTAAAATCAATGTAAACCTCCAATTTATGGATTTTTATATCAAAATAAAAATAGCTTTTATAGATAAATCACTAATCCATGAAACGTAATAAAGATTAAAATGTAGAAGTGGCTGTGACATAATGAGTGACAGGAATTCATAATAATTCCAATTAGTACCTGATTTACCATATATACTCAATCATAAGCCGGTTCGTTTATAAGCCGACCCCCCCAAGATGGATAAGTAAAAATGGAAATTTTTTATGACTCATTCATAAACCGACCCTATCATTCAGGGGTCGGCAAACTTTGGCTCCAGGCCATCAGGATAAGTCGCTGGTGGGCCGAGACGGTTTGTTTACCTCGAGCGTCTGCAGGCACGGAGGTAAACCTAAGTAAAGAAAGTGTCCCGGTCCACCAGCGGCTTACCCTGACAGGCTGGGACAGCAACTGGTGGGGAAATTTGGGATGTGGAGGAGAAGCTGGGGGTCAGGGGAGTAACTCCTGTGACCACCCCCCACATGACCCCACCCCTATCCCGGGACCCCCAGACTCTCCCCATCCTATCCCTTCCCACCTTAGCTAGGGCAGGCAAGGGGAGGATGTCTGTGGCCTGGCCGGAGCTGCTCCGGTAGGCTGGGCGGCACGGCCGCAGCCTGCTCCGGCGGGTGGGGTCGGGTGGTGCGGCCGCAGCCTGCCAGCCCCAGAGCTGCAGCTGCTTCGGAGGCTGTGGGGAGAGCAGCGTGGCCAGAAGCAGAGACACTCTGGCCCCGCTTCTTCCCTTCTGGCTCTGCTGCCTCTCCTTGCTCCCTCTGTTGGGGGGAGGGGCTGTGTCTCACCTCTCCTTCTCTATACCTGTTCATAAGCTGACCCCCTTCTCTGATGCTTCCCTTTTTTACTAAAAAAATTCGGCTTATGAATGAGTATATACGGTAGGTCCAGTTCTGGGAACAATTTAAGCACATGCCTTCAGTGTTTTGCTAATATGGGCCTTATTGATTACAATCTATCACAGGATGATCCCTCTGCTTATGACACATTTACAAATTACATTTGTGAAGAAAAATAAAAGCTCTGAAACTCAACTGCATATTCAAACAAAAAGCAGGAACAAAGAAGGCAAAATAGTTGTACTTTTAGTACATGTAAGTATTTACCATCACGATTAAGTAAAAATCTAAGATTACGCAGACTTTGCTTCTCTACCAGAGAGAGACAGCCTCCCTGAATCTAAGGTATAAAACATTTATAACCTTCTCAGTCAATTTATTAAGTCCCACTGATATAAGACTTTAATTTCCCCACTGACAAATAAAAATATGATTCGACATCAAATGAAAAACAAGTTTAAGAATGCAGTTCAAAGAAAATTTCAAAGTCTAGCAGATAGGATATCTTCAGAGGAATGGGGGGTTCTAGTCAATGTACATACTTTATCTCCTCTTCTAGAGCAGTTTTAAAGAGTTTGAGAAGCAGGTATTCTTCTCGCTGATTGGAAGCATAGTTGTACAGAGTANCTAATATGGGCCTTATTGATTACAATCTATCACAGGATGATCCCTCTGCTTATGACACATTTACAAATTACATTTGTGAAGAAAAATAAAAGCTCTGAAACTCAACTGCATATTCAAACAAAAAGCAGGAACAAAGAAGGCAAAATAGTTGTACTTTTAGTACATGTAAGTATTTACCATCACGATTAAGTAAAAATCTAAGATTACGCAGACTTTGCTTCTCTACCAGAGAGCGACAGCCTCCCTGAATCTAAGGTATAAAACATTTATAACCTTCTCAGTCAATTTATTAAGTCCCACTGATATAAGACTTTAATTTCCCCACTGACAAATAAAAATATGATTCGACATCAAATGAAAAACAAGTTTAAGAATGCAGTTCAAAGAAAATTTCAAAGTCTAGCAGATAGGATATCTTCAGAGGAATGGGGGGTTCTAGTCAATGTACATACTTTATCTCCTCTTCTAGAGCAGTTTTAAAGAGTTTGAGAAGCAGGTATTCTTCTCGCTGATTGGAAGCATAGTTGTACAGAGTAAAAATGACTGTATCCATGAACTTTGTTGACTTGTTCTGAGGCATCTGGAAAATCAGCTTAGCCAGATACATGGGATTAGTCTAGGAAAGAAACATTATGGAGGGTGATTTGTATATTGCTAAAATGATAAGTTTTCCCACTACCTGCACAAGCCATAAGGAGTCTGCTCACCTTTGAATGGACACGTATAGCTTTCATTAACACTAATGAAAGTTATGTTTGCATGGTTAAGGCTATACCTTCTCATAGCTGTCACTATTAAAAGCTTCACATTTAAGCTTTTGGTCCAATTTTAATGCAGCATTCACTATACTGAGCATTAGGATATTGTAACACTAAACCTGGGGAATAATGTGAATGCCACAGTGGTAGTTGTTACTTGCAAATGACAATTGTAAGTATTTTAATGGCTACCTCCCTAAGTTCCATACTCTATGCACTACCTCCACAAATGAAAAGCCAAGTGAAGCCAGTACTAAATATTTATCACTAGTCCTTATTATGATACGAGTTTTTTTTTTTTTTTTTTTAAAACATAACCTACCTGAAATATACATTTACAGTAGAACCTCAGAGTTACAAACACATCGGGAATGGAAGTTGTTCGTAACTCTGAAATGTTCGTAAATCTGAACAAAACATTACGGTTGTTCTTTCAAAAGTTTACAACTGAACATTGACTTAATACAGCTTTGAAACTTTACCATGCAGAAGAAAAAATGCTGCTCCCCCCCCCCCTTTTTTTTTTTTTAAAGTAGTTCATGTTTAACACAGTACCGTACTGTATTCGCTTTTTTTTTTGGTCTCTGCTGCTGCCTGATTGTGTACTTCTGGTTCCAAATGAGGTGTGTGGTTGACTGGTCAGTTTAACTCTGGTGTTCTTAACTCTAAGGATCTATTGTAGGTAATTAGCAGACATGGACATGTGAATGTTTGAAAGTTTTGCTATATGTAATGTGCTAATAATACGTAAACTATGTCTACATTGATGTCACTTAGAATAAAAGGTACACAAGTTTTACTTTACAAGGTTATCGGATTTTAGAAATCTGATTTTTTGGAACATCCATACTTTGATATTTTGCCATTTCACCATCAAAAAGGTGTTTATCATAGAATCAGAAGGGACCTCAGGAGGTCATCTAGTCTAACCCCCTGCTCCAAGCAGGACCAATCCCCAGACAGATTTTTACCCCAGTTCCCTAAATGGCCCCCTGAAGGATTGAACTCACAACCCTGGGTTTAGCAGGCCAATGCTCAAACCACTGAGCTATCTATGCAGTATTAATTATTAAGCCCATTTAAAATCAATCATCCAGCAAACAAAACTTGCTGGCTGTGCTCAGCTGTGGTCTGTAGTAACTGTATTTACTGTACACTACATCTGCAAAGAAATCTCTCCTCCTCATTAGAACAAGAAATGAACACACTTTAAAGTTTTGCTTAACACAAGCCATTTGGGGGCAAATTAATCCCCACATTAGGACTTACCTGCAAAAGGTAAAACAGGTGTTGATAGGCTTCCAGCTGTTTTCTCCTCTCTTTGCTCAAGCCTTTGATGCCCTGTTTGTCACCTGTCACCATCTCTTCCACCTGATTTTTGCTTTTTTTGTTTAGCTTCTTGCTGTGCAGTACCACATCCTACAGACACAAGTGAGCCAGTATATATTCACACAGAAATATAAAGCAATATGGTACACTGCCATTTCTCAACCATCTTAAATAGGATGTTTCTACATTGGTCTATTTATTAAACCATTTTAATATCAACCTCTTTTTATATTTAGACCCAATATAGCACATCAACGAGACAATATTGTTCATGACTACATCACTTTACTCATGATGAGAGTTTTATAAAAAGGCAAAACATCAAGCTCTGAGTGCCATCTTACATCAGTTAAAATTCACAATAAAAATATATTAGACTGTCTAAACACATAGTCCCTACCCTTAACTCCCACGCTCAATCAAATCTGGCTCCAAAACACAAGTTTTGGCATGCCAATAACAACCCAGTGTAATCCTATCATCGCATCCCCTTCCCAAACAGTGGGAAAAATTTACTGCTGGATAGAATTTCAGTGTGGACTAAATGATAATTGTCAGGGTACCTCAAGCTCACATACAGGCTTTTTGACAACTAACAAGAGCAAACTCTTTACAATGAGTTTTAAAATTGGAAGTCAAATTTGTTCTATTGTTAGAAAGCTGCTTAAAAATCACAAAGAATGACCTCATGCTTTTGGGTATTACTGCTGCCTATGTCTATCATAATAAAAACACCTGGTATTCAGTGAGATGTGAAGTAACATGGTACCAGGAACTAAACGACTCTTACTTTTGCTCCCCATTGAGGCACTGATACTTTAAGAAAAGCTAACTGGCGGGCAATAAAGTGGAAGAATAGAAAGAAGTGACCGTGTGCCATTAACTATTCCAAAGAACAGCAGGTCCTCAATGATTTGAGACCATTCCTAGGTCAATTCTCACCAAAAGCTCTTTCTACAGTACAGCTACTTCTTACATAGGTTGTATTGTCTGTGGTTCTTCTTAGCATACACTAAACAAGAAAAAAGGCAACTGCTTCACTCCCCAGGAACATCCTAACTGATCCTGCATTCCTTCAGCACACAAACCTCCACTGCCTTTAGTGCATTCTATAGAAATAGTTTGAACAAAGCCTGCGGACCTGTAGAGAGATCCTGTTCTTCACCAGTAGCCCAATTTTTATATCCATCAAGTTCAAGTCTTTCTCCAGCTGTTGATTGGATCGGATTTTTGTAACCACCTCCTCCCTTAACCTTGTTACTTCTAGTTCTTCCTGAAAGTCTAAGTCACTTTGGTCCAGGAGGTAAGCAAATTTGCGCAAGACGTTCAAGGGTGGATTTTCAGCACCAACTGCAGTTAAGGTAAATGAGCGCATATTAGATATTTTATTTGCTTGGTCTGACATGCACAGAATACCTTTAAATTTATAAATATCAATGTTTAAAATTCTTTTGTACCTTTTGTACATAGTGACATCTATGGTCAGAATGCCAAACTGCAGAAAGGAGTTTATGTCTTTGAGAGCAAGAGTAGAATATTTTGTGTAACCAGAACTATGTGTAGTAGTTCTATGTAAATGTATTAACCGTTTAACAAACGTTAGTATCACTATTTCACTTAACTGCTTCTGAAGAGCCAAAAATGCAATACTCAAGTATTAGAAATCACAAGTGAACACTCTTATTCTAAAAATTAAGTGTTTCCCCACCAATTTACACTCAAATGTTTATCACCAGCACTTACTTAGTGTTCTGTAGTCATCCCTAGCTTTGTTTGCCCTAAGAAATGCTTGTATTTTCACAATTTCTTCATTCTGGAAAAGACCAAGACTAAACACTTTAGAAAGCATTGAACAGGAAACCTCCAATAACAGGTCATGTTCTATGAAGAGAGATAATGAAGAATACTATAGACATCTACCAAACACTGGTATAATTAGAAAAAGTTTTAATGTCTTCACAGTTATAATGTATTCTGTTAAGAGACATACGGGGGAACCTACAGTATCTGTAATTTCAAGAAATACATGCATTACTGCTACATTAGTTCTCTCCTCAAAAGGCGTGGGGTGGAGAAATGCCTTACGTGATCCTTGAAATACTGCAGCCGTTTCTTGTAAGCCTTCCTCGCTAGCCACATTTTGACCCATGACTGAATCTAAAAGTCAAATAAAAACTTAAGAGGAATTGTAAGAGAACTAAGAACAACTCTAATTTTATTTGGCTCTTTTAAAAAACGAGGTTAGATGCTTGACTGACCCATCAGTTGCATAGCACACAACTTCAGCAAAGTCAATGGAGTCACATGCACAGCTGACGGGATGATTGGGCTCTGTGATCTAATGGTCTGAACACTGGACTAGCCAGTGGGACTGGGACTCAGGAGACCGGTTTGATTCCTGGCTCTGCCACCGGTCTGTTGGGTGACCTTGGCCAAGTCACATTCATCTCTCTGAGCCTTTGTTTCCCAGGACATAAAATGGAGATAATGACATGACCTCCTTTGTACAGCACTTTGAGATCAGATCAAACACACTATATAAGAGCTAAGTATCATTTTTATTACCACCACCAGCATTTCATAAACTGATATAACACATTTTGCAAATAATCATACTTGACAGCCTCTGGCTTTTAATGGAAGACTCACAGAATTAATCACTCCAAGAGCAGTTTTCTTGGATTACTAGCTGCTGTCAGAACTTTGAACCTGCCATGTAACGCCCAGCGGAATAGGAACACTTGCAGTTTTACTGCAGCAGCCCCTCTCCCTAGATTCCTTGGGCTTTCAAGTGTTTGGATTCCCCCAACAACAAGGAAACATTATCCATAGAGCAAACCCTAATTCCGCTCATCATAGATGGAAGTTTACCTTGACGATAGCAGCAACATTGCCTTGAAGCACCCGCAACCTGTCAGTGTAGCTTTTCCTTTGTTTATATCCCTTCCAGGAAGCCTATTTTAAAAAGCAGGTTAGTAGTGTGACCATTAGTTTCACTATGCATATACTTGGAAAACCAAGTTTATAGATCTTGTTCCACAGAGAAATTGCTGTTCAATTTAAAAGTGATGAGAAAATGTGACTGAGGCACATCCGTCCTTTACACCCTTTTACAAGCCTTCATCCACTCCTGTGGCATCAACAGTCACCTCTATGCTGATGACTCGTAAGTCCACCACTCCATTCCTGACCCAGTATGTCAGCCTAGTGTCACTCAGGCCTGGAACCTCTCAGTCCAGTGTTCTGCATGCCACTTTTGATTTCAGACTCTAAGCCTGAACCTCTAGGCAGTTTCCAAATCTTGTCTCCTCTTGTTCCATGGTGTCGCAGAGCTGCCCTATCCTCTGTCTATACTGGTATAACTTTGTCCAGGCCCTCTTCATCACCAGTCTTGACTACTGCAGCCTCCTTCCCAGCATCCATTGTCAGCCTCTCAGGCCCATTCAAAACCCAGCTAAGACCTTCTCGCCTTTTCTGATCACACCACCCTCAAATTTTTTCATCTGGCTCCCAGTTCTCTATCCCATCAAACACCAGTGCTGGTCCCTGCCTTTAAAGACCCTGCCAATTTAGTTCCTCCCTCCTTACCCACTCATCTTATTGTGTTGCCCGTTTTACCAATGATGCCAACCTCTATCATCCGCCTGTCTGCTTCTCTCACAAGCCATTTGGACTTCACTTCTCCTAATACTCCAATAGCCATTTTTATTGGGATGCCCACAGGAAGTTGACATCTGGCTAGGGATATAGCCAGTGGGGACTTGCAACAGTTATCTTATGTGGCTTGTGTAAACGCATGTTTTATTACCACTTCCTACATCCTCCATCTAGTTTCTGAGGATAGCTACACATACTTGCTGAATCTGGTCTTGGAGGATTCCTTCCCAAAGAGCTCGCAATTTTTTGTACTGGGTCTGTACAGCACCTACCACAAGGGAGTCCCAATCTTAATAAGGCTTCTAGCATCACCATAACATATATTTTACTAATAATCTGAAATAGTAGCAAAAATAAGTTTTGATTCATTGCAGTATGCACCCATTCTAGATTTTTTTTTTTTAAAACTGAACTTTAATGCTAAAAAATTCAAGCTTATTGAGCAAGTCTACTATTATAGTATATGCAGGAATAGTGAGTGTAAAAATATGTAAAAACACAAAGTGTACACAAAAGCACCATTGCTGGCCTATCAAGATGTGCATGATATGGTCTGTAAAAACCAAAAGTAAGTTTCCTTTGTATTCCTTTCAGAGTACTGAGCATTGAGCAAATCCAAATAATACTCTTGGAATCAGGCAAAGTTGTTAACGTTGCCTCTCCCTATTCAATTATACGAGCATTGACTTCGTAAAGCAGAAGCAAACGGCTTCTGACTGGGGGAGAGCAGAGAAAGGAATGCATTTCCTGAGTGAACCATGCCTTGGCAGAGAACTAGAGCTTCAATTACCTTCCATCCTCCTACTCTTTTCTCACACTCCCATTTAAACATCAAAGCCGTGCTCAGGAAGAAGCTAGTGGTAAGAATCACTGGGCTTCTCCAACTGGCCTGTTATATACTACAGGTCTGTCTCATCTTACACTGGGGTTACGTTCTGCGGTTAGCGCGTAAAGCGAAAACCGCATATAGTCGAAATCCCATTGAGTGTAATGGCGGGTGGAATCGCCCGCACTACAGGAACAGTATATAAATTGCTCTTTTTCTCTCTTTTTTTGTTTTTTGTTTGTTTTTGCCGACCGCGTAAAGCCAAAATCGCGCATGTTAAATGTGCGTAAGATGAGACAGACCTGTACAGTTATACATGATCTATAGCCATTGTAAACTGGAGTTTTGTCAGTTTAAACACAAAGCATTTCTTTCAATGAGTGCACGGACCTGTGTTTGTACAACAATTCAGTTCTGTAAGTAACAAATGCCACAAGAAGTCCTTTCTGCAAAAGAAGGCAGGAAGATAAAACACACCCAAAGGTCATACAGTCTGTCACATGTAAAAAGCTACCAAACACCCAGAAGAAGTGACCGTGTCTTTATATTACACAGCAATACCTGTATTTTGAGCACAGATGGTTCCTGTTTTTGGAGGAATCCTTTTCTCTCCTCATAACTTTTTCTGACTAGGAATCCCCTTGCTAGGGCTTGCAGCTGAAGAATCAGGTTTTCATTAGCAAACCACAGCTGCTCTCGATTGTAATCTGCTGTAACTTGCCCAACAATAGTCTGGTAAGAGATCATGTAAAAAGTGTTTAATAAGCAATGAAGCAAAGCTGAAGGCAAACCATTTCAGAGTCTGGATTCAATTCTCTCCATCCACACCCATTATGAGAACCCCTTCAATTTACTCCCCACATTTTTAACCACTCACAAAACTGAGAACCACAATGTTATTACCATAATTTGTTTAAAGGAGGATTGAACTCCCTTCAGACCACATCATCAATAAGCTGAAAGGACTCGTTTTAGCCATTACAAAGCTTTTCATACCAGGGGGCAGAGGTCTTTGCTTTTGCAATACTACCAACCCCTACTAATTCAAGAGTGAGAAGCCACGAGTCTAAAAATGGAACCCATACATCTGTGTGAAAATGCTTATTTTAGGATTTCTAAGTTTCAGAATGATGTGAAAAAAAATTCTTCTGAAACCAGTCAGGATGTGAAGAATCCTGCTGCACAATTTTGGAACTGCCTACAAGTTTATTTACATTGGGATTTTAACCACTGATCTAGCTGAACCAGTGCAAACCCTTACCGTGGATTCACTACATCAGTGTTTCAGTGCAAGCCACTTTTTACTGGGTAAGCCGCATTGGAGCAAGTCACTTTTTGCACTGGAGTAGCACATGTACAGTAGTGGTTTGCATAAGTACAGCTAAATGCAGTCTAGTAACAAGTAACAGCACATATCAGTGTAGCAACATCAGTGACTGAACCCACAGCATAGGCCTGCTTAAAAGTGGCCCCTGATTCAAGAAAGTCTTTATGGATGTGGTTAAGGGCTTTCCTTATTTGGGGGCCTATGTAGAGTACAATATGCAACACAGTACTATAACTGACCGAGCATGATTACATAGACTTGGAAGATTATTCAAAAGCAGATTTAAGGGCACTTATGATTGTATGATATGGGCCAAAGTGAGGTGCTTTATACTGTATCTGAGTTGTCAGCCCCCTTCTAAGGGTTTGATTAAATAAACAGATTAAGTTCTACTGTATTTGGGGAAATGAACAGCCTAAACCAAAGTCCAATTAGAGAATTCTCTCTCTTTTCCCTTGTACTTTTAAGGCCCTAAAAATCTTGACATAACCACTTCCTTTGTATCCAACAGTGTTAAACCACTCACTTCTGTGTTTATGTTGCAGTTGTATGCAGTCATTTTGAACATGTTAGCACTCTACCTGTATTTCTTCACTGGTTAGCCAAGAAGTTTTTGGTATAAACCCTTCAGGCGGAACAAAGGTACTCTCTCCAGTTTCCACATTATAATAATAATCATATCTGTTCTTCATTATAAGTTTGAGCCATGGACTTTCACTAGAATCTAAAAGCAATATATGTATACTGTTAGTGTACATTTAGGAGCCTTAATACATTTATAAAAGGTTGTCTCCCCTTCCCCTCCCTGCCAAAGAATGTTTTCAATTATTTTACATATATGAAAGTCAGCACAAATATTGATCTACCCTAAACTAGGAAAATTTTGCAAAAATTTCCTGCTATATTAACAATAGCTCAGTTCCAATGGTGTGGACAACAGTGAGGAACATAGTAGAGACTGGGGCTGGAATGGGCATTTTCAAGAACTGTGTTATCCATCTCTACTCAAAGTTGACCTAGTCAACATGGTACTTAAAATGCTGGCAGCAGTCAGTCTATATACTACGGCTTCTACCATTGTTAACACTGGTGGATATGAAGCAGTGTTAGCAATGACTGGAAGCTTTTGCAGCATCTCGGGTATAGGTTGGACTTTATAGGCTCATAATATACACCACAGGGCATGCAGGTTATCATTCTTCTGAGCACCATCAGTTTTGGTAAACACAAAAATAAGACTACATGCCGAGAGAGACAGGAAGAGTCTTGAGTAAGTTTCCCTATGGACTGTGCCAAGGTTACTCCTGGGGAAATTCTGTGCCACCCCGATGAGCTCCCGACACCCAGAATCCCACCCCACGGTATAGGTGCTGGAACTAGGGGTGCTGCCGCACCCCCTGGCTTGAAGTGGTTTCCATCATATACAGGGTTTACAGTTTGCTTCATCGGCTCTCAGCACCCCCTCTATACAAATTATTCTAGCACCCCTGCCCCATGGCACCCCAACCAGCTGTACCCAGACACCCACCCCACCAAACCCCACTCCCCCAGCACCCAGACCCCCCTATTCAGCCCCCCCCACATCAAGACCCGCCCACCAACCCTTCACCTAGACCTCCCTGCAGAGTCCCATTGCCCCTGCACACAGAACACCCCCAAATGAGCCCGTGCATCCAGATCCCCCACTGAGTTGCCCACACCCAGATTGTCCCACACAGAACCCTCTCCAAACACCAGGATTCACCCTCCACAAAGCCCCTCCACACTTGGATCCTGCCAGATTGAGCCTGCCTGCTCCCACCTGGTGTGCCTGGCGCAGAGGGGCAGGGTCCCAGGTATTTCTGGGTTAGGTTGTGTCAGGGTTGGATGCAGCCTCACCACTGCATCCATGACCTGGACGGATGGTGGGGGGCTGCAGGGTGATCTCTCACCTCTGCACAGCCTGTGCTCCCCACTGCCATCCTGGAGCCTCCACGTTTATTTATTGATAAATAAAATTTGAAGAATCTGAAAATAGTGTGTGCAGAATTTTAATTTTTTTGGCACAGAATTCTCTCAGGAGTACAAGGAAAACGTGATGAGGAAGACAACTATACAAAATACCACCCATAAATTGTCTTATATGCTGAAATAAGCATGTCTATGCTGGAAAAAGGCATTGTTACACAACATGTTAATGTGTTAACTAACATGATGTTAAACTAAACTTACCATGCAGAATAAAAGACTGTTTCTTATTTAAAACCATCAGCTGGTCATGGCTAACATGAATACCCAGGACTAGCTGACACTACTTTAAATGTTAGTCCTCCTTTACACTGGGGGCCAGATTCTGACCCCAGCTGCAGCTCCTGCACAGTGCTCTGGTATTGCATAGGGGCCATAAAATGAGCTGCAATGGCCTTAGGAGTTCACCCAACGCAGGAGCAACAGAGCTGACCTCGCAGTTGCTGGTGTAAGGTTGTGCTGGGGGTGGGAAAGGGAGTAGAGCTGTTGGGCTCCATACTGTGGCTATTCTGGGCTGTGGAGTAGCCTATAGGCAGCTACGGAGAAGCTGCCATAAATTAGAGCAGCCCCTGAGAATGCTTTGGCCCCAGCCAAGACCAAAATCTGGGAGATGGAGAGATGGCTTAAGCCACGTATGCTCCCCTCAATCTTCTGTGCTGTGCTCCGAGCAAGGCATAGCACAGAATTTAGCACTGAGCATTTAACATTGTGTTAGATAATACATTTATGATTAAGTTTCCTAGTATAAATAAGTGCCACAGTGGTTCTCAAACTATTGTACTGGTGACCCCTTACTGGTGACATAGCAAGCCTCTGAGTGTGACCCCCCCCCCCCTTATAAAATAAAAATACTTGTTTATATATTTAACACCATTATAAATGTTGGAGGCAAAGCGGGGTTTGGGGTGGATGCTGACAGCTTGCGACCCTCCCATGTAATAACCTTGCGACCCCCTGAGGGGTCCCGACCCCCAGTTTGAGAACCCCTGTGCCAAGAGAAACCTTAAAATTCAAAACTGGAAATTGAGACAGCCTTTGACAAATCAGAGGGGGGGGGGAAATAATCTCAGTTTCCTCCAACTCTCCCTTAATTTACAGAGAGAATTAAAGTTACAGTATATAAACACAAACATTTATATACATTTGCACTATATATAAACATTTTGCACTAATCCTTCAATGCCTTTACAGTACTGCAGAGATTCGGTTTTACCTTCTTTGGTTTTTAAATTTTTGGCTTCTAAAAGGTTCTTGTAATAGGTTTCAGCACATTCTGGAACAACTCTTAAACCAAACTTAGGAGACTGCAATATATCCAGGACTGGTTGTGAATCATGCTTTTCCAAACACTTGTTAATCATTGAGGTTCCAAGAGCCACTAAACAACAAAATTGCATTTCAATGTCAGACATTTTATATTTTACATACACACAGATGCAGTTCTACATTTCAGTGATCTAGAGAATGCACTTTCCTGTTGGCGTTCGTGGAGACTATATACATGATGTAAAAAGATACAAGAAATGGTGGTACAATCTACTCCCTTAAGTGAGATATTTGTAAATGCAACTATTTCAGATAATAAACTCACCACGTACAATGCCAGTGCACCTTCTAGTCTGTACAATGTATACCACAATGCTGCAAAGATACCTTGCACAGCACTGGAAGTGTAGTTAGGAATAAGTTAATATTAATTGCGGAATCTGGGGACGAAGTCTGGCTGCTTTGTTGAAGACAGTCATGCAGCACTATATAAGCCTAGCAGCTGTGTGCAAGTGACTTTTTGCAAAAGTTTGAAATTTGTCACCTGAAATAAAATGAAAAATGTATACCCCATAAAGTGTCATTTTCCATGGAATTTCAGCTATAGCAAAGCCTATAAAGATGTTAAGAGGTAGATTCACTCAAGCTTTCAAGTTTGTGACAGTTACAGACATAGCAGTCCATGCTTCAATGTTTATCATGGCATTCCTACATAGTTAAATTCAAGATATATGCAAAGCAGCATGTGTGAGCAAATCTATTCCTATGCCGCCACATACATTATGTTGACCCAAATTTCAGAGGCCATTAATCTAGAGGAGAAATGAGTGATTGACACCAACTCCCCTGTTGCCTTCCACAACTTGTGCATTAGACTGAAGTGGCATATGCAATTTTCTTAACTTGCACACGTGTCCTGCTCAAAGCTGAAGTAGGATAGTCCCCTCCCCTAATCTCTTTCCACATACATATTGCTACCCCCAATAAAGCTGACATAGGAGGGACTTGCAGTGTCAGAGCAACAGCCTACAGGATGGAGAAGATAATCCCCCAACAAGATATCTCCCCAAGTCAGCAAGTGAAAATCTGGTAAACTGAAAGACAGCTTTTTTGTAAGCTTGATACTAACTAACTAACGAAAGGGGTGGGTATAAACAAATTTAGGCTAGGAAGGAGACAGAGCTTTATCATCACTCTGAAAACAAGTAAGCATTCAGTTGAGAGCAGGCAAACTGTATGCAAGACAACACAGAAACCCACAGCAAAATTAGACACACCCAAGCTTTTCACAAAGTAGGATCCCACTGTTTGTCTAAACTTAAAAGAAACTAACCTATGCATGGCACACAGACCCTTCCAAGGCTAGAGATGATCATGCCTAGTCTGCCATGCTGCCACTGACTGGCATTAGAATATCAGCAACGAGAAGACAGAAATCCAAACAGCAACAGCAGTAGCTTGGTACAGAAGGTTAGGTTAGGTACATTAACATTGTTCACTAGGAGTGCCTTGGCATGACAGGTCGCTGAGGCAGTTATACCATACTTTGCGACTGGCCCTCCTGCACCTAACTCTAGCACATTGAAGAAATGACTCTGAACATAGAGCTGCTGCTGCTCCAACTCTCTTTTTTTTTTTTGGTTCTAAAGAGTTCTCCTTTCAGGGACTGTGTTTTCATGGTAAGACTATGCTAAAACAGCAAAACGTACCAATTTAAGGACAGCAAAAAAGTAGATTCCTAGGTATACCCCTCAGTTCCTGTAGTATTTAGAATCTCAAATACTGGACTAGCCACCACCAGTGTTTTCCCCTGACCCTTCAACTGGCTCAGATACAAAAAATGCAGTAGTCCTGTCACAGAATGAAACTGAACCTTTAAGAGGGCCAAAGATCATCTCAGTCCTGTGATGTGGACTCTCCCGAAACACAGGATTTCTGTGGCTGCTAGCAATGCATGCAAGGTATAAAAGACCTGCTTTGCTAGTTCATGTTATAGGAGCAAAGTGAACTGTGACGTAAGCTCGCCCTGTGACTCTCCCACTCACAAAAATAGAATAAAATGGCTTAAACCCAAGTCAATCCAAGCACCTGAAGAAGTGTGGTGTGAATAGTAAAGCCCATTCCAACATTCTGCAAATGTGTCAATTTTTATGGATATACAGATTTTTAAAAAGAGAATACACAAGTTCCACAAAGTTTTTTGTGAATGTGGAAAGTTTCACGTGAGATGTCATGTTTGTCAAAATTACACCATGAAATCAAAATATTTTTACTACTACTCATCTACGTGGAAATCTTTAAACAAATCACAAAAATAAGCTTACAGGAAGCTCAAGACTTCCTAATGAAACCGGCATTTTTTAGTTCGTCACGTCACTCAGTTCATTCTTTGATTTTATGCGGTTACCGACATCCTCCTTCCACCCCCTCTTCAAAAATAGATTCCTTTTCTACATAAGTCCCTTTTACTGAAATTGTGTCAAACACTTCAGTTAATTTTTGTTCAAAACAATGGCTAACATTACACTTTTAGTTTGCCTTTATTTTTTGCATGCACTGTTCTTTAATTTGTTTGCCTTCTTAAAAAAGCCTCGCTGAGGTTTATGGGTCAAAATGAAAATTCTCAACGTGATTACTAGAAAATAGAGTTCAAGTCTAGACCATTTGATCTTAGTATGTGTTAGCATCTTCAAACAAAGCACACTTGCTCTAAAAGGGTCACATTCCTTGTGGGAAATTTGTAAACCCAACATTTCTCATCTGAAAATTGATGACACTGAGTTGCCTTGGCAGGATATGGATATTATTTGTTCCACTGACTTCTTTTGTTCCATGCTGAGCAGTGGCCTTAATGACTTTTTTTTTTTTTTTTATTAAAGGTTGCGTTTGTTTGTGACTTGCTAAAAAAAATTGTATTGCTTGAAAATCCTGCTTTTTTGAACGCTAAAGCTCATGAATATTCATGGTATGTATTTAATACAAACATGGTGCCATAAATAAAACAGACTATGAAAAAGTCCATTATTGCATCTTTTTACTGGTTCCCACATAGTCCCAGCCTTGCTTAGTCAGATTTCTTATTGCATAGTAATGCCTCTAGTTATCTAGCAACGTGATACAATGTTGGTGTGGAAATTAGCAGGGAACTAACTATATAACCTTTAGAATGTCAATATTTATATTGCGCCTAAATGAGTAAACACAATCTTGTCTATTCCAGTCCAATTCTCTAAGTTTTGCTTATCTTTGTTTACAATTTTAAAGATCTGTTTTTCTTTGTGCACAGATTTTCCTTCATGTTTCTCATGCCTTTGCCTCACAGCTTCATTAAAAGCACTTATCCCCATCAAAGGAGACATTAGAATTCCCAAGTGCAAAAATGTTCAATGTGGCTAAATACATGCATTTGAGCAATTCTCAGACAATAAAAGCCAGATGCTTTTCACAGATGTTTGATCTATTAAGGTTTCCTCCAAAGGTTTTAAGCACATCTGATTGATTAAATCAAGGCACTAGGTTCAGTTAATATTAAAAACAATAGCAACATTAAAGAGCTATGCATCTTCAGTAGCTAGCCATACATGTTCAATACTACAAAAGTTTGTTTTATTCTACACTCTCAACATCCAAGGAACATTTTAATTTAACACAGTAGGTTGATCTTTAGCAAACAAAATACAACTACTGAAAGTGGAATAGAAAAAATTTAGTAATGGCAAAACATTTGATGACCACATATCAGTGGTAATTACAGTAAAAACTGTTTTATCTGGCATGTTGGGAGAATGGGGGGTGCCAGTAAGTGAAAAATACCAGTTAACTAAGAGGGTGGGAGTGTGGGTGCGGGAGGGGATGCGGGGCTGGCGCATGGGAGGGGGTGTGGAGCATGGGCTCTGGGAGAGTGTTTGGATGGGGGGGGTGGCCTCAAGGCAGCAGGTTGGGTTGCAAAGTGCCGGATCCAGGGGGTGCTCACCTCGGGCGGCTCCCCGCAAGCGGCAACCTATCCCGGCTGCTCCTAGGCAGAGGCGCGGCAGGTGGCTCCGGGCGCTGCCCCTGCCCCGCTCGTAAGCTCCACAGCTCCCATTGGCTGGGAACCACAGCCAATGGAAGCTGAGGGAGCGGTGCCTGCAGACGCAGACAGCGTGCAGAGCCACCTGCCGAGCCTCCGCCTAGGAGCCGCCCGAGGTGAGCGCCCCCCAGATCCAGCACCCCACACCCCAACCTGCTGCCCCCACCCTCCTCCTGCACCGAAACTCCCTCCCAGAACCCACGTGCCACATCCCATCCCGCACCTCAACCCCTTGCCGGCCCTGCGCCAACTGGACTATAAACCGGAATTTCAATTAAGATCAGAAATGCCAGTATATAGAGCTTTCTGGTTGGTGACGTGCTGGATAAAACAGCTTTTACTGTATAGTGTTGCCAATGAAATTTACAGGATTCCTATTCTAAAACTTTTGCTGGTTGATCCTCTGCTTGGACTGGGAGCAAATTCCCAGGCATGTACAGCAATGGCCTGAAGGACTAGTTTAAAGCTCATTTTTTCCCTCTCAAGTAAGGAACAGCAGGTCAAGCTGGGGGCTTTGACTGCTAGTGATATCATTTCCAGGTCCCAAGACAGGCTGAAGGTAAAAGAAAGCTACTTTAGCATTTCAGATAAGGACAGGGTAATTTACAATTTCATTTATACATTTTAGTTTGTAAATTCCTGTATATAAGAGTTTAGTAATCTGTTATTCTTTCTTGCTTGGCTCAATGCTCCATTCTCATTATATATAGTTGATCAGCATTGGTTTGATGGTTTGATCTTTTCTGTTGCCTGGGGAAGGCTGCTTTATTTGAAAAAGTAACAATATACAAGAGGTAGAGGAAAAACGGTTACCTACCTTTTTGTAACTGTTGCTCTTCGAGATGTGTTGCTCATGTTCATTCAATTCTAGGTGTGTGCAAACCCACAGCACAGTTTTTGGAATTTTTTGCCTCAGCAGTATCCGTAGGGCTGGCAACTTCTTGCTGGCAACTCCAATAGAGGGGTAGGAGGGCAGGTAATGGAATGGACATGAGCAACACATCTTGAAGAACAACAGTTACAAAAAGGTAGGTAACAAGTGCTTGTTCATGTCAATTCCATTCTAAGTGACTCACAAGCAGTATTCCTGGAGGTGGGCTTGGAGTTCGTGGTTGTGTGGCTTGCAGTACTGCTCTACCGAAGGCAGCATCATCCCGGGCTTGCTGGGTGATCGTGTAATGGAATGTGAACGTATGGATGGACGACCAGGTCACGGCCCTGCAGATATCTTGAATCGGCACATGGGCCAGGAAGGCAGCCGACGAGGCTTGTGCCCTGGTTGAATGGGTGGTTACAATTGCTGGCGGTTGCACTTTCGCCTATTCATAGCAAAAATGGATACAGGCAGTGATCCATGATGAAATTTTTTGGGTGGACAGAGGAAGGCCCTTCATCCTGTCTGCCACCGCGATGAAGAGCTCTGTCAAGTTACGGAACATCTTAGTCCTTTCAATTTAAAAGGCTAGCGCTCTCCTGACGTCCAGAGAGTGTAGTCTGCATTCCTCATCTGATTTATGAGGTTTTGGAAAGAAGACCAGTAAGTAAATGTCCTGGTCAGTATGAAACTGCAAAACTACCTTGGGCAGGAAAACTGGGTGCAGCCGCAGCTGAACCTTGTCCTTGTAGAATACCGTGTAGAGTGGCTATGACTGACAAAAGAGACAGAACATGGAGCTTGAGATGTAGAAGGTAATCCAGGATCGACTGCAGCGAGGCCTGTTCAGGCCGAAGACCTTTGTCCAAGGCCCAACACTTAAACAGTTTCCATTTGGTCAGGTAGGTCGCCCTGGTGGAGGGCTTCCTGCTGCCCAACAGGGCCTATTGGACATGGCCAAGCACTCCTGCTCCTCCACATTCAACCGTGCAGCAGCCAAGCCATCAGATGCAGCGCGGCTAGGTGCGGGTGCAGAAGTCTGCCATGATTCTGTGAAAGCAGGTCTGGCCAGAGCGGTAGCTGCAATGGAGCTGCCACTGAGAGGTCCAACAGTGTACCGAACCAGTGTTGGTGAGGCCATGCTGGAGCTATCAGAAATACCTTCGCCTTGTCCTGCTTGATCTTCATGAGGACTCTGTGGATTAATGGCACTGGTGTGAAGGTGTACAGCAGAGCCCCCGACCACAGGAGCAAAAAGGCGTTGGACAGGGAGCCTCTGTTGATCCTGTGAATCGAGTAGAATACATGGCACTCCCATTCGTGGCCCCGGTACCGTTGGTGACCCTGGTCTCCGATGCTTCAGACTCGGGTTGGGCGACCGACAGGAATAGGGCTGCGAAGGAGACCCCCTTCAACACCTATCCAGGGTTTAACCACCATTCCAGGGATGACTGTATATGATCCGGCACCCTGACTACGCTGTCTAGATCGTGCCTGATCATAGACCGACGCCAGCCACGCTTGCAGGGATCTGAGGTGGAGCCATATGTGCTGCACCACACAAGTACAGGCTGCCAAGTGGCCCAACAACCTAAGGCATGTGCGAGCAGTGGTGAGTGGGTGGGCGCTCACATGCGAGATCAGGTTGTCCCTAGCCCGGAAACAGGCCTCCCCGAGGAAGGCTCTGGCCTGCATGGAGCCTAGTACCGCTCCTATGAATACTATGCATTGCACTGGTGTCAGGATCAATTTCTTTTCGTTTATCAACAGGTAAGCAGCCACCGGTGCTGGGGGAAGGCTGCTTTATTTGAATAAGTAACAATATACAAGAGTATTTACCATTCAGAGTCCGAAGGGTAGCGCCATGAATTGGAAATGGCGTTGGCCCACCATGAAAGGATTCAGGGAGGGGATGATAGAGGCTAGGGAGACCATGTGAAACTTCAACTTCTTGAGGTATTTGTTGAGGTGTCACAGGTCCTGAATGGGTCGTAGGCCCTCTTTTGCTTTGGGATTAGGAAACAGCAGGAGTAGAATCCTTTCCCTCTCATTTCCCTCTACTGCCCCCAGCTGTAGGAGGTTCTCCACCTCCTGAACGAGGAGTTGCTCGTGCGAAGGGTCCCTGAAGAGGGATAGGGAAGGGAGGGGTGGCCTAGAACTGCAGAGTGTAGCCCAAAGATATTATACTGAGCTCCTAATGGTCTGAGGTTAATCGCGACCATGCTGACCAGAAGGGACGCAGGTGGTTGCGGGAAGAATAGGAAGGTGGATCCTGGAATCCTACTGAGGTGCCATCCTCAAGTGCACCATCAAAATGCCTGCCTCTGGCCTCATTGGTGTCTCGCAGGGCCGAGTTGGGTCAGCAAATGAGAGGAAAAGGGGCGACAGTGTTTACCCTCCCCCCAGTCTCTCTCTTTTCTTTTGTAGGCACCTTGCCAAGGAGGACCCCAGGACCTACATGGCAGAGGGGCCCGGAACTGCTTCCTCGCCATCTGTGGCATGTGGAGGCCCAGCAAGCACAGAATGGCAGGAATCTTTAAAGCCATGCAGCCTCGCATCAGTCAATTCCGAGAAAAGCCTAGTGCCCTCAAACAGAAGGTCCTGGACGGAGGACTGCATCTCCTGGGACAGACCTGAGGACTGTAGCCAGGAGCTGCGCCTCATAACCACCGCTGAGGCAACGACTCTGGCAGCCAAAATCGGCAGCGTCCCAGGCCAGCTGGAGGGAGCCCCTTACCACCGCCTTGCCCTCCTCCAGGATTGTTGCAAACTCTTAGCCAAGGTCCTGTGGCAAAGCTTCCTTAAACTTGTTGAGGGAATCCCACAGATTAAACAAGGCCTGGTGGTTGGACACCTGAAACTGGAGACTGGCCATCGAATACATTTTCCTTCCAAAAAAGTCCAGTCTCTGGGCATCCTTATTCTTAGGTGTGGCACTCATCTGACCCTGCCTGTCCCTTTTGTTGGCTGCCAATACAACCAGCAACCCAGGGGGCGGGTGTGTATAAACATATTCAACCCCCTTAGTGGAGACAATGTTTCTTTTCTGCCCATTTGGAAGTGGACAGAATAGATGAGAGGGTTTGCCACAGCACCGTAGCAATCTTGAGAACCCCTTCATGGACTGGCAGCGTAACCCATGCTGGGATTGCAGCCGATAGCATGTCGAAGAGGGTGTCCGACTGCTCTTCCAGCTCCTCGGCCTCCAGTCTCAGGTTGGAACCACCCTTTTGAGTAGGGTCTGGTGCTCCATAAAGTCATTGGGAGGGCTGGCGTGGGAGGTGCCTGCCACTGCCTCGTTCAGCGACGAAGGCACCACAGGGGAGGGGCTGGGGCACCTTCCCACTCTGGGGATGGCTCCCTCTGCATTCACACTTGCTCTTCCAACCCCATGTCAGAGTGCAGACCATGTTCCAAGCCCAGTGCCAGTGCACAGCCCAAAGGTTCCAAAAAGGCCATTGGGCTGGCCAGTGGTCCAGCTGCCCTGCAGCCCCCCGCAGGTGCCGTGCTGGTCTCCGGAGCCAAAGAAGATCAGTGTTTCTTTGGCGAGGGGCTAAACCCCCGCTCCGAATCAGACCAGTCACCTTCCGGGGACCATGGTGGGACCGGGGAAGCTTGCGTCTGGTGGCTCACTTTCAGTGCGGGGGACCGGTGCCTGGAAGGTGGCAACCAACGCCTTTCCAAGGAACAGTGCCGGAGTGATGGGGACTGGTGCTGTGGTGGTGAACGGTCTTGCACCGGTGGAAACCGATGCATCGAGGGCCATCCAAGGGACAAGGACCTGCACCGGGGCTTTCGCAGGTGGCCTGGTACCAGGAATACGGACACTGGTGCCTTGAATCAGGCTATCCACGTGAACACGGTGCCGGGATCTGGGCCATCTGGACAGTGACCAAGGCTGCGGAGCCAGGGTACTATGCCTCTGCTCTGGGGACCGGCGGCGCTCCACTGTTCTTTGAGGTGGCCCCATGGCTAGCTTGGCCTTGGATTGAGGGACCTTAGCCACATCTGCTGCCGGGCACGGCCTAGGCAGCACCGGAAGGCCCATCAGGTCCCTAACCGCCTGGAAGGCCTTGGGCATTGAACGCACTAGTAGATGTGGGGTCCCCTACCGCTCCCAGGAGTTGAGGCAGATCCCTGGGTGGGCTGGGGGGTCTGACCAGAGCGGTACCCCCTTGTAGCTCTAGGGCAGTCATATGGCCCGAACTGGCTCCTTTGCCCAACGTCCTGCCCCCTTCCCCTCCTTGGTCGGTGCCGGGGAGCTGCGTTGCTTCTTCTGTCGTTTCTTGGGACCGGTGAGAGGAAACTGTGCCAGGAGGAACCCGGTGCTGGTGGGGTGCTCTGCACCGATTCCAGGTGAAGTGCAGCCTCCTGAGGAGGGCCTTTAGACAGATGTCCTGCTCTTTCTGAGTCCTGGGTTGAAAGTTTACACAGATTCTGCACTTCTCTTTATGTGCGACTCTCCCAAGCACATCAAGCAGCTGCTGTGGGGGTCATTAACAGGCATAGGCCTGTTGTAGGATGAGCACGATTTGAAGCCCAGGGAACGGGGCCTGCCCCGTCCTGGTGCAAAGTCCCTGCTGGGATTCTCACTTACTGTACTTAGTGATTAAGTGTTAGTAACTCCTCAACGTTGTAGTTATGTTCCTGAAAAATGCGACTTTAAGTGAAACGATGTTAAGCGTATCCAATTTCCCCATAAGAATGAATGTAAATGGGGGGGGGGGGGAGGGAGGGGTTAGGTTCCAGGGAATTTTTTTTTGCCATACGGTACAGTACTATAGTTGGGAGGTGCCCCCGCCTTACCCCACACAGGCACAGCCCACTGGCACTGGAGACAATGATGGGGGCAAGGAGGCTGAAGGTGCTGTAGGCTAGGAGAAGCACGTTGTGCAGCAGCAGCGGCAGCTTCCCCTACTCTGCAAGCACCAGGGGCGGGGGACTCAACCCTCAGCCCGCCCACGCCACCCTTCCCCCAAGCCCCCACCCTTAACCCGCCTCTTCTTCCTCCCCCTCTACTCCGCACGTGGCATCTTCACTCCTCCCCCCTCCCCTCCCTTCCTTGCCTCCTGCCAGCTCAATCAGCTGGCTTGCAGCGTTCAGGAGGCAGGAGGGAGGGGGGAGGAGCGAGGACTCGGCACGCAGGCTCCCCCCCCACCCCCGCCTCCTGAATGCCGCAAACCAGCTGATTGCCGCGGGCGGGAGAGAGGGGGGAGGTTGCACGCCATGTCCTCGCTCCTCCCCCCTCCCTCCTGAATGCTGCAAGCCAACTGATTGCCGTGGGCAGGAGGCAGGGGAGGAGCGAGGACGCGGCGTGTGGAGTAAAGGGGGAGGGGGGAAAGAAGAGGTGGGTTACGGGTGGGGGCTTGGCGGAAGGGGTGGCGTGGGCGGGCCGAGGATTGAGCCCCCCACCCCTGGTGCTTGCAGAATACGGGAAGCTGCCGCCATGCAACGTGCTTCTCCTAGCCTACAGCACTTTCAGCCTCCTTGCCTACCTCATTGTCTCCAGTGCCAGTGGGCTGTGCCTGTGTGGGGTAAGGCGGGGGCACCTCCCAACTATAATACTGTACTGTACAGCAAAAAAATTTTTCCCTGGAACCTAACCCCCCTCCTCCCCCCATTTACATTCATTCTTATGGGGAAATTGGATACGCTTTGCATTATGAATTGGAATAATCGTCATTTTGCCACACAAAAAAGCTTATTTTTTAGTACTTTGAAAAATTAAGGGCATGTGACTAAGTTGGAGTATTTACAGGCGTTGTTATGAAATAAGAAATCTGACTAACCAAGGCTGTAACCATGTAGGAATTCAGTCTTGCAACATAGGTCAGGACTTAGACTTATACACAGGACCCCTTTCAAATGCTTTCTATTACCACATAGAAACTTGTCAAACAAGCAAAATCTCTTATATAAAATGCTTCACTTGTCTCATTCCCTCCTTGAATCTATTTTCATATCTATGCAAGGGAGATTTATTAATATACTGTATTTCATCAGCTCTGTGAAAATGTATTAGCATTGAAATCTTTGCTCTTCTATTACCTTGGGTAATACTGATTTCCAAAATTACTAACACAGACACAAGGACAACTGTTTTAGGTAGATGTAATTACATTATTTTACATTTAATTCTTATTTTAATCATACTCAATCTTCCTGTAATGAAAAAAATATATTTTGTTTCCTAAAAATAATTAACTGTAACTTAACCTAGCCAACACATTGAAGTGTACATGAATAAAAAGAGTTCAAAATCTCATCTTTCTTTATCCTGAAAAAAATGGTATTTCAATGTAGATTCAGGTTGATACTTACAATTTGCTGCTTTTTCTATATTCCTATTAGCATCATTAATTCCTTTTTGTATCTCATCTAGCCAGAGAACTGCTGACTCATCATGAGATTCCTGGAAGAGAGGAATGGAGAAATATTTATACATAAAATACAGTAAGTCAAACTCAGTCTGAAAACACACATTATTAAAGCTTCAGTAGATAGAAAGCCCTTCTGAAAGCCTGAGGAGACTAAACCTAATTTGACTATATGAACCTAGCAATGAACAAATAAAAATCACAGAAAAAAGCGAACGTTTAGATAACATACTTTTCTTCAGCACAGTAAGTGTATGTTCAACAAAATGCAAAATTCCATTTAACATGTGAAAGCTTGGATAGTAGGTTTATTCAGCTGAAGACAGATGTAGATTTCTGAACAGAGTTAATTTAGCGACAATTCAATTTCCATAATTCACCAGTAAACAGAGGAAAAGGAGCATTCAGAAAGCAATATGATTCCTCAAGGACATAGCATAAATCCAATAGAAGGTTACAAACAGTTAACTTTTCTTTCAAAGTTGGAATTTCTTCATTGGAAATCATGCATATGTACAGACAAGTAAAAAAACATCAAAAATATCGGTATGAACTTTCACACAGAAAGATAGCTCAGATTTAGTAATGCAAAGATTGCTTTAATTCCGGTGTTATTTTTATTGGATAACTACCTACTATTGAATTTTACCTCATACGCAATACAAGCCAAATTTTCAAAAACAGCTTATTTTGTGTGCCCCCAATTTGCAGTCCAGAATAAGGCATTTGGAGGTTTAAGTGCCTAAATCAGGGGTCGGCAACCTTTCAGAAGTGGTGTGCCGAGTCTTCACTTATTCACTTTAACTTAAGGTTTCGCGTGCCGGTAATACATTTTATCATTTTACATACAACTATTGTTGTATGTAAAGTAAACAAGGTAAACAAGGTTTTCAAAATGTTTAAGAAGCTTAATTTAAAATTAAAATTAAATTTAAAATTAAAATGCTGATCTTACGCCGCCGGCTCACTCAGCATGCTGCCGGCCTGGGGTTCCATTCACCTAGTTCGGTAGCAGGCTGAGCGGGGCCTGCGGGCCCCCGGCTGGCAAGGGGTCGGCAGCCGGGACCCCAGACCAGGGGTGCAGGTGGGAATATGTGTGTGTGTGCGCGCGCGCAGGAGCTCCTGTTTGGTGCTCGGGGTGGGGATGTGGGGGGGCTGGGTATGTGTCAGGGGGTGCAGGGGTCAGGGCAGAGGGCTAGGTGTGTGTGGGGGGAATGCAGGGGTCAGGGCAGAGGGCTGGGTGTGTGTGTGGGGGGGGGTGCAGGAGCTCCTGTTTGGTGCTCAGGGTGGGGGTAGGAATGTGGGGGGGGTGCAAGAGTCAGGGCATGGGGTGTTGGTGGGCTGGAGGTGTGTGAGGGGGTGCAGGGGTCAGGGCTGAAGGCTGTGTGTGGGGGGGGTTCAGGGGTCAGGGCAGAGGGCTGGGATGCTCGGCTCATGGGGGTGCTCACAGCAGGGGGCTGGAGGGGATATGCGCCGTCCCCACCCCTTTCCCCAGGGCCCCGTCCCCACCTCTTCTCTGCCTCCTCCCCGGAGCAGCGAGCACGCTGCGGTTCAGCTCAGCTCCCCCTCGCAAGGATGATCAGCTGATCGGCGGCAGTGAGAGGGAGGGGGAGGGACAGGAAAGCACCACGCTGGGGGAAGAAGTGGGGGAGGGGGAAGCTTGGCTGCCGGCAGGACCAAACTTCTGCCTCCTGCCCCTGCAGGAGAAAATTGGTGGGCGGGGGGGCTGAGTGGGGCCAGGACCCTGGCAGGCAGCAGCGTGACATCAAAAATCGGCTCGCGTGCCGTCTTTGGCACGCGTGCCACAGGTTGCCGACCCCTGGCCTAAATATACAGACAAACTGAAGTAAATAACTGCAGGCATGATTTAATACGCAGAATTGTGAGCACAACAGAAGAGACCCTAGCAAGGTCAGACTGAAGTTAAGCTCAATTAAGGTGTTTCTAGTGCATTCATCACTGAAATAACTGTGCACCAGAAATCTGGGATTTTGTTTTCCACCCCCAATCTCAAAGAATGGCACAATTTCTATCATGCAAATCTTAAATTAATGCCTGGGATATCAGAGAAGAAGTAAAGCCAGAGGACACTGCTGTCGGAGGGAAGACTGATTTAGGAGGTACTTAAATGGTCTCATTCAGTGTTCAGGAATCAAAGTCCACACCCATTAACAACTAGCTGGAAAGCAATGTTACAGTGTCAGCAGTTGGTTGGGAGGACAGTCAACCTCTCACTGCAGAAGTAAATTGCTTCCATTGCTTAATGAAGATATAAATGGTAACTGCTAATAAGAAATTGAAAAAAATTCATGTAACACAGGGAGACTTTCTATAGAGAAAGACAAGAGTTACATTAGATTATGAAACCCATAAATGTCACTTTAGCAAAGATACAAAATTGTACAAATACATGCCTACAAAAAAATGAAAGTTAGGAAGATGTCACATAGGGGTGGAATGCTAAGATAGCCTAGTGTGTGGTGAACCAGCTTGATGGTGGATCTCAGTGTTTTAACTTATATTATTTCAGGCCAAAACCCAAATAAATCTGTACTTTGCAGATGTAATGTTAATGAGAGGACAGAGGATGTGTAAAATCTCTTTCATTAGAAAAGTGGAACAGATATTTGTGTGGTAAGTGTGACAAGAATGTATCTATCCATGCACAACACATGTATGTTTATCATCAGCATTTACACATGAATTTTCTTATAGTAAACTGCATTTGATCCCGATTAGAACAGTGGGGAAGAGTACAAATTGATGCAGAAAAAGCATTTGTGAACACAATTTGCATTTCAGGTCACTTTTCCCACACTTTTGAGCCTTAAACAGCAGGAACAAAATGTCAACTCCTATTTTTAAGTTAGTGTAATTTTTCTCTCTCCCTCTCCTCCCCAAGTTTGCTATGAGGATTTACAGAGGAAACAACTGTAAGCTTATTTTCTTATAAAACTACAATACAACAGTCTCACATTAGTCTCAGATTATTTTAATTCTGGCATCTGGTTCAAAGATCTTCCATCCAAACAAACTTTTAATTAAAACTCAAAATACACTTCACTTCCTACCAAACTGTCAAGTTAGGCACAAGCTATGCATGAGGACAAAGATTTCAGAACAGAAATGCCTTACAAGTATGATCAGAATCAACTATACCTCAGACTCATTGTGAGGTGTATGTTGCAGCTATTAAAAAATCAAAATTACATTGTTCAGAGTATCATTAAAGGGTGAGTCACTAAACTTCAGCTGGAACCTTGGGATTGGGGAGTGAGGCATGAAATATTTTAACTCCCCAGGATCTCAGATTTTTTCAGAATTATTATAGTGCTGGTAAGCATACGGCTCCTGGGCCAGGTAATAATTTGTTATTCTAACCTTACCAGTAAGTTGGAAGCCAGCGGTGTTGTGCAGCATTTTGAAGTTGCCTGCTGGAAGCTAGTCACTCATCATGTGACACGTAGGAAGCTTTAAAAAATAATTTGTGTAACATTTCCTAAAGATGTAGACTGTTCAGGGATAGGAACTGTTTAAACAAAGCAGACGGGACAGGACAGACAGCCTACAGACCACTGTCAATTGATAACTGATAGGCAGGTGACAAGCTAGAGCAGAGCCCAGCTAGTCTGTGTGAAACATGCTTGTATCATTGTTACCTCATCCTCCCTTCCCCATCCCCGCCAACACCATGCATTTGTTTCCTCTTGTAATTAATCAAGTTTGTAAGCCTTTAGGACACGGACTTTCTTTTTACTACATATTTGTACATATTAGCACAACGGGGCTCTGATCTTTGATTGGGGACTCCAGGTGTCAAACACTTTCTGTGAATATTCTAAGCAGAAATATTTTCTTCTGAATATTTTATGTACAAATTCCAACAAAGTACAGAAAAACTAAAAAACTCTTCATGTTCATGGTAAATTAGGAGTTAAATTACAGAAGTTAAAGCAATTTAATCTCTTCCGTATCAGCCAGAGGTTGAAACTGAGTCATGTGTATTTACACATTCAGATGTCACACCCTATTGCTGTACTAGAGAAAGAACAAACTAGTTAGTTTCTATAAATCCCGTACACACAGAATGCTTCTGGATAGCAGACCTAAAACCGCAAGGACTTTTACGCAAAAATGTGGATTTAAAAACCTTTTCAACTGAATTAAAGAGGCATTATTTTTCCAAGTGGATTTAACTTGCAACAATGAAAACATTGGTCTTAATTATAACTGGATTTCTGTCTCTGTCCTCAAGTCTACGGCAAAGAGGTAAGTTCTAGGTGTATTTTATATTATCTGTATATTTCAGCTGGTACCATGACCCTTGTGCTTATCTTTTAGATGCTTTTGTCAGCAGGCTGATACACCGCATACCAAGTCTCAGCTGAGGCAGATTTTGATTGCTCTATTTCAGTTATCTTGAATTTCTCCCCACAGTGGCCCTTGATAGTTTTGCTAATTGACAAAAGGCAATTCTTTTTGTGTTTAGTGAAATGTGATTTCCCGCATAACCCACTTCCCCTACAGTACTTGTCCCTACAGTGATGTGACAGTGTACTGAATTTGTGGGATCACACCTTCTGTGTAGAAAGAGGGCATCATAAATACAGGATTAACACTTCACAGAAGGTACCACTCCAAGGAAAACTCAGTTGATAGGGGGTAAATTTGTATCCTAAATACCTGGGGAAAGTCACCATTCCAGAACATTGGGCCCAGAGTCGCACTGGAGTTTGTGGGAAAAACACAATGATTTCAGTGGGAGCAGAACTAGGCATTTTCAATGAAGATTAATTGTTTTTGTATTTATTTATTTAAAAAATGCTCTGATACACCAGTCTCTTTAAAGGACAGTCATGCCCAGAGATGTGACTAAAAATAGCATAGTCTTACTCAAATCTGCTTCCTATGCATACTCTGTCATGGCTGCAATGCCTGGATCTAATTGTTATTTCCTGTATTTTTTTTTAATCCAGAAGAAATTAGTTATGTCACGTTAGGACAAAAAGACTAGGATTCAAAGATTCAAACAGGACTGCTCTTGTCATCTTACAGTTTGTTCAGAATTCTGGAGCTAGGATTCTAATTATATATTATACAAATAGCAAAAACTTTATTATGGCTACAAAATTCAAGTGAAAGACGTTATATAGGTGCAAAGTAGGATTATTATTGTTTTGCACACTTCTTGTTTTGAACACTTTTGGTACTAGCACATCTTTGCAAAATTCTATGCTAAGCCTTATCAGGATTGTTGACATTAGGGGAAGAGGCTAAATATGCTCATTAATCTCTGTCTAACTAGTAAGAGAATGTTTACTTTAGTGACGTTTTCAGAGTTATCTGCAAAAGTGTAATGAATTGCAGGCAAGTAAATCAATAGCTACCATCATAGCACCTTTCACATACATAATATTTTTTCAAAGCACTTTGCAAAATAAGGATAACCACACGGTGGAACTGAAGCAGATAGATTTGCCAGCTGTAGAATCAGAAATAAAACACAGATGATCAGCCCCATGCTCAGTACTTAAGACTATAGCTGCCCTGCCCCATAACAATGGAGAGTAGTAGCTATATCATTGCTTCTTCATGCTAACAGGAGGGAATCTGGTTTGCCTTCTGAGCCAAGAGGTAAAGAGCCAGAGTGGCTAGCTTTTTAAAAAAAAAATTAAAAAAGAGGGTGGGGACAAGACTCTTGGGTGTTTGAATACCATATAAGGAAGATTTTTATATGTAAAGATAAAGGGCAAACATTTCTACATATAGTTCTAATTTGAAAAATGGGTATGTAAACATGGCACCATCTTATTCAACGTATTTGCCTTTTACACAATCATATGTGCTTGCTTAAGTGACAAAAGTTTTACTGCTCATTATTCCTGTTTGCACTGCTGAGCCAACAGTTGAGGGCATGTGAATCAACAATTATATTCTCTCTCTGTACATCAGCGTGGTTTATCAATTTCAAGAAGTTACACCTGTGAAAATCCACTAAAGACAATGATGTTGCACAGATGTCATAAGCATAATTCTGCCATAAAAAACGGATTATTCTTAAAACAGAAAGAATACAGCTTGATCAAGTCCAGCTGAGTATTCAGGGCTGAGAGTCCATTTATAAATAAAATTATGAGGGGTTTGCCATACCACATGTGATACAGAAATCAGAGACAACAGTACACCACAATGCCATTTTTATAGAATCATTCTTCAGATTAGAGCTGCACTAATTTCTCTCAGAAAAAAGGTATACATCATGACTCTGTCCAGAGTACATACCTTACGTTTTCGCTATTTTCTTTTTTTAAATCTTAGATTCTAAACATGGTGATAACAGCTCCGCAAGTCAAGATGTGCCTGATATTAAGACCTTTCGTGGAATGCCACAAGGCACTTATGATTATATTCCCCCTTCCGATATAGAAGGTTGGACAAAGACTGTTCACAACAAAGAACGCAAATGCTCTTCAGGGAAGTCAAATGGCTCAATACTGAAAGTTAACAATAACACAATGGAGTACCTTAGTAGTTCTTTGAGCACCAAACTAGTACCTGCAACATATATTCTTGTAGTTTTATTAGGTGTGCCATCAAATGCCATCACTCTGTGGATGCTGTTTTTCAGAATCAGATCTGTTTGTACTGCCATCTTCTATACAAATTTAGCCATTTCAGATTTTCTATTCTGTATCATACTGCCATTCAAGATAGCATACCATCTCAATGGAAACAACTGGATATTTGGAGAAATAATGTGCCGAACTACGACTGCCATTTTCTATGGCAATATGTATTGCTCCATTCTACTCCTCATGTGCATCAGCATCAGTCGTTATGTGGCTATTGTTCATCCGTTCACCTACAGAAGTCTGCCAAAGCGTACCTATGCAACACTAGTATGTGGAATTGTGTGGACAATTGTTTTCCTGTACATGCTGCCATTCTGCATAATGAAGCAAAGCTACTACTTAGAACAATTAAATATCTTTACCTGCCACGATGTACATAATGCCTGTGAAACTTTATCACCATTCCAATTCTACTACTTCATCTCTTTAGCAATCTTTGGATTTGTAATACCACTGACCATTATTATTTTTTGTTACATTTCAATTATCCAAACGCTCAATACTTATGAGCAGAAGTGGTTTTGGTATGTTAAAATAAGTCTCTTGATCCTTATGATTTTTGCCATCTGCTTCACACCAAGCAACATCATACTTATTGTCCATCATGTTAATTACTACTACAACAAAACAGATGGCTTGTATTTTTTCTATCTTATTGCTTTGTCTCTAAGCAGTTTAAACAGTTGCCTTGATCCATTCCTTTACTATCTGATGTCCAAAATCAGAGAGCAATCCAATGTTTATCTCACAATGGTAAAAATATCCAGGGAAGAATGAGTTAAATTAAATGTCCAACATTTATTATTTTGTGACAGATATATAAATGTCTGATAATTCATCAAAATACACTACTCAATTAACTATTGTTTTATAAATTCTAACTGGTCTTTTTTAATGAAAAAAGAAAGCAGCAGTTCAAAAGTATCTTAAGATTTACTTGCTTCCAAATTTTATGTTAAAGACTTCTAAAATACAGTCTTGCAATTTTATCACAAGTTTTGGTGCTGTTCTTGAAGACACTACTCCTGATTCGGGTGATAATCTGTTTTCATTTAAAAAAATATATTAAGTTTCTAGCCCTCACTTCTATGGAGAAAGGTCCGAAAATGTGAATCCTAAAAGCTCCAACAACAGAGGGCAAATAAGACTCGAATGGTATTTTTAAGCCAATATCACTATTTTTGAAAACTTTGGGTTGGCTACCCTGAAAATACCTAATACTGCTAACTTATGATCAATGTGGATTTCTATTTTGCCCCCTATAGAAACATTTTCACTTTTGAAGTGCAGGGACGGTGAGTATGCTGGATTTTATTGAACTTTGGTTTTGCCAGTAAAAGGTCAAATAAAATAAAAAGTGGCTGAAGAAAATGAATATAGTCTTCGCTGTTTAAAAAGGAGACAACTTAAAATCATCTGTCTAAAAATGTTTACCTGCCACTGTTACAAGTAACACCCCAAATTACTGTAATTTATGAGACTGAATATATTGTGTTCTCAAATACATACTTTAAAAAAAAAAGTTTCACTCTTTCCTTTGCAGTAATCAGTTATTTGGGCAGCTTTTTTGAGAGTTTTTCACAGAGCAAAAGGAGAGAAAAAGCACATTTAAAGTAGCAGAGAAAGGACTGCAAAAAGCAAGAAAAGATGATAAGGCTTGTCTACACTTACCGTGGATCGATGCTGCGGCAAACGATCCATCGGGGGGTTGATTTACCGGGTCCAGTGAAGACCTGCTAAATTGACCGCCGATCGCTCTCCCATTGACTCTGGTAGTCCACCAGAACGAGAAGCATAAGGTAAGTTGACGGGAGAGTTTCTCGGGTAGACACTGCAGTAAGTCGACCTAAGCTACGTCAACTCCAGCTATGTTATTCATGTAGCTAGAGTTGTGTAACTTAGGTCGACTTAACCCCCAGTGTAGACCTGCCCATAGAAGGGGGACAGTAGGGCAACTGTAAGTACTTGAAAACTACATTCAGTGCCTTTTTAAGTGGACTAAGTTTCAAGCTGAATACTCTTTAAAATTTCTTGTCCTGAACTATGAAGAAGTTTGTTTTTAATCAGAGTACCCCCATAATTTATAATTGGGAAAAGTGAAAGGTTTACTTCAAAAGCCAATACAGCTTCCATAAAACGTTAAGACCTCCCCTCATTGTAGTTACTGCAGATGACCAGATAGTTTATAGCAGCATATATAAATACTCTAAGTACCATGCAGTGAAAGCTCCCATAATTTAGTTTAGGAATGTACAGCATGATTGTTAGACATAGAATACTTGAGAATACATTTTAAACACTTTGCTAAAAGCTATAGTTAATCTTGTGTTCAATTACATTCTGAAAGCAGTTATGCTCATCTGTTTACAATTCCTAAAACTCTGATGCTAGCCAAGGCACAGCTTTATGTGGAAGCCGACATTTGTATCCCGCTAAGATGGTTTACCCTAGGTAGCATATCAGGAAGACAATCAGCAAGCTGTAATATGACCAAACAACAACAAAAAAGGATGGTGTCAAAGTTAAAGGGATCATAAAGACCATCAAAAACCCAAGTTTACTTTTAAGCAATGTGAGGGTTCAGGAAGAAGTAATTTCCAGGAATTTCTTTTGAAAACTGTCAATGCTTCAGCCCTCCCATTAGTGACAAAAGCCCCAGCTTTCCTTCTAGCTGTGAAATACCCATCCATCCCTAATCCCAGAAACAAGAGGCCAGATCTCCTGCTCAGCTCAGATAACCGCTTCAGCACAATTATGGCATAAATACCACATTCTTAAATATTTGAAGTGACCATGACAGGATTAGATAAACTAGGAAACATCACGTGCACAATGACAAGCATGCACAACTGATTTTATCCTCCCCAGCTCCCATTCACACTAAAAGTTTCAGAGGAAGGTGGAATTACTTAGTGCTCAGATAACATTTTAATTGGCACAGGAGAGACAGACACCACAACCACTGCAAATATGGTGTGTGTGTTTGGGGGTGGGTGGGTGGGGGGGAAGATAACATACATTCAGGTTTGGCATTTAATAAACTGACAAGTATCAATGTAATAAACTGACAAGTATCAACTGAGGTTCTACCTTGCATTTCTGCACTTTGGCATAGTGCAGAACATCTTGATAATGCCTTGCATTTGTTGGGTTCACATCGTGCAATTTGACTGTAGGCAACAGCAGTGTTTCTAGAGTTTTCCCAGGATTGCCTTGGTCAATAGCTTCATTAATGTAGCTAACCGCAACAATTCCTAAGAAAGAAAAAAGGGAAATTAACATTTAAAGAGGTAATAACAGAAAAAGCCTAGCCACATATCAGGTTTATTCAAAAAAGGATAGTGTCATAAATGAATAAGTGTGAACATCAAGTTACTGTAAGCAGCAGCAACAAATTCTAAAGTCTTTCTGCTCAGATATTGGCAGTTCATGCCAAGCCAGCCAGTGAGACCAGATTTTTCCTCCTCTGACAGCCAATTGTTTAACTGAATCTGATTTTAAAACAAAACAAAAAAAACCCATATCCTTTTCTAAAAAGGAAAATTTTTCCCATTTTGTTCTACAGTAGGATGATCCATGTACATCTCTTCAAACAAACAGACTCATCACCTGAGTGTAAAGGTCTGGGCTTGTTTACGTTGCAGTGCTCAAGTAATCATTCTGAAGTGATTTTCATGTCTGATTACTCCAAATAATTTAACATATTAGTTTTCCTAATACATATTCTGACCTCTGAACTTATGGAGATTATTATATCTTTTCAAGTCATCAACATCACCACTTTAACATCACGGAACAATTTATCTGGAACATGCATCTAAGTCAAAGTTCTCAAATTTGGCTGCCTAGAGGAAAAATACCTTAATTTTGAAAACTGCTGCACACCCATAGCTCCCACTGAATTCACTGAACTATGGGGTACGCAGCAGTTCTGAGAAAAGTGGTCTGATTTTTTTATTTTTTTAAGTGTATTTAGGTAGCTATCTTTAGACAACTCAGTTTAGAAATTATGACCCTAGTTAATAGAAAGCACTGAAACACACTGTCCTGAGGGCTTTTCATAGAACCCCGCTATACCAAGTCTGTGAGAGTATAAATTTTTGCGGATTGCTTTGCCATCACCTGTGACAGTGTGCATTCCAGTTGGTGGCTGCCTGGGATCTGTTGAGGTTTTTCCATAGTGTGTATATAAAACTGAACTGGTGAGGTCATAGTTATGTGACCTCACAAGGCTATAACCTCTTAGGAGACTGGCTATTCCTCAGGTGGATGTAAGCTAGGTTTTTTATGACAACCATGGGGCACCACCAGTGAGGAAAGGGAATTTCTGCGCACTGGGAAGCAGGGCCTGATTTAGATGCAGCAAGTTTCAGAACGCTCTGTTGGTACTATGTAAAGTTCCAAGCAGAGCTGCCCCCTGTCAGGGGGCAGTAGTAGACCAATGCAATCTGAAAACAGCTACTATTCATTAGGACTAAAGTTGCTAACATGAGGCCCAAGTTTGAGACACCGAGCACCTCAAGTTTTATGGACTTAAAGCAGCACTTCATGTGCTTAACAGCGCCCCCCTCCCCCAATCAATCTGATTATGTAAAAAGGCAGACTATTTTAGTTATTGACAACTGCTCTGTTTGCTGAATACTACCCTTCTTTGCTGAAGTGTACACATCACAGCTTGATGTTTTGTCAAAAAGACCATGCTGAAAAGAGCATTTATCTAGCAGCAAAGGGGTTACACCAACCAAAACTCAATTCCCTAACATTTTTAAAGCCCAAATGTTTGAAACCCACTTAAGAAACATGCACTATTTTTCAACCTGGAAACGTTTTAAGGCATACACTGCTAGATAATAATTTAGGATAAGAAAAAATAAGCACAATGAGCTGCTCTCTATATTACAAACCCCATTTTATTTTTTAAAGGAGAGCAGGAAAAGAATTGCTTTTGACACAGTTTTGTACTGACGGCCCCCAGTAAGGATTATGTGAGGGACATTCAACACAGAAAGTGTGTAAAATGCCACCCGCTACCACCTTTCCCCGTCCCATCTGAAAATCTTCTTGTACTTAACTTAATCAGTGAAGTCCCAAAATGAGATTAAGTACCAGAATTATTGGCCCAATATGAATACAGATGGATAGAAGTCTTATTGCCTCCACTAGAACTATGGCATTTGTGATGTCAGAGAAGTGATGTAGTCAGGGCCCCCTTCAGTGAATCAGAGGATTTCAGAGAGGTGAAAAAGGATTTAAAGACAGAAGGAGTAATGCCAGTAACTACTGCATTGAATGCTCCCTTCTCTCCAGTCAACACTTAGCAGGGGCATTCAGCACAGAAGTCTTTGCTCAATTTTGTTTAAAATGATAACTGTTTTAGTCCTCCTCTCTAGAATTATCATCAAGATGCTATGCTGGGGAACAGAAATCACTAATTCCAAATCTACTTAGGAAAAAAAGCAAAAATCTTTGTTATAGGACAAAATACAAATCTCTATTGCCTACTACGAAATAGAAACTCTATTTTTATAGCACCACATTTTATTATTGTGGAGGTTGTGAAGGCTAGGATTATAACAATGTTTAAAAGGGGACTGGATAAATTCATGGTGGCAAAGTCAAGGGAATGGTGTCCCTGGCCTCTGTTCGTCAGAGGATGGAGATGGATGGCAGGAGAGAGATCACTTGATCATTGCCAGTTAGGTTCACTCCCTCTGGGGCACCTGGCATTGGCCACTGTCGGTGGACAGATACTGGGCTAGATGGACCTTTGGTCTGACCCGGTACGGCCGTTATGTTCTTCTTATGTTCTTATTATGGTGTCTGATACACATCTGTTCTCATTTTTAATTGCAGCTACCACAATTTCATACTGAAAATATTAGGAAAGCAATTAGTGATTTTTGTTTTTGGCTGTCTAATTGCAATTTTACCGTTAAAAATAAAAAGCATCACCATGTGGCAAGCCAGCACTCCATAAACCTCCAGCAAGTGCTCCAGGGACCACAGTAACCTCTGCCTCTGACGTAAAGTTAAAATTACTTACTGTCATTTTCTTCTTGAATTTGCATATTAACCATGTCAATACAATTCTGGACATCATTCCAGCTTAAATAATCTTGTCCTTGAGATGAAGCCTCTGACTTAATAGACAAGAGTGTGTCAGCATAACTGTAGGAAGATATAAAATATAAATCATCATAAAGTGTCATTAAATGTATTGTCCATCATTTACTGTATGTATTTCATTATTTTTTTCTTGCTGGAGGAATCTAGTGCACATGAAAGTGAAAAACTTGATTTCAAGTGTTTGCAGCCAGGCACCATGTAAACAGGCAGCATGCAAGCTGCCTTACTTGGCTCTACACAGGCATTTCATAGACTCAGATTCCAAGGGCAGAGAGGACCACTGTGATCATTGGTGTATATCAGAGGCCACAAAACTTCCCCACAATAATTCCTAGAGCAGAGCTTTTCTAAAAACACCCAATCTTGATGTAAAAACGGTCAGTGATGAACAATCCATCACAACCCTTGGTAAATTGTTCCAATGGTTAATTACCCTCCCTGTCAAAATTTTATGCCTTATTTGCCGTTTGAATTTGCTTAGCTTCAACTTCCAACCACTGGATTGTGGTATACCTCTTTCTGCTAGATTGAAGAGCCCATTATTAAATATTTGTTCTCTATGTAGATACTTTTAGACTGTAATCAAGTCTCCCCATAATCTTCTCTTTGTTTAACTAAATAGACTGAGCTCTTTAAGTCTATCACTACAAAGCATGTTCTCTAATCCTTTAATCATTGTCCAGTCTCTTCTCTGACCCCTCTCCAGGTTCTCTCTGAACCCTCTCCAAACCCTTGAATCGTGGGCACCAAAACTAAACACAGTATTCCAGCAGTGGTTGCACCAGTGCCAAATACAGAAGTAAAATAACCTCTCAACCCCTGCTTGACATTCTCTTGTTTATATAGCCAAAGATTGCATTAGCTCTTTTGGCCACAGCGCCACACTGCGAGCTCATATTGTGATCTGAAATAATTCCATATCATGTCACCCCAAAGCACTTTCCTTACAGTAGCTCCACACTACTAATAGATATAAAAACATTTCAAGGAGATGCAGTGTGTCAAGTAAATAATGATTTTAAGAGAAGACCGAAACATCTTCCAAGAAATTACAGAGATGTTCTTTGACATTAAAAGTTTATATTAATTAATGGCAACAGCCACGATTCCTTTTGTTTGCTTGTTTTTTAACTACACTATAGTCAAATATACTAAGGAGGTGTAGTCTTTAAAAAAAAAAAATCACATCATAAAGTTAAATATCAGATATGAACAATTTAACATTTCCATAGTCACTCATCCCAAAGCACTTAGTCCAGTGGTGGGCAACCTGCGGCCCGTCAGGGTAATCCGCTGGCAGGCCATGAGACAGTTTGTTTACATTGACCGTCCGCAGGCCCAGCTGCCCGCAGCTCCCAGTGGCCGCGGTTTGCCGTTCCCGGCCAATGGGAGCTGCGGGAAGCGGCGGCCAGCACGGCCCTGCAGCCCATGCTGCTTCCCACAGCTCCCATTGGCTGGGAACAGTGAACCGCAGCCACTAGGAGCTGCAGGCAGCTGGGCCTGTGGATGGTCAATGTAAACAAACTGTCTCGTGGCCTGCCAGCAGATTACCCTGATGGGCCACAGGTTGCCCACCACTGACTTAGTCCATCAGTGAAATTCTTCCACTTGTTGAGTGTTTTAACAGCTTGTAGCAATGCTACGCATCTTAGAACTGGAAGTGAAGAACACCTCATCCAACTAAGACTGCAGGGGGTATATAAGGTAGGTAGAGTGTAATTATCAGAAGTGGAATTTGGCAAGGAGTTCAGGGATAACTAAGTTTTGCCAAGGCTGTTCTGAGCACATCTAATGCTTCTCCAGTAACCTGCTCATGTGGGGCCCTTAATTTCTCTTCCCCATTCTGCAGCATCCACTTATGTAATTCTCCTCCCCTGCCCTCAAAACAATGTCTTGTTTTTGGCCGCAGGGAGAGGGAGCCCTATTCTCTCCTACCTGTGCCAAGGAGAAAAAAGATCCTGGGGGTTTGGTGGGCTGCAAGGGAGGACATTCAATGCAGACTCCATACCTCTCTCCTTTGGGTCATCCCCAACAGCCAATACAATTCCAAGGAGGGGGAGGTAGTTGAGAGATTCAGGGATACCTTCAAAATTTCTGCCTGTAGTGTCATGCAGACAGACAGACCCCTTAGGCAGCTCTGCAACACACCAAGTCCAGGACAAAATTTCTATCTAACCGTTGGCAGCAGCCCTGTCCATGAAGGAGAGAGCAGTGCTCTACTCATTCCTAGTAGGATTTATGCATGAATTTTTTTGCTACCCTGAGGTACCCCTTTCAACTCAGGGCCCCTTGCAAGTATAGGTTCTGTAGCCTGGAAGAACCAGACCCCATTCTTGTTAAAAATTCCATGAAATTATAGATTTTTAGGGCCAAAAGGGACCATTAGGATCGTCTAGTCTGATCTGCAAAACAGAGGCCACAGAATTTCATCTAGTAATTTCTATATCAAGCCCATAACTTCTGTCTGAGCTATCTTCAATGGTCAGGATCTCTCTTTCATCTCATCTAGCAGCAGCATGTCCAGCTGCAGTGCCCAGGGAATTCCATCAAGCTGTGGTGAAAAAAGTATTACCTAATGCCTCACCAACACTCCTTACTGTAGCACTGTTAGTGTTCATTAGAGGTCTCCCATACAAGTACTGATTCAGCCTGACTGTCCTTTGCATGTGAGATATGACAGGATCAGAACACAATGTGGTACACAGCTGTGACAAAAATCAAACACCAAACAAAAGCTACTAATCTCGAGTTTGAATTTACAACTTGAATGGAACATGTATCTACACTACCATGTTGTGCCCAGCTATTTAGCAAATAGGGTTTTACCACATAGGCTTCTACCATTCTTAAGCAAGACAGGTTCATCAGGATAGCCTTACTTTACACACACAATATTCATTCTCGGGTCCTCTCTCAAAAATTCAGTAAGACACTAGTGACTAGCAGCTTCCAACTAAGTCCAGATATCCATTGCCACAACAGCAACTCCTCTCAGCTCATGATGTTTAGCTTCCAAGAACATCCCACCCCCCGACCTCTGTATCCTCAAACATTCAATGATGTTTGATGGCCTATGTTTTTGCAGCTGAGGCATTACAGCTGAGCATCCCTAATATTCTCTCCTGTTAATATTGTGCAAATGTTTAGCTTGTAGCCTTTTTAACTTCATCTCACAACACTGGAAAAATAGCTGATAATCGCCCACTCATCCCTTTGCAGAAGTCTTTGTTGCTCATTTGGACAAGACAAAATGAACTTTTACCGTTGAAAGTTTTCGTCTTCCAGATTATTGAAGCCAACGGATGGATTTCTGAGATGACTCTTTATTGCCAGGATGTCTTTGCTTCCCAAGGCCTGGTTTAGTAACACAACAGCTGACAACATTTCCACAGCAATAGACAGTTCATCATGTGCCAAATATCTCTATAGGAACATAGAATACATCAGCCATGAAGCTAAACAAGTAGGGGTAACTAGTTTTAATTAAAGTCTAGATGCCAAAAGGAGGGAGGCATGGATTTGATTTAAAAAAATATTAAAAATAGGAGGAGGAAAATGTCATCGCTATAGAAATGTCAGCTTACTGTATTGTGAGTAGTAGAACTAAATCACTAGGCATTCGTTATATAGTCTCCCTTTCCTCAGCCTTTTCTTTGCTTGTCCCACATAACACAGTCCTTCCAGTCAAGCCTAGTCTAACTTTAATCAGAATGTGGACTCCCCCCAGTTCGGCTGATCATTTTCCATAAAACACAGTCAACCTTAAAATGAGAGATAGTGTATGCAACAACAACAAAAGTGAAGGTCAGTCACCTTGTTGCAGTAGAAGAGTTAGCACGGGCTAAATCAGTCAAGAAAACAATCTGAATAGGCAAGCACTTATATTAAAATCCAGGAGTATTCATGCAATACACCTCAAGGCAGGAATTAGAAGAATCTGGTATGATAAATGGTCTGATAGTTCTAAGTAACAAAACTGCATCAAATGACAATGCATCAGTATTCCTGATCCTTTATGGCTTGACTGCACACTACTGAACAGCAATTCATAAGTTTTTTACTCTTACCACAGCATTCTGTTGCTGAAGGTTGAACAGTTCCGTCTGATAGACAGCAGCAGCAAATGGGTGAACAACAGGCAACTGGGCCTCTGGTTTCATCAGTGCAACCAGTGTTTTATTAGCATCACAGTTACGAATTGCAGTATTGATATGGTCAACTGCTACAAGTTCTGGGGGAAAGTAGGAAAAAATCTTATCAATTTTTTTGTCATCTGCTTTTTTTTTTTTTTTTTTTAATGTTGTGTAGGCAAACAGTATCCCAACATTACATCATATGCTGCCATTGCTCAAGAAAGCTATAGCTGTATACCTGCAAGAGATGCACTTTTAAACACACTGAAACTACTTAACATTCTTGCAAAAATGATTTCTGTTCAAAAAGCATGTGGCAATCAACAGCTTAACATAAGTCAATGATCAATGCATTAGACCTTCTTATCCTGAAAGATGACTTGACTAGTCCAGGGATTGCCATATCCTCTCTATTGAGTTTGACCAATACGTTGACCCTGGAATGTCGACCTATGTTACTTTCTTTCTCTGTTTTATTTCTTCTACCTCCACTGTCTTCCCATTTTCCCCCTTCTAGTAAGAGTCCAACACAGCTAGGAAGGACAAGTCTACACTTGCAGCACCAATGTGACCAACAAGATAAGCTAAGAGCAATGCCTTAATAGCCTGGTAAAAAGTTTGCCAAGTTCCATAGTGGCTCACTTGTTGTGACTGGAATTTTCCATCAGCTAAACTGTGAGTAAAACAGAAACAGAAGCTGCATCTTATCTTTTGCTATTCTCTCCCCTTTTTATGTGCACTTGTCTAATTTTTTTCATAAGGAAACATGACTGAATTTCAATAGCCACTGCAAGCACTGCTAACTAAAATGGTATTAAATTACTTTGGGGAAAGCCAATCTAAAAGAGACTTTTAAATAAGGAAAACTCTTAGTGACATTTACTGTATTCCTCCTCCTTCAATATGGGTGAAGTATATCCCTGAGTGAGCTCAGAACTGGCCTCTAAAATAAAAAAACCCTGTGGGTTAAAACACACACCGAGGACAACACAACAGATGATGCCCAAGAGTGCTAGATCTCATCTTGTAGGCCAAATAAATTGCAATTACTATAACTTACAGTCCCCCTAACTGCACCAGTTACAACTTTGAAGGAGTTGATGGTCACAAACCTGGTTGAGGCTATCCTGAAGGAAACTTAACATATCCTCCAGGGAAGAGTTAAGCACTCTGACTTCAGTCTTGAATTAAAAAAAAAAAAAAAAGAAGGCCAAAATCACAGAGGAAAAAAAACTTGTAAAGTCATCATTTAAGTAGGATAACCAGCTCTGGTTAAAAAAAAAAAAAAAAAAAATAGGATGCCTATTCCAAGGAAGGCAAGACAGGGCACTTGAGATGTGCTGCTGGGGGGGGAGGGGGAGGGAGAGATGGGGTAAGAGAAAAATCACAGCCATTCTTCCATCTTCAACCAAGCCACGCTCTTCTGACTCACCCACTGCTTACTTTGGGTGAGAGGGCTGGAAAAGAAACTGGCAGGGGAGGCTGTGATGTCGGAGAATAGGGTAGCAACAGTCAATTTCTATTATATGGCTTTTGAAGTGACCCCAAATACTGGAGAGCTTCTCTAGGCTTTTTGGATAGTGGCAATGGCAGCTTCCAGAATAGTAGTAGGAGGATTCAGACTTTGCCTATGCTTTCCACCAGCTTTCAGTTTGGCTTGTGAGTTCTTCAAGTAGCCAGTCTACAAGTCCTTACAAAAAAGACCACTTGAAAAACAAAAACCAGAGACACTGGGGCAGACCCTAAAAGGACATTTCAATGACAGATGGTCACCCAGAGGTTTGAAGAGTTGAGACTTCTGGAGATTTCTCTCTGTATCTTAGGACTCTTTCCAACATGATAGCCATTGGAACTTTAGGCACAGCTTCAGCACGGACCATAGACACATACCTAAATATAAACACAGTAATCCCACTGGTTTCAGTGGGACTCCTCTTACACTTAAAATTAGATGTTACTTAAGGTCCTTGCTGAATTAGAGCCGGGGGAGGAAAGGTGAGATGCCAGGTTCTTGATCTTAAAGTTTTTCTTACTATCTTAGGTACTACGACTATATGATCTTAGGAGGGCAGAGCTGTTAGTGGCAGCTAGACTTCCGGTACAGCAGTGTCCTTCACAGGTGGCAGGCTATCAACCTTACAGGAATGATCTTTATATTTAAGGGGCTTATCCTCTTTGAGTGCTTCTCAATGAAGGAGTGACTTATTTCTCTTAGTTCAGTCTGTGAGTACCAGGGACAGACAGGATTTAACTATGAATTTCTCTGTAGATCTCATCATTCACCAACCCTATGATGAGAGCAGTCATGCTGGGACAGGCAATGTCAATGTCAGATGCAGTTCAAAATTAGTCACATGTCCTCCCCAACCCTGCTACTCTTCAGGCCCACCCTCCACCTGGATCTGTGTCTAATCAGGGCCTGCTTCCACCACCAACTACTCTGGTCTATGCTAGCGATGGGCTCTATCCACTCTGTTCAGGCAGAAAGCTCATAGTGGAGATCTCCAGTTGCACAATAGGGAGAACCTGACTGATTGGAAGACTCAGAGCAGTTCAAACCCATGGAGCCTGAGTACATTGGCCCCAGGACACTAGAACTAAATGAGGAGTCCTATTGGGCATTTTGTTCTGTATGATAAATATTTTAGCCATTCTCGAGGTTAAAAAAAATAAAGGCGCTTGCCTTTCAGACCGCATACAGCAGCTTCAAAATAAAAAAAGTTCCAGGAGCCAGCAACAAAATAGCATCAAAATCTGCAGCCATCAATTGGCTTCGACGACTTCCATGCTTAGGAACTGAGCATGCAACTCTGATATTATGAATCTATGTCCACAGTGCACAAATGCATTTACCAAGTTCTTAGGTATTTATCATGCATGTGGTAGCTTCAGTGATACTGTCACATTTAATTTTAGGGCTTGGTTACACTGGCACTTTATACCACAATAAAGCCTCCCAGAGCGCTCTACCTTACTCCCCGTCCACACTGGCAAGGCACGTAGAGCGCGCTGACTCCCTGGCTAGAGCGCTCCTGGTACTCCACCTCCATGAGAGGGATAACAGCTGTTGCGTATTGGCTGAGACGCCCCAGGGCCAGTGTGAACGAGGATTTATATTACAGCGCTCTGTCGTCCCATAATCCCCTTAAGTCAAGTGGCCTCTCTTCTCTTTGTTGTGAAATCGGCTGAGGAATGCGGAAGTGCCTTTTCAGAGCTCCGTTTGAGACAGCGGCTGCTTATCTGCAACGGGGCAAAGCAAACGTTTACTGAGTGAGTGAGAGAGGGGTAGGGGGGCTAGGGGGATCTGAACTTACAAGACAGCGTGCTGACACACTCTCAGCACTCCAAAAACCCACTCTCTCCCCCCACATACAAACAACACACTCCACCCCACTCCTCATTTGAAAAGCATGTTGCAGCCACTTGAATGCTGGGATAGCTGCCCATAATGCACCGCTCCCAATGCTGCTGCAAATGTGGCCATGCCAGTGCGCTTGCAGTTGTCAGTGTGGACAGACTGCAGCGCTTTCCCTACTGTGCTCTCCAAAGGCTGGTTTAACCCAAAGCGCTCTACAGCTGCAAGTGTAGCCAAGCCCTTAGTTTGTACCTTGGTCAGCTTGCCTCTACTCTCTGAGTTCTTTAATAGGTACCCTCAACTGGCTCCTCTTGAAGGTCCTAGTTTTATTTGTTTACCTGCCTTCCCCTAATGAAAACTGATCAATATGGGTTAGAAGTAAAACTGAACTGAAATTCTCCATGCCACATGAAGTCGTGTGGGTAGCACAATATCGTGGCATTAATTTTTTTTATCCACACAGAGGAAACAAACCCATTTTTCCTACTCCAAGACACTGATGGAGCTATACTAATAAATAGCACTACCCTCCTCAAAGTTTTCCATTACCCAAGAGCAATCGTCTCCTAGAAGGAAATACTATTCACCATGTCTGGATCATTCTAAAATCCAAATCACTAACTATACAAGAGACTTGGATGCTAAACAAAATATGCATGTCTACATATTATAGCATAGCAAACTAGGCTTATAACTACCTTTTTGCATAGCATCAGAAGAACAATTAGATGGACTGAATTAAAAATATTAAATGACACAGAAGACAAAACAGCCCCTAACACATGCCACAGACAACATATGACAGCAGTTTATTCAAAGCTGAAACTCCTAGCAGACAAAGAATGCCAGAGAAGCAATTGCCAATAGATGTGCTGCTGAAAATTTAGAACCCCCTTAAATATAATTTTTCAAAAATAAAACATTAGTCAACGTAATGTAGATCCATTGTGCCATATATAAAAACTGTACTAAAACATTAAGCAGGCTGACAGACTAGATTTTTAACAGTGTAAATATTTTAAAATGAGAAATAATCTAGTTTCCTCTGCTGCATATGACTGCAAGCTATTCTTCAATTTGATCATTTTATTTTTAACCCAGAGAAGATGTAAATAAATTTCCTTTTGAGAGAGATTAAGACTATTCAAAAAAAGTCTATTTACACAAGCCATGCATTATGTTCCGTTTTAGCCATGTATGTCCACTAGTAGCTGAAAATATTCAGCCAAGAAAAGCGTTAGCTACTTCAGATAAAATAATGTGATGTCTAAAGTGGCACAGATTGGTGACTTGGCAATTGTGACATTGAAAAGAGCAGTAGCAAAAATAAAATGCAATGTGGTTTCAATTTATAAAGAAACCTTGTTTGCATGCAAAAAAGGTGGATTTAGTTCTTCAGTTTGATTAAGAGTAATGAAATGGTGATTATGAAAACAAGTATTAAAACATTTACTCACTAAGCTTGAGAGCCTCAGCTTCCTCATTGGCAACACTAACTTCTTTCTGTATCTCACTTTTGTCGAGCAAAATTGGAACCCCTGCTAGCTAACAGATCAAACAAAAAAAGACTTCATTATGCTTTTTAAATTTGCAGGGGAAGGGAAAATATTCCATTATGAATTGACCATGACGTTGGCTGAATACCAAATACAATGGCATATTGAAGAATAGTGTTTGTTTTTCCATAAACTTCCGACTCACTTTTAAAATTACAGATTTTTGCCTTAATCCAGATGTTCTCTATAATGGTCTTTATTCACCATTGTTTATGTCAACATTACCTTTTTGCTATACTAAACTCGTAAGAAGAAGTTTAGTTCCCAAGATGAGCTTTGTATTAAGGGATTTATATATACACATATATATTCCCTTTATCTGTCATTTAACAGCTTTTTACCAATGCATCATGCTTTTTACAGCAAATGCATCTAGTTTTGTATTGTTTAGGAAAATATTCATTTAAAATACTTTACAAAATTCTTTACTGTTTCATAAAACAGTAGAGTTCAGGCTACAGAGTTCAGGATGATGTCACTTCTATTTTAAGCAGAGAAAAATGCAAACTCAAGTGTCATACTAGCATACATTCCATTCAATTACCTGCATTCTCTGCTCTTTACAGTCACACAATTGTGCTAGGTACCATGAGGAATTTTGCTGCAGAACTCCAGACAAGCTCAAAGCAGGACGGTTCAAACCTGCCATCAATGCCACTTCATCTTGCCTGTCAATAGCCTCATTCACTTGGACTAAAGCTACATGAACTGAAAGGAAAACAATGCTTACAAACTGCAAAAACATTTTTTGCGCAAATTTTTTTTTGAATTGCTGCTTGTATCTACCTCTCTTTATACAAGCCAGTCAGTTACAGTTTTTATCCAGCAGAGGGTTATATTTTAAGGCTCCAATCCTACAAGAGCCTCAAACAGAGTCCACAGGGACTCCATGCAGGCATAAGGGTTCTTCCACACTCATCCATTTGCAGGGTCAGGGCCTAAGTCTGAATCTCAAGTCTATCTAAAAAGAGGGGTCAAAATTTACAGTATTCTGCAGCTAGTGGGAACTGACAGAAACATAAGGAAATAAAGCAGGTGAAACCAACTGGCTTCTGAACTGAGGAGTCTGATATCAGCAACAAGAACAAAAAAAGATATCCCAAAAGATTAATAATAGAAAAAAAAGCAGCAAGATGCCCCACAACATTGAAAGTAACCGTTGTAACACTGACAAACATTTGCCACTTTTAAAAGCTATTTCTGTAAAAGAAGTAAATTTATGTCTTTGTCTGGAATTTGACACAAATACATACATAACTGGTAGGTACAATGTGCGAACTTCCATAAGAAACTAGAATTACTTACTGTTCATCTTATTGATATTGCCTTGGATCTCGGCTTGTGTCAGCAATTCTTCATACACATCTCTTTCCTCTTCTGAAATTGAGCCATTCTAAAAACAAAATCCTTACTGGTTCACAAAGTTGAACACAAAGATACTTTCAGATGTTAGAATAGCCATTGTAGTATGAGTGGTTAAAACTTTATCAACCACAATAGGAAGATTTGCACTCCCTAGGAAGTTATATTTAAAGCATCCTCTGCTTATTGTAAAGCGTTGTGTATATTTTGATCAAAGCCTGTCTTCTCAAATTGAAACTGTTACTGTGAAATGAATGATGCAAGTGCAATTTTGTATTAATGGAAAATTCTATCAATAGAATACTATACTTAATAATTATGTTTTACTCCCAGAAAAAGGTACCTTAAAACATTAAGTTTTTATATAAACCTTTGGTTAAACTTTGTTTCTACACAGTACATAAAGGAGAAAAATGAGCATCTTTTGGATTCTAAAATAGAAGAATTTTATAATCCTTACACATCTCAAATACATTCATGTGTTATGTGTACAAACACAAAATACCTGTACATGTTTGCCTCCAGCCTGTTTATTCCATAGATTCCAAGACCAAAGGGACCATTGTGATAAATCTTCTATAGTGACAATCATTCACCTAGTTTATCTTGAATACACTAGCTTATTAACGCAATCCTAGAAGCATCCTTTTAAAAAGTTTGCACGCACACTTTTTATACAGCAATACCAAACTTAAGAATGTTAATAAAATCCAAATATGTTTCAGTACCTTCAGTCTTGCATTCTCCTCTTTTCTCCTTTTAGCTTCCAGGAGTTCTTTCTGATATTCCTGTGCAAGGTCCTCATCCACATTCATCAGCATTGCATTTGGGTTTCTCAGAGTTATAAGTGTTTGATCTGCTACTCCCTTCTCAATAGCTTCATTAATTGCAATGACTGCAGCATGCACTGAAAGAGATGGATAAGATCCAAAACTTTCAAAAGAAGAGCCAATGAGAAAGTACTTCTGGATCACACAAAAATTAGTGTTACCAATTCTCTGTTCTCAAGGCTTCATTTATTGCTTTTAAGAATATTATACAGTAGAACCCCATTTAGACTGTCAGCCCCAGGTCACGGGGCTGGAGCCCCCACCACCCATTCTCCAGTTTATTTGGATTTTTGGTTATCCAATCTGGCTCCCACGGTATTTGATCATGTTTCACCATAGTTTAACTTTTTGGGACTCTCCAATGTACAGAAAAGTCAGAATGTAGCTGTAACCACCAGTATAGGACAGGATAGTGTCTAAATTTGCAGAGGTTTGAAGAGTATTTTGTCATCTTATTTCAACAACAGAAATAGCACTTAAAAAAAGCTCTCTAGTCATGATGGAAGTCCTGGATTTAAACCTTCCTCAAATTACATAGCCTTGTGAAAAAAGGTTTGTGTAGAAGTTCCAATGCTCATCTTTTGTTTTGTGGCCACAGACTGTTCAAGATAGCAGAAAGATAAACAAGTAAGAGATTGGGAAAAGTTACAGGATAGTCGTAACTAAAACTAGTTCAAAGAAGAAAGTCCAAAATAAATAGTTCCTAATTCTCCTCTCACACTGGTTTTACAGTGGTGTAACCATTGACTTTAGCAAAGCTACTCTTGGTCTGAGTGGTGAAAGTCACTCAGTATGCCATATGATCCACTAGAAGTTCCTCCCAACCCAAATTATTCTGAAATTAAACCTATAACAGCAGATACCAAGGTACAATGGCTCCTGTATCATGGATCTATCTCCCCACCAGCACCCACCAATACTACTTCTATTTAGGTAAAGCAAGGGTGTAATACAAACATACTGAACAAAGCTAGCTCTATGCATAAGATGTCATGGGGTTTTGGGGGGGGGGAACTGTGACAGAATGTACCCATGTCCACACCCTACACACTATTGTGATGATACTTGTACAAACTATGCCTTGTGAGATATTTAAAAACAATTTGCTAATCAATAATATAGCAAAATGCATATAGCAGCATTATATGTGAAGTTATAAACAGAACAGATCATGACTAAAAGTACATGACACTCTCCAGAGAAGTCTGGAGAGTGGCCAAACCAGTTCCTCAGAGACAAAGGGCAAGCTGATGCTTCAGCCAGGTGTAAACAACTCTGATGAACTATTACCTGCTACATGGCCATTCTTTGGCAGGAGCAAAAAAATCTACATCTTAGCAAAGAAACAGCATGGAGTTCCCTTCCACACAGCCTGCCTGTCGCCTTGCTCCAAGACAGGACTATAAAAAGAAGGGGCAGACACTCCAAGGCACCTCTTTTCCCCTCACCCCTCCCTGCCCATCGGTTCACTGCACCAGAAGGAACAAAGGAAATAGCCATTGAACTGGAGATGGGTTCTGACCCAAGAAGTTTGGTCAGACTGCTGAGAGCATTTGGTGAGAAAAACTTTGTTTTGAATTTACCACAGTTTAAGTTAGGCACGAGCTGCATTTTATCTTTTATTTTTCTTACAACCATTTCTGGCTTCAATGCCTCTCTTAAAACCTCTTTTTGTAGTTAATAAACTTGTTTTATCTAATCCAGTGTGTTTGAATTGAAGTGTTTGGGGAACTCCATTTGGGGTAACAAGACGTGTGCATATCATTTCTACTAATAAAAGGATGGACTTTATATACACTTGTATTGTCCAGGAGAGGGTTGGGCAGTACATGACATGTTTCTGGGGGGAAAATCTAGGACTGTGTGTGTGTGTGTGTGTGTGTGGGGGGGGGGTGTTGGGGTCACCCCGCAACCAAGTCTAGTAAGAGCCCAGGTGTGGCTGGCTGGCTTCAGCACACACCCAGACATAACTGGGAGTGACTTGTATGCTGGTGGCTGTGGTGTGTGAGGAGTCCAGACTGGAAGCTACAGCAGCGAAGCTGTATAGAAGGCACCCCAGGGTAGAGGGCAGGGGTGACAGCTACTCATTAGTCTGGACTGTACCCTGGGTACGTCACAGGCACATAACGGAATAAAAAACTGCTAAAAACAGGTAACAGTTGGGGCATCTGTTATAGTCATAAGTGACAGCTCCCTTATACTACTGTATTTTTCAGAAATACACCATACAAGCATGACAGCTAGAGACCCGAGACCTGACTAGGACAACTGGAGTGGGCCATGGAGGCTGGAAGAAAGAGGATACATGTGCAGTTTCCCTGAACACAGCTTACCTAGGGACATGGTGGGTTCTCCACCACTTGAAACCTTTAAACGCAGATTGGATGTCTTTCTGAAAAAATACGCTCTAGCTCAACCAGAAGTTATGGGCAGAATGTGGGAAGCCCAGGACAAAGTTCTATGGGCAGTGTTGTGCAGTCTGATTAGATGCTCACAACAATCCCTACCTCTCAGACCACCTAAACCAACTTTAGAAGTTGTCAAGGAGAGATTGGGACTCACGAGGAAAGGAAAGAGCTAAATTTGCATCATTTGTTTGAGAGGATAGAGGGGAAAACATGTATTTGAAGGACGTATACACAAAGTGGAAGAGATTTAAGGTGGTTCAATGGCATACAAGTTAGAATTAATACGAAATTACAGAAAAAGCTAGGTTCAATATTAGCAAGACAGTGTGTATGTGTTCACTTGTGAACTAGTTCCCGAGCAAAGAAGTGGAAGCCCCACTTAACTTTAAAATAGTCTGGATAAAAGAAATACTAGAAAAATCTTCTCCAGAGAAATAACCCAGCATTAATAGGAAAGAGACTTAATTGGTCTTTTCAGTCTCTAACATTTATGATCTTCCAATAGCACAAGAGCCCTCACCATCCATGTCTGAGCCCTGAATATCTTTCCATCTTCCCCCTCTTTTGCATACTAAACCTTGGAGCACCACATTAGCCACTCTCCTCCTCCTAAGAACGCAATTAAATTCCACACTTAATTTTGTGACAAAGAGTCCTGTGGCACCTTACAGACTAACAGATGCTCCAATATATCTGTTAGTCTATGGGCTGGTCCACACTAGGGGCGGGGATCGAAATAAGATACGCGACTTCAGCTACGAGAATAGCGTAGCTGAAGTCGAAGTATCCTATTTCGAATTACCCGCGCTTACCTCGCGTCCTCGCAGCGCGGGATCGACGTCCGCGGCTCCCCCGTCGACTCCGCTAACTCCGCTCGCCCTGCTGGAGTTACTGAGTCGATGGCAGCGTGTTCGGGGATCGATGTATCGCGTCCAGACGAGACGCGATAAATCGATCCCCGCTATATTGATTTCTACCCGCCGATCCGGGCGGGTAGTGTAGACGTAGCCTATAAGGTGCCACAGGACTCTGTCGCTTTTTACAGATTCAGACTAACACGGCTACCCCTCTGATACTTGACACTTAACTTTGTTAATAGACTTAATTTGTCAGAGGTTTCCACTGAACAGCAACTACTTCCTCTTCTTGGCCAGAATGAGCTGCTTTGCAGCCCATTCCCAGCCTAGGGAACAGAAGCCAGCATCAGGAAAGATTACTTCATAGAATTTAAGAAACATGCCTCAGAATTAAGAGGAAAAAGAATACACTTTATAAAAAGCTTTTGGGAAAGAAAGTTATGGCCCTTTTATCTCCAGGGAAGGAAGGAAATTTACTGTTAAAAAAAAAATCGAACCGGTTTGACAGTAACTAAACCTCAAAAAATGTGTAAGGCTGATATCTGGGTATGTCAGTCTTTTTTTCCCTTCCTATAGATTATATTTTAAAAGCTACATTTGCAGAATCGTGTGCAAACTGTAGTCACAACATGTACCAAAATACACAGAACAAGCCAATATGAATGTAGGAAAGAGTGTTTTAAATTAGGGTCTGAAAGTTTTAAAATTTAAGATTGTCATATTACATTGCAATGAAATAATCTGAAATCTTTTTAGAGCCTTACAAATAACTAAGCTTCACCTTAACTACGTTAGCCAAACTTTTCTACCTTGTGTGTGTAAACTTAAATGAAGGTTACTTACCTGTAAGTGGAGTTCTTAGAGATGGCCCTGCATATTCACACTTATGGGTAACTGCACCACCTAGTGGTGCCTTGAGGTAGAATAATCTTCTAGCAAGGTCAGCTAGAGCACTCAGAGGACAGGTCTACACTACAAATTTACATCGGCGCAGCTGCACCAATGCTAGATGCAGAGCCACAGGTAAATGACATGATAAAATACACCAATTCCACAGCCTTGTATCTCTACACACAGTAGGGTGGACTGATGGAGTGAATACTGCAAACCCCCACCCCCAGCAGCTTGTCAGTGGAATGCATTACTGATGTATTGTCTGTAATCACTTGTACAACCCTCCCCTGCAGGTGGGGGAGTAACAACTTGAGAGCCAGATGAACATCTCTTAATTCCAATACATTGAGGTGCAGGGTTTTCTCCTAAGCAGAGCGGTGCCCTCGAGTTGTCAAATAATTCCAGTGCACCGCGCCGCCCCCCACCCCAGCCCTTTGGTTGATACATCTGAAGTCACTGACTGGGATGGTCTCAGAGGATTTAACTGTACGCCCCGAGCAGGCATTTTGACTGACCACAATCTAGGGAGATGATAGTTTAAGGCATGGTGATCAACAACTGACTTGTTCTGTAGAACGGAGACATCCAGTGCTGCATACATCTCATTCTCAGATAGGCAAATGGGGTCACGTAGGCTACCATAAGACCCCAAAAAGAATTTTACTCTTAAACTTTAAAATTCTAAGAGCCTAATTTTAAAATACTAAGTTAATTATAGAACAAACTTGTCATGATATTACTTTGCAGTTAAATACTTGGAAATCTTTTTAGTGCCTTACAAATAATTAAGTTTCACCTATAAAAGGAAACCTCTGTGAAGGGCAGAGGATCAACTTTGGGCAATTGAGAAAGAGCCCTAGATCTGAAAAGAGGTTGGTCGCGAAGACAATATGGTTTAACAGACCCTCGTGCACAAAGGCCTTCAGTAGCCCATCGTCTAACTAGGTGTAAACAAAAATAACCTGATTCCTCAGATGATCCCCTACTGCAAAGAGGCATTTTGTAAAATTTCTGGGAGCCATGGAAAGGCCAAACAGGAACACCTGATACTGTAAGCAGCATCTGGCCACCACAAATCAAAGGCACTTGCGATGATTTTGATGAATTTAAGTATAAAAAAACATGTCTGAGAGAGCCAAGAATCAATTCATGACCAACAACAAAGGGATTATGGTAGCTGGAGCCAATTTACGGAACTAATATTTCCAAATGTACTTGTTTAATGCCTTTAAGTCTAGTATCTGCTGAAACCACCCATCTTTCTTCCATACCAGAAAACCGAGGGAATAAAAACCCTGACCCCTCAAGAATTCATGAACCTCCTCAACTGCTCCTATCAGAAGCTATTTTTCCACTTCTACTATAAGAATTGCCTCATAAACGGGGTCCCTGAAACAATAAGGTAGGTGGGAGTGAGGAGAGGCAATCTTTCAAATTGTATGGCATAACCCCTTTTGATGATCTGTAAGACCATTGGTCGAAGGCAATTTGCCTCCAAGGACTGACGAACTGGGCTAGCCTGTCTCCAAATACAGGGATAGGTCGGTCCTGGTTGACTGGTTCTTGACTGTGTATCAGCTCATCAAAACCAGGGCTTGAGGTTGCACGAGGAGGAAGCAAGTTGTTTAGGTTTAGACCTTTGCGTGAAAGGCCTTTTTCTACACTGACTGAGAAACTGCCTGCTGCTGCTGCTGTCTGATCTGTTGAAAAATAGGATGAGGAAGGACTGCATCTGTTACCAGAAAGGAGGGAGTGGAGGCTCACTTTATTGCGGAGGAAATTAGGCCCAGAGAACGAGGTGTCAATCTCATGACCGTCACATTTTTCCAAAAATTTGTCTGCTTTTTCACTAAACAGACCTTCACCTTTAAAGTAGATGTCCTCTGCTTCAATCTGGTGTCATAGCTAGGGATGAGGAACGAGGCCATGCATGTCTCCTAAGGGTATAGTAGATGCCAATGCTCTTGCATAGGAGTTTGAAGCATCACAGGAGGCTCAGAGGGATGTTTAGCCAACCTTCTCCAGACACTTGATAATTTGCCCCCATAATACCAAGGGATGAGAAGAACACCTTTCTCCCCAGCAAGTTGATTTTTGCCTTCTTTATCAGCTGGTGTGAAGTGTTTTTGTCCAGATTTTGCCCTATTACTGTAGCAGCCATCACCAGGGAATTAGGCACAGGATGGTTTGAAAGCAAAAAAAAAAAAAAAAAAAAAAAAAAGTCAGAGGGTATCTGGTACAGTTTGTCCACCTTCTCTGGAGTTGACCAGATGCAGAAGGGCACAAACTGATCTAGCAGGCTGTAACAGTACATCCAAGATGGGTAAGGATATCCTACTCTTAACTGTAGCACCAAGGATAATTGAAGACTGAATGGGAAATCTCTTTCACAGGCACTTCAAGCAAATTCAAGGTGGAAAGTATGTGGTACCCCAGACTGTGGAACTACATAGTGTTCTCAGGTGGAGGGGGATGCTGAAGCCACATGTTCTTTGGGTGACGGATCTGGCTCATAATCCATACCCATCTGCTCCTGTTCAAAAAGGAGAGCTACTCCATCTTCTCCCTCGGACAAAACTTTAGGCATAATTGCCTGAAAAGTCAGCGGCTCACGAAGAATCAATTTCAAGGAACTCTGGGCTGCCAAATCCTTAGCAGTTGAGACATTACTCCTCTATCTATGCAAAAGGTAGCTGAAAAGTTCCTGAGGTGGCCCCCAATAAGATCATGGGCCCCAGGACTGCCAGTCTCCCCAGTAACTAGAATTTGGGAAAACGTTGGGCATAGGAGGGCCAAAGGGATGTCCAAAGCGTGCTATCAGTCTTTGCATTCTTCCTCTATTTTTCTTGATAGAAATCCAGATCAGAGATAGAATGAACCAGGAACAAGAGGCCCAGTGGGAGATATGGGGGAACCAGCTCTTTGTGGAAACCCTGCAGGGGTCCTAAGAGGAGAGACCATAGAGGGATCCATAAAAAGAGACTCAATATCTTCTAGCCTCTTCTTCCTAGCAGGAGATGAAAAAGAGGATCTTGGAATCAGAGAAACATGCCACCTCTTCGAGCTCTTGCGTTTCAGACTCTGCTCCAATGTGTCAGGAGGTAAACCTGGGCTGCCATGGTGATAGAACTTTCTGGAACCAATGATGTAGCTGGATCTGAAATGGAAGCCGAAGCAGGAACCAACAGTGGAACTGACAATTGAGATGATATTGGATCCAGTGTTATATGCAAGTCCAGCTCCCTCGCTACTGATGCTGAGGGCAGACTGTGACGGTGCACCCCATAAGGCTTCGTGGGAATATGCTTATGAATGCGGCGGGAGGGATAGCTCAGTGGTTTGAGCATTGGCCTGCTAAACCCAGGGTTGTGAGTTCAATCCTTGGGGAGGCCACTTAGGGATCTGGGGCAAAATCAGTACTTGGTCCTGCTAGTAAAGGCAGGGGGCTGGACTCAATGACCCTTCAGGGTCCCTTCCAGTTCTATGAGATACATACATCTCCATATTATAATTGGAATATGTTTTATGCTACATATGCCATGTAACATATCTATGTAAAGGTTATGATCTACAGAATACATTCCTCCTATTTGTATGCATGTATCATTTTGGTACTTGACGTTAGGAATATTGGCTGTATACTTGCTTGTATTTCTAAGTATCCCTAGTAAAGCATTTGGTCAGCTTCTTGAGAAAGGAATGTGCAAATTAAGTGCCCAATCAAGAACCACTTAAGCCAACAATGAACTCGAAGACACTAATCCACATCGGAGCTTTCCCAGGAATGTGGCTTGGCTGGTAAGAAACTCAGTCATGCATGGACATGTGACTTGTCCATGTGACTCCAAAACTCTATCTTGGAGCTGGACTTTGCATAGGAGAGAGGAGGGGGTCTCCACCCAAAAGAGAAAGTCTACTTAAATCCCTCGGAACCCCCTCCATTTGGTCTTCAGCTGGCTAAAGAGAGAGCCTCTCCACCCCCAAGGATACCTGAAAGAAACTGGAACAAAGAACAGTAACAACAGGGGGTGAGAGTGATTGCTGGACCCAGACTAGAAGGAGACTAGTCTGTAAAAGGAAGCTTACTGGAATTACTTTAAGGGTGAGGTTTTTATCTGTACTCCGTTTTCTTACTGTATTAGACTCAGACTTGTGTGTTTTATTTTATTTTACTTGGTAATTCACTTTGGTCTGTCTGCTATTACTTGGAACCACTAAAATCCTACTTTCTGTATTTAATAAAATCACTTTTTACTTATTAACCCAGAGTATGCATTAATACCTGGGGGGGGGGGGGGGGGGAAGAAGAGACAAACAGCTGTGCATCTCTATCAGTGTTATAGAGGGCGAACAATTTATGAGTTTACCCTGTATAAGTTTTATACAGGGTAACATGGGATTTATTTGGGGTTTGGACCCCATTGGGAGTTGGGCATCTGCGTGTTAAAGACAGGAACACTTCTTAAATTGCTTTTAGTTAAGTCTGCAGCTTTGGGGCACGTGGTTCAGACCCTGGGTCTGTGTTGGAGCAGACGGGTGTGTCTGGCTCAACAAGACAGGGTGCTGGAGTCCCAAGCTGGCAGGGAAAGGAGGGGCAGTAGTCTTGGCACATCAGTTGGCAGCCCTAAGGGGGTTTCTGTGATCCAACCCGTCACACAGACCAAGTCTGTATTTCAGTACCGTAGACACCTTGTGCTGTAGACACCTTGTCTGAATCAGATAGCTCTAATGCATGGGAACCAGCACTACTAACAGGCCCTTTGTCCTTATGCCTCTCTTTTCAGTGCCAACCGTCACTACACCAAAGGCACTGATGACCCCAGTTCTGGTGCATCGATGGAGTCTATCTTCCTAGATCTGGAAGGGGATGCTGAAGCTCATACTGGTCCTGAAGCTGCAGGGGTTCCACCAGGATCAGAGAACTGTGAGGCATGAGGCACATCACCGGTGAAGATAGCTGAACGGTCTCGCTTCCGGAACTGGGGCAGTGGTCTCTGACCATGTGGCCCTCGGTTCAGCCACGTATAGCCTCAGAGGCTTAACTGAGGGATCAGCAGGGATCAGATCCAGTCCTGGATGTGGCCTCTTGGAACTTGTTGGCCCTTTGTTGGTGCCAACTGGTGGAGAGACTGGCCTTTTCAACCCTGGACCGGAGAGTTGCTCAGAATCAGAGGGTCTGGCCTAGGCTCAAGGGCTTCCTTCAGGAGCTGGAGCTGTAAATGAGTCTCCGTATCCTTTCTGGATCTACAAGTACAGGTCCTACAGATCAAACAACCAGAAGGCAAACATCTTTCTCCTTGGCATTTGACGCACTGCCCGGGCAGGAAATGCACCTCTTAAAATCCAGCCTTTTCTGCTTTTGAAGTTCCACCATAACACAGGCCTGAAAAGGATCACTAACAGCTAATGTGAACTATCTAGTTATCTAGAAGAAAGAGGCTCTGGTTCCAAAGAAACTAGAGGTTCACATCTGGTCATGGCACTCGGTTGGCAGGAACTGCGTGGTGAGGGCACGCCGTCCCCTATATAGCCTCACTTTCAGAACAATGTAATGCTGAGGGGAGGAGCAGCACTTCAGCTGACACAGCTAGAAGACGGTTCTATCGCAAGGCAGCATAAGGTGGAGCAGCACCCAGATATAGAATTATGCAGAGCCATTTGAAGAACCTCTAGCTCTTCTTCATTCTATCACTGGTTCACTTATATGGCTTGAGCAAGACAATTAACTTCTCTGTTCTCTGTTTTGTATCTCTGAAATGGTATAGGCCAAATTCTTCTAACAAGTGTCTGAAGTTAAATATAGGCTTATGTTATAGTCCACATTTTACCTTTAGGAATTTGTTAGAAGATTTTGACCTATACCATTTCACACAAAAACTGAAATGCAGAGAGGTTAACCAATTTGCCCCAGGCTAGATATCTGTATTGTTAATAAAAGAATTATGAACTTTTATTTTTGCCAGACAGACATAAGAAGGTATAATTCCCTGCTCCAAAGAGCTCTAAGACAAAAAGCAAAAAACCCTCATGACAATAACTTAACAGTTGTGCACATCTTGACAGTTATTAAAGGTAGAAAATATTGGAAATGATGGTAATTTAGACAAGGAATCAAAATATTACTAACTACAACTGTTACTTCCAAGTAATATTTTAAATGAAAGGACTCTCAAAACCATCAACAGCTTATGCAAAAACAGTCAATTCAGATATTAGGTGGAAAACATGGTAAAGATGACTTACATGCAGCTTCATCCACTGATAACTCACTGGCCAGAATACCACCAATTTTGCTAAAAGCCGGCATCTGTATACCATACTTCTCCAACTCCTTTCGCATATTACTGATTTCCTCCTCTATTTATATATTAAAAAAGGAAAGTTGGAAATGATTAACAGAATGAAGTTCTCAGGACTTCATGAGCCCTCTCAGCTAAACTTTGTATAATTTAAAAAGCTAAGGCTTGGTTAACTTAGTAGTTTTTTCATTTTGCTAGAAACTCAGTTTCAAAGTCGTAACAAAGGTGTCATGTAAATTCCCTCCCCACCATTTTTCAAAGGCTGACATTCATTAAAAATAGCAGCCTCTCAATCACTTCAATTAGGATGTGTGCAGAACGTTGGGAGAGGAGAGGGAAAAACTCACATTATAGAGAGTAGGTTGTTAGAAACAGTAATATTAGCAGGTTTCATTGATGCAATAGATTATCTACAATATGACTAATTAAAACAGACTTACCTGTAAAGTCTACTTTTCCCAGTAAATCCTGGATCTGTGGTGCTATACCTAGTTTGAAAAGATATAAACTGCAAAGAAGAAAAATACTAAAGTCACAATGCTAGAGACTTGCATATTCAATAAAATGCCTGCTTTTTGTAGAACCAAATCAAAGCTTATATGATGATCAACGTAATTAGAATGTTACTACATTAAACTCATCTTTAACTATTGACTTCTGTGGACAGATATGGGATAAATTTTACTATCAGACTATTTTCTATGGTGCATCGTAAACTGTTTGAGCGTAGAAAGGGAGAAGTAATCTTCAAAAGATGGAGATATTCCAAGGAGCTCTCTTAGATGGGGAAGGACACAGATGGAGTGCAAGACTTGTTGCCTGTGCTGAAATATTTCAGTATATGGAAAGGGAAAGGTGTACACAAAGATAAATCCTTGATGCTGGATTCATACAAAATAGCCCTTTAAAATACAGAATTAGTAAAGTGAAACTCAAAAGCTAGTCTATCAGGAATCCCATGACATGAAAATTAAGTGAAAGTTTTTATAACTAATAATTACAATTTGGGATCAGTCTATTGTCTGGTTTATGTATTGCAACAGGAAATTTAGATATTATTGGATCCATATAAATAGTAACAGGTGAAGGGAATGTTCCATATAAGCTGGAATGCAGTAACTAGCAAACATTGGATGGTATTTCCAACATTCAGCTTCAAATCCAAGTCTGGACACTCTGCATTGAAGACATAGTAGTCTTTTTCACATGCACTATTCAAAAACTTAGGAATACTGTTTGCAGAATCCACATGTTTTTAGTTAAAGAAAAAGTTTCATCTCAATTTTCCTAAGAGTAAGCATATTTAATGTTGACAGCGCGCGCTCAGTATTTCAACCTCAAATAGCCCCTCAAAAAGCCCAACCAAACTTTTCAGCTTACTCAGTGCTCTCATGCTTTTAGAGAACTGAAATGAGTTCAGTGCAATTGAGTGCTCTCCGGGAACCATTATTTTCATTTTCGTGTAGCAAGAAAACCCATACTAATTATTCTTAAAGCTATATAGTGCCATCTGGATAACAGCTGAGTAAATTCACATCTTCTGACCATGTGCAAGGCCTTTAATTGTAAAAGGTCAGGAGTTTCCGGAATTTATTTTGGCAACAGAATTAATGGAAGTGATATTTTTGTGGGGTGAATCTCAAATTTCAAACAAGGCACTTTAATTCTAAATATTTATAACAGGGAGAGGCTATTTTGCCAAAAAAAAACCAAAAAACAAAAAAACGCACCTCCACCCCAACCTCCACGTCATCTCTACACATTGCAGCAAGTATATTCTGTCTTTTTTCAGTTGCCCATTAATTGCAGTAGGAGACATTACTAAGTGTATTTGTTAATAGTTGCCACAGACATTTTCTGTTCTAATTACAAGGGGCACCACTGGTTCCATCTCCCCTCTTCTCCACCACCACTGGGACAGAAGCAGCAGATTCTTCTGCAGGCAGTAGGTCACTGCAGCATCCAATCCCATCATCATATCTCACCACATGAAAATCTTCAGATTGCTTCAACACTCTGAATCATTCCATCTGCCATCCTCAACTTACAAGAAGGCATTAAATAAACTAACAGAATTAATGAAAAAAGCTAAAATTCACCTAAAACAAGCCCCAAACTACCCAAGTCTTTTTGCATTAGCAGTTCTCCCAAACTGCTTCTTTCTTAGTCTTCCCTTGCCATGTATTGAAAGGCTTTTACTGTAACCTCTTTAAGGCCAAATTTATGGGCTTTGTAAGGGTGCGCGGACTCACTCCTGCGGTGCCTCCTGCTGGTCGTCCAGGGAATTAGCTCGTTCCAGCGTCTGGAGCGCCCCCTGCAGGCTGGTGATCCGGCTTGCCCCTGGCCCGTGTCCTTCCCAGGACCCCGGTATGCCTTTCACTGGGTCTCCCCCCTCCCAGGGGAACCCCCACTCACTATCCCCACCTTGCCTCAGACGTAGGCTACTGCCAGTCACCAACTAGCCCCCGCGCCCTGCGGCACACTGCAGTGTCAGCCACTCATCATAGGCTAGGTTGGGTTGGACGTGATGCCCCTCTATGGAACCCAGTGCCTCTCTGGAGCCTTGTACAAGGCCCTGCAGCCTGGGGAGTTGCCAGCCTGGAGCTCCCCAGCCCCTCTGGCCTTTCCCCAGCCCTGCCTCACTCTAGGCACCCTGAGTCTCCCAGCAGCCAGGCCCTTCTCTCTCTGAAGGCAGAGAGAGAGTCTCTTTGGGCTTCTGGCTCAAAGCCTCTTATAGGGCCAGCTGAGGCCTGATTGGGGCGTGGCCCAGCTGCAGCTGCTTCCCCAATCAGCCTAGCAGCTTTTCCCCTCACCACAGCCCTGTCCCAGGGCTGTCTTAAGCCCTTCAGGACAGGAGCAGGGGACCACCCCGCTACAGGCTTGTACTCTATCGCTTACTTAGGTATAATTTAAGTCGCTCAGGGGTGTGGAAAAGCCGAGTGACATAAGTTAAACTGATCTAAGCACCCATGTGGACAGCCCTACATCGATGGGAGAAGTTCTCCCCCGTCGGCATTGAGCACCTACACTAAAAGTACTACAGCAGTGCAGCTACATCAGTACAGCTGCGCCGCTGTAGCAATCATGGTACAGACTAGCCCTCAGTCTTGTCTGAAGTGCCCAATAAAAAAAAATGGCATCGATGTTAGCCTGGGAAATGCTGGATTTTTAGCAGTCACCACTGTATAATATTTAATACTGCAAAAGAGCAGAAGTGGTTTGGAATGTGGCCGATAAATGTAAGATTTCACTCTCTTGTGTAAACTACAGTTATACTGTACATGGTTGAGTAATGTGGTCTATATTCTATTCTCCTTGGCGTGGAGGAGTTTACCACAAGGTGGTGCTGGGAGCTTGCTTTTCATTTGTTTTTTTACATAAAATGTAAGGGTAATCAGAAATGCAACTGCCTTCTTTTGTATTAAGGAATATATTCACTGGAAAACATGCATATCTAATGCACGTTCTTTGTAATAAGACAATTTTTAATGTGAATATTAAACTTGCATCTGAACACTGATTTAAACTAACTGGCTTTAAAAGAACATTTTACTGTGTGGGAGTGACTCAGTTTAATAGATTACTCATGGGGCAAATGTTTACTGGGAACCTTATCAGTGAGTACTCCTACTAAGCATCAGGAATCAATACTCATAGCATTTAATTCAAGTGAGGCAGTTTGGAACTTGAAGTAGTCACAACCAACTACTGCTATCAGTGACTCCATTACCTCAAGTGGCAGAGGTATGTGCTATGGATCTAAAGGTTCAAACCCAGCTCATTAGCCATGTGAGTATCGACATAAAACACAAACCTGGAAAAAAAAATTCCATCACTTGGACTTCTTTATTTTTAAAGCTAGGAATTTATAGAGACTAAAAGTTATGTTAAAAGAACATTATTAAGGTTGCAAAGTTGACTGCTCAAAAGTTAATAAGTGCCAGATTAAGGTTGCACAAGCATCCTTAATTCAGCCTTCTTGTGCATATGCATTATGGTACAGTCTTTAATTACAAGATCACATTTCCCCCCCCCCAGAACCCCTTCCTTATTCTATGCACTAATTGGATGCACTTAATGAGCAGCTGGTCAATATTTTGTTCTCTCATTGTTCAAAATGTGGCCACAGACCTTATCCACTGGGCACCATTCAAACCCTGCTCCAAATACAGAATTCAGAGTTCTCTCATGGGCTTTTTCGTAGTGCTCATCACTATAGTATGACTGCGTCACTAATATTTTATTTTCACAACATTTTGTGAGGCAGTATTAATCCCATTTTACAGATGGGGTACCGAGGCACAGAGAGATTAAAGTCAAGAACGTCTATTAATTTGGGTGCTCAATTTGAAGTGACTAGAGCCCGATTTACTTAGCATTATTCTTTTAAAGCACAGCTCCCATCGACTTCAGGAGCAGCTGAGAGTGCTCAGCATTTCTGCAAATCCAACACCAGGATCTCACATTGTGGATTCTCACAAAACAAGCAACAGTTAGTGGCCACGTCTGAAATGTTTAGTTTAAGCAACTTGACTAGCATCACATAGGAAGACTGTAGTACAGGCAGGGATAGAATCCAGTTCTACTCCAGAGCAATGGTCAGTTGCCTTAGGCAGAAGTTCATCCTCTTCTGCAATCCCCTGCCTCATTCACAACATGCCTTCCAACTTCTGAAACAAATGGCTATAGGGTCCTACAGAACATAGGATACAATTTAAAAAAATTTAGTCACGGATTTCGGCCTGTGCCATGCGTGCATGCACACACCCACCCACCCTTCCGGTGGGGCTCAGGCTGTCAGTCCCCCCCATGGGGCTCCAGTTGACATTTCTTTCTCTGCCCCCAAGTCCACCCCCTCCCAGTTTTAGTGTTTAAAAAAAAAAAAAAAAAAAAAAAAAAGTAAGACAGGTCACTGGGTCCCATGATTTTTTGTTTATTGCCTGCAACCTGCTGGTTATTTTTAGTAAAAGTCACAGTGACAAAATCTTAACCTTAACCATGATTTACCCCCAGAGCACCTTCCACCTTTTGTATTGAATTAATCAGGGGTCCTGCAGAAAAATATATGATCATGTAATTAAAGACTATCATAATGCACATACACAAGGAGGATGAATTAAGGGTACATAGCCAACCTTAATTCTGACATTTCTTAACTTTAATGTTGCAAATTCAAGCATTTAAATGTTATTTTAATGCAGCTGTGTGTGTAATGCAAGACAGACATTGGGGCTTAAGCTGCAAGACAATTACAGTTGAGAAATGTATCACATGGTCATGGTGCATTTTAGAAGAGGTTGGAGAAAATGTGGACAGAGTGCAGTGACTGTATGCCTGCGTCTTACACATAAAGTCAAAGCAACACAGGGTTAAATGCTGTCAAAAGGAAGGGTGGACAATTCATGGCACAGAATCACCGGTCGATAGTACCGTTTTGTTTCTTGTTTGTTTTTAAGATTTCAGTGTTGTAACTTTGTGCTGATATGTACCATAGCAAGAAGGATTTGAGTGAAATAAAAACAAATTGAGAATGAAGGCCAAGAAACTACACAGATCAGCTCTGATGGCTTGGCATGCGTCCTGACCAAGGTCAGGCTGCAGAAGGGAAAATGAATACAGGTCTGTCTCATCTTACGCTGGGGTTACGTTCCGCGGTTAGCGCGTAAAGCGAAAACCGCGTATAGTTGAAATCCCATTGACTTTAATGGCGGGCGGAATCGCCCGCACTACAGGAACAGTATATAAATTGCTTTCTCTCTCTCTTTTTTTTTTTGCCGATCGCGCAAAGCCGAAATCGCGCATGTTAAATGCGCGTAAGATGAGACAGACCTGTACCTCAAGAACCAAACCATTGCAAAACACAGTTCAAGGAGGAAGATACTAATTGATACACTGTTATTGCAAGCAACATGCAAAGCTGAAGCAAACGTATATAAAAAAAAAGATACAGTAAATATGGGTAAAAAGCATTAGTCAATCCCACCAATCGATTAAGTCTTCAGTTTCAGCAAATATAACCATTTCAAAGCCTGGTTCTATTCCCCTTTCTGGAGAACATCTGACATCTGAATAAAGATTGTGACATCACCGGAATGGAACTTAGCCCACCATTTCTTTATAAGCTGCTTAATATTAAGAGCCCCATGTGTCCACTTCAGGAAATCATTTCAAGCTTACACAAGACACTCACGGACAGAAAGACCAGCTACATAGTTTTTGACTACCCTCCTGTATTTATGTAATCATTGCAATGCTGTCCAGTTAATATTACACCAAATGCAATAATTTAAATGGCAACACTTATTGCAAAAGAATTGATATGACTGCTAAGGCCAAACTCCCAGCATTTTGAAAGAAAAACATTAAACTTTGAATGCATACCTTATTTACTGGTATTAGGTACACTTCTTACACAAGACTGCAGGAGAGCAGCAGCATTTCAATGATTATGCTATAAGTAAAACATTTAACCTATGGCACATTTAGTAGTTCCTAGGGCTACTGACATGCCAAATGGCTCAGATATGAGTGCTGACAAAACAGAATAGTTAAATTATGCCCCAAACTCATCTTTACAATCCTGACACTAACAAAAGTTATGAAAGGGAAAGGCTTCCATATACGGCAAGAGAGCTTAACAGAACCAGGAAGGACTCTAGTCTGCAAATACTACTATCACCACCACCAGGAACAGAACATCAGAGACAGAGGTTCTAAGACTTTTACACTTTAAATCTCAAGAGGAAGAATTTTTAAGGCAGAAAAAGCTTTTAGTTCCACTATAGTGGTGTAACCAAAACTTCCCTGGCTTTGTACTGCATTACAACTAAACTAGCTAGATATCTAAGAGAAATTTGCCCAACACATTTAAAAACCTGAGGCAAATAATTTGGGGGTATGAATGATTAAGAATGTATATACTGGTCAGTCTTCACTTTGGAAGGCAATAGTTCTAATTTGGTGTCAAGGCACAGCCTCATTTTCATTCCCCTGGTCAACACATTTCTACGGGCATTGTATTAACATGGAAGCTTAATTAAGTGTACCAGCACTTATTTGTAGAAATGGGAAATCAATATGGTGAGACAGTTTCAAGTGGTTTGCCATAGGCTATAATTTTAATCAGGTTCTAGAGGAAGTTACCATCACTCTAAAAAGGTGATTTTTGCTTAGTGTCTCAAGATTGAGAGGTGTCTAAAAGAGGTTTTTTTACTTTACACAAATGCTTCAACTTTCCAAATGGTGCGTTTGTGGGAGATTCATGCAAACAGCCCTCCTATGTATTTCAGTATTTTTTTTTTTTAAACTTCTACTTCAGAAGTATTTGCCCGATAGTGCTGTAATAAAAATTCATTTAGGCTTATATTGTATTCAAAAACCCATGGCCCAGAACAAAGTCAATAAACTTAACAGATAATGACACACTAAAGTTTTAAAGTACGACCTTTTGTTAAGAACACCAGTTACCTGAAGCCAGTTTGAAACTACAGGCCTGAAAGTTCGTCACCAAATCTAAACTTTCCCCCACCCCATCACTAGTTACCTTAGTGCATGAATGCAGTATATCATTTTAGGTATGTTTTTCCTATCATAGACATCTGTAGTCTCTGGATAAAAGATCTAAAAAATAAAGAATAGAATTTGTTATTCTGACTAGTAATATATACTCTCTCATTAGTCCAACTGGGCCCTCTAGAGAACAGTGATGTTGCATTACAATAGCTTTAAATGGTCATTACTAGACAAATTAGCTATCTAGAACTGCAAGCACTGTCAAGGTGCTGTACTAGAGGGTTGGGGTGTGCCTAATAACCTGTAGAGGGGCCTGCAAGGCCTAGAGTGGAGTGCTTATGTTGCCCATGTTCAGTGGAGTTGGGGAGCTGTCCTCCCCATCAGATACAGACAAAGCTTCCTCATGCTAAGGGCAGGTGATAATGAGGTGCCTCAACCCAGAGTAACCACAGGAAGAGTCATAGGCAACACTCCATATCATTATGTCACAACACCTGTGGCAGATTCAGCAAGCTCTTGGCCCTTCTAGTACATGACCCTCCCTGGCACAGAGGGGACATGACATGAGTGAAACCTTTCAGAGAGGGAGACAGAGTGGAAGTAACAGAAGTTAGATGTCTGTTGAACTGACATAGCCAGCCACCAAATAAACTGAACAAGCCTAAAGCAAGCAATAGGGTCTGAAATAAGAGTTAATGTTCTACAGATATGAAGTAGTAAAACAGCTTTTTAAGAAAAATTGCTGGCTAACAAGCTGCCTCGGCAAATGCATCGAGGCGCAGAAGTGCCATTGGTTCCGTGACTGAGAGGCACCAAGCACTGTTCAGAGAGTAGCCACAGCAAAGGCTTCCACCCAGCCTTGTATTAAATATCTTTGATCAGGAGAAACTGTTGATGGGCAACACAGAAAGGGAGAGAAAAGCAAAGGGAATGTGTAAGATGGGGGCAAAGAGAGAAGGGGAGGAGGACAGGAAGTAACATGAAAGGAAACCCAGATAAATCATTACAAGGGAATCAGATGGAAGGACAGCATGGGATCTACTGGGAAGATTCAGGATAGACTAAAAACAAAGTAACTGGAAATAAATAGGAAGAAAATAGGACAAAATAATGGAACTATGAGTAGCAGATGGAAGGTGACGAGAGACAAAAGACACTAAAAGCAAACAAACATTTCTAAGCTTTAGATTTATTTCCTGAACTAGGTCTTCCCAGTACTGAAGCTTTCAACAATATTTTATTTAAGCAAATTAAGGGGAAAATAATCTCACTGTTTTAGTCAACTTTGTCCATGGGCAGTTATTGTGTCATGTCATTTAAATACTTACCTTAGGTAGACCAATGGATTCCATTGCCCTTAGCCACTGCACAGTATTATCTGTGTGTCGAAAATGAAGGCCCGATCTCTAATATGGAAGAGAGAGGAAGGGGGAAGACAAGAGATTATTATTTTGAATGATTATTTTCTTTTGCCATTTACCTTCCTTTGCTTAACAATTTTACACTTCTCCTGTGAATAAAATTCTAAGTTTTCAATATGTGACCCTAAAGCCAGAATGTTTCAACTGCATGCCAAATCATAAGGCAGTTACATGCCATGTAACTCATCCTCTTAGGTGGACTTTGTAATCCCAATGCCTGTGCCCCAAATCCTGTTTCCTAGCAAGTTTGTTCAAAGAGTCCCATTGTTAAGAGGCGAAGAAGCATTCTATAGACGCCTTCTTGCTTATTAGGCTACTGTTCCGGTTGGGCAAGGCAAGCCTGAATACAAATATGAGAGATGGGTCTGTTTCAGAAAAGAGATGTTTAGTCGTTAAAGTTTCCTGGAGATCTGGGGAGTTCAGGTGATTTGTAACTAGAGGTGTGTGCAACATAGAAAAGAGCACATGAAAAATCATTTTTGCCAAGAATTTGAGAAGTGGGCCCACTTAACTGAAATATCACACTAATTTTTCCACTAAAAGAACAAGCCCTTTTCCACTGAAAATTCACTTGTTTCCTTTTTTTTTTAAAGTCCATTCTGAGCACAAGCAGTCTTCAAAATTTTAAGTTGGAAATTTGAAGTATCCATGATTTTAATGCAAAACATTTAAGTTTTGTAGAAAAGCAATATTTGAAGAAGGCAGAATTTCCTGAAATGTTGAAAAATTCTGCATGAAATTGTGGAAGTTCTTCCACCAGTTTCTCACAGCTCTTTATATAAAAATCAAGCATTTCAGATGCAAACAGTTTTCAAGAGGTTTGGAAGAAGCATTTCAGTATTTGGCCAGCTTGCCAGGTGTGGATTCAGAAATCCCTCCCTTTTCATGGGACAAGGCTATGGACAAACCTCTGCTTTCTTTTGAGTTTGACCTAGGTCTTTTGGGGCTCTTGGTTCTATATTTTTTCTAAACCATCTCCACAAAAGGAGGCCAGGGAAAAAGGTGGAGGTACCTTGAAAAGAGACCAGAAAAGCCTGTTTTTCATCCTTTACTTACATATGCAGGAAATCATATAATAGATTAGTTATTAGTTGCTACTGATGTAAGTTTAAGATGTCATATATGCATTTGAATGTTAAGCACTTGAGAGCTGTGAACATGTTTAGGTCTAGTCTATAAAGTGCCATTTAATCACAGCTGGTCAAAAAAATTCACAGAAAAATTTTAAGTTATTTAATTTCATATGATTAAAGCAGACCATTTAAAAAGAAATTTCCCATAAAAAGCCAGAAAATTTTTTTTAAATGATTTTTTCAGTACAAGTTCTCATTTTGAAAAAAGCAGTTTCCAAAATTGACAGTCCTAGAATCAAATCTTCTGAGGCATAATTTCCCAGTGAAGGCTTCACATGAACATATGAATGTGCAAAACTCAGATATCCTCTTCTCATAGCTCACTTAAAAAGCAACAGAAAAAAGCCTCCCTAAGCACCATTCATTCCTCCACCCAATTTCAACAGGCAACATCTGAGAACTTATTCTGCATGCAAGTGCCCATCTGGCATTTCCAGGCAACTCCTTGATTGCAACTCTAGAAGTCTCTCACCACTGTAAGAAACCAACTATACCAAAATTAGGTCACAGAAATTGTGAATTTGAAAAAGTATGTGAAATCTTGGAAATAGCTGTAAAAACACATTTGACTAGGTCCCCAAACCAAGCAGGGTCACGACCTGGTGGAGTCACAGCACCACTCAGGTTCGGCCTGTCCACCCCTCTGTAGATTACATCAATCGGAATCTACTTCCTATGTGAAGCTGGAGGTGTGCTGGTTAGCTGCTCCGAGTTTCAGTCTGAAGGTAACTCCCCACTAGCACATTCCTTTGAATGAAAGGTCTTATGAGTCATAATGGCTTGGAATAAAAGAGCTTTTCAGATCCAGTCTAGGTCAACTGTGACTAAAAAATACCATTTGATTGTTGTCCAATGACCTATGCAAGTTGAGTCTGGTTGTCTCAGTTTCCTAGTGGGCACGTGGCCACATCACAAAAATTTTGGCACCAACTGGCACTGGTTTTGTAGTCTCAGCAGTGGCATTAAGGAAAGCATGATTGTAAGCATAGGGAATGAACTACTTTCTCCTCCATGGGAGAGGCCCCTTTAGGTCAGAGTTGACTCAGTGCTGAAGCAGTATAGAGAATTTTGCTTTTTTGTTGTTCCTGGGCTTCCCAAAAAGCTTGCAATTCTCTACTCATGTGGCAAGAGGATTTCACACTCAGGGCCTGTCAATTCATGTAAAAAAAATTCACACTAAATTCATATAAAAGTTAAGATGATGAAAATAGGCACAAACATGCCAGTTTGTGAATTATACTAGTAAACAGTTATCCTTCTAATTTCAGCCACACAACTGCTGAAAATGAGCTTTTTTGTTTGATAAGAGAGCTTGAACTGGCAGTTTTCAACATTTTTGGCTTTGAATACGTCATTTCAGTTACCACACAACCGTGTATCTTTGTACAGAGAAGATATGACACATGAGAATATTTGTACCGTCGACTCTCTGTACTAACCATCAAAATTTAAGATGAGGCATTTCTAAAGGTCAATCTACATTAAGGTTAAATACTATTGCCTGTTGTAGTGGTATCTGGAGTTCCTTCCACCTTAAGATCAATAGCAATGACAAATTTTCTAGTGGACTTCATATTTGGCAGTATTACTTAGTTTTTATTGAGATGAAACTAAAGACAAAACATCATGTCTAAACTTCTATAGACTTCTTTTGAAAGATTGCAGTTTTTCATAAATTAAAAAAGTATTTTGTTATGTCTTCCGAAATCCATATACGATTTGCAATGCTGTATGATGAACTGTTCAAGATTCCAACTCAGCAACAGGACATGCGTATAACTTGGGGCACATCTACACAAAGCATGTACATCGCGGCACACTGTGGTGTAAATCTACAGCATTCCTGCGGGCTGCACATTGACTGACTGACTGCGTGGAGCCTGCTGCTATGCACTAAAAGTTCCCAGGGTCATTTTTTTTTTTTTTTTTTTTTTTTTAACCTGTGCAGCAAGAGGGTCCACAGAGTCAGCATGCAGCACACTAGAAAGCTATACATTTACACCACAGCTCGTCACGCCATACGTTTTCATGTAGACAAGCTTGTAAGTCACAAATATTTACAATCTAAAAATATATGGAATATAAAATCAGTTCGATCACCACTACATTTCAAGCCTCAAATTCAGGACTCAAGGGCCATTTTCCCCTAACAGTTGACAAAACCACCACTTAAAAAACAGAACAAAAAAAGGGAAGAAAAATGCTCCTGTTTTAGGGGCCACTTGAGAGACAGAAGCCTGAACTGCAGATGTGGCAGGTAAGCAAGAGAAAAATTTTAATCTTTTAAAAGCATAGGCATAATTTTTAAGTTATATACACATTTTTTTAATCACATGAGATCCTGAACAGATTCTGGCCCTGCACAGAAAACACCCCAAAAACAGACGTACCTTTAAAAATTGCATTCTCCAGTTGTCTTCTTTTGCAAATTGAAGTAAAGCAGCTCCCCAAATATAAACTAATGTATATACATGCATTCTCCGTTATCACTAAGTAACTATGCAGCTTGTGATTATAAACAGCAGAGCTTGATTTGTTTGACTGATTTTTGTTCCTCCATGATAAAGTGTTTGATATTAAAACTAAAACATGCAGATCTCATAAGGAGGATATTTGCTAACAAATTATACAGCAGTTCATGTAAGAACTTGGTAACTTTTTTTTAAATAGTCTCATAGTGCTTTAGGCCCCTATTTCCTAATGGATTGTAATTTTACAAATGGTAATGCTTTGTGTCCTTACCAAAAAGTTTTCCCTGGAGCTGAAAGCACTTTTTTTTGGTCTTAAAAAACCTTAAGTACAGCTATCATGTTTTTTCTGTATAGTAGTTATTCCTATTTTATCATATTGCCTCCCTGCTCTTCAGTGCTACAAGTTCATGTCCCAGCTGGTGACCACAGTCAGTCCTTCATCAGACTATGGGGAGTTATACAGTAATGTGTGTGTGCACAACTGGTGGGAGAAAGAAAGGTAAGAGTAATGTTCCTAACTAAAGATACAACAGAGATGATCTTAAAAAGTGAAACGAGGAGTAGAATTCCATATGTATTAGGACACAACACAGTCTACTGATGCAGAAAATATTAACATGATAGAAACAAGTACTCATTAGCTTTCCGCAAAGCCCAGTGCTAAAACAGAGTGGGAAAGATGGAGCAACAAATATTTAACTCTTGGTTTTAATCAACAGCCAACGAAACCTGTTACCTTATATCGTGTCTGTTCCACATCATAGATTTTCTTCTCAGACACCATTTTAGGGGCAAAGAACTTTGCTAGTTTGGCCAGGTAAACTCCATTTCTTAACCCTTCTTCCAATTCAGTAGTGGGTGGCAATTCTTCAGCCAAACAGACTTCCATCCACCTACAAAACACACAGCCAAGAATTACATATTTCTGTTGGTTGCAATTTTAACATGGTACAGTATATTAGAACATACCATTATGTGCTCACACACTTAGTTACAACCGCAACAACCACCAACAAACAACAACTCCTCCACACACCTTAGGTGTTAGTAAAAGCACCGATGCATGCACAGAGCAACAGAGGAGCACCCCACGTGCTCATTGACATGACAGATCAAAACTAGTACAAAAGGAGCCACGGTAGCTTTTGTGTCAGGGATACGTTGGTAACGGAGTCAAAGTTTCTGAACTATGCCTTCTGACTCAGAATAAGATACTTTAAATGTTATACCAAGCTACAATGGGTCTCAGTGCACTTCAATGTATCCTCAGATCTTGAGCAATTTCAGACATTTAAAACAGATTAGTTCCATTCAGACTGGTTTCTAAAAATAGAAAGAGGAGTGCACAAGTCATTAAGACCCCAATTCAGAAATGCACTTAAGCACATAGCTAAATCCCATGGACTTCAATGGGACGTAAGCAAGTGATTAAGTGCTGTTCTGAATAGGGACGCTTTCCTGAATCAGAGTCTAACAGTACAAAAATAAGGAGTTTGGGAAAAATCAAGATAATTCACATCCACTATCACCATGAAACAGTTATGCAGCTCTTTATCCTCCACCTACTATAGTATTGCAGTTCTTTATTAATGCTAATGAAATATTTGGTACCGCTCATTACAGTGAAGCCATTATTGACTAAACAGCAAGTATTTTCTTGCTGTTACCATTCAAGTTATAACATTATGCCTGACAAATACACACAGAGACACAGACAGCCCTGTAAATGTCATGTTCCCAAAGAACCTCAACTGTAGTGGCTAAACAGTTCAGTGGTAAACAGCGTGAAAGTCCTTCCTCTAACGGAGATGATAATATTAAATTAGTAGGCTTGGAAGGATGTGATTTTTTAATCGGTAAATGTTTAACTGTCAAATTTCACCACTCATGCAAACCGACAAATACTTCCATTGATAAAAATCAAAAGTTTACAGATAGACTAAGTAAGAAAATCATGTGCAACATCATCCTGGTATGTATCAGGAAACAGTCAACTTAGAGAGGAACAAGCAGTTTTAGACCACTGAGATCACAGGCAGACCATATTGTTGTTGTTAGAAATACTATAAAACAAAAGCAGAAAGAAACTCATGATAAATTTTATAGATTTCGTGAAGGCTTTTGACAGCGTACCCAGGCGATCTCTGGAAAATTATAGCACTCTATGGAACACCACCAAAAATAATTAAAGTAATCAAGGATGTATATGATAATGCTGAATGTGCAGTCAGAAACTGTGACAATATCAGCTAATGGTTTGCAGTGACAACTAGAGTAAGGCAAGGATGTATTATGTCTCCACTATTGTTTTGCACTGTCATGAGGAAAGTAACCACAGAAGGCAATCAGAGAATTTTATGGACGAATGAAGCACAATTGGATGGCCTCGTTTTTGTTGACGATATTGTCCTGTTTAGTCTAACTCAGAGGTCCTCAAACTGTGGTCTGCGAGCTCCACTCAGGTGGTCCACGGATAGTTCTCTCTAAGGTGTGCGCGTGGGGGGCCACACACAAGAGAATTAAGGGCCACTCACCTAAATAGCGGAGCTGCGCAGGCGTGGCTCCACTAATTAGGTGCCTGGCCCCTGAGAAGATGCACATGTAAGGTGAGGTGGCGGCCTTGGGGGAATAGGAGGTAGGTGGGAGGGGGCAGTAGGGTGAGAAGAGGGGGTGGGGGGGAATTTGGGACATGCAGGGCTGCGGCAGCCAGAGAAAAAGGCGACTTTCCCACAATTCCAGGGCAGCAGCTGCTGGGGAGAGACCCCCCTCCTTCCCAGCCCCAGCTTGGGGTCTGCCACTGCAGGGGAGAGAGGGCACATCCATCGCATTAGAATGGCAAGACCACTGATATTACAATATGAGTTGTGTGCTTTTATTTGTAGAATAAAATAAAATAAGTTTTTTCTTTTAATATAGCTCTTTAATCCAAAGCGCTTTACAATAGTTAGCTAATGGTACAAACAACATTTGGATAGATCATTAAGTGGTCCGCCAAGACCCTCAGCAATTTTCAAGTGGTCCGCAAAAAAAAAAAAGTTTGAGAACCATTGATCTAACTTATTGTTTAATGGAAGACAAGACCGCTTTTGGCAGACACAGCAGAACAAGTTGGTTTGTTCATCAACAAGGGGGAAGACAAAATATATTGCTATCAATGTCCCAAAAGTAACCATTAGAGTGGATGAAGAAACACTAGAAATAGTAAGTCATTTCTAGAGAAGTGATAAGTGCAATGCTGGTGATGCCATGCTAGATGTCAAACAACGAATATCAAAAGCAGCAAACAACTTTCATAAACCTGAAAAGATTTCAAAACTGGCATTGACACAAAAACCTTTTAAAAAAAATTAGCAGTTTATGGAGCAGAGTCATGGAAATAGATTAAAGAAATTGAGAGGAAGATCAACTCATTCCAAAGTAAATGCCTGAGGAAGCTCTTCACAGTCCACTGGAAAGAACTTTTTGCAATATTAGAAATTCAAAAAGGAGAGCAAACCAACCTACAGCAAATATGGAAAGATAACAATGGACCTACTCAAGCCATGCTTTAAGGACGTCACCAAAATGACTTCTGTGGCAAGTTATAATACAGACATCACTTGGAAAGAGAGAGAGAGAAAAAAGAGGAAGACCTAGAGAAATATTATGTAGAATAATACACAAAGAAGCCAAATCCATTAACATGACACTCAGAAGCCTGAACAGACCAGTAGAAGACCAGAATAAATGGTGGAAACTGGTGAACGTCTTATGCAACTGAGGATGTGAGAAGATAAAGAAAAGAAAAATGATGCTAGAGTTTAAGACTATTTACTTTGTATATTTTGGTGTGATATTTGACAATTTGTGTTTTAAGTTATGAAGCTTTCACTCTGAATCTCAATGTCTACTGCTATTAAATAGTTATTATCTCACACCCCTCAATTTCCTGTGAAAATGTAAAAATCAATAATAGAAAATCTGAAAAACAAAACACGGATATTATCAAAAGTATATAAAAATCCATTTTTACCAACTCTAATAATCAGTTATTGCTCTACACCTAGTTTATATTAAATCTAAAATGTTAGAAGAATTAAACCTCATGAAGTTTTCAAGCTAATCTTTTAGCTAATTTCTACTAGAATAATTAAAATATACAAGTTACGGTTGACGTGTAGTACCCCTCAGAACATTTATACTGAAACACTAAAAAGAACAACTTAGCATAGAGTCTTGAAAGTCAGTACTCAGCTTAGACCAGAGGTTCTCAAAACAGTGTTCCATACAGCACTGTTGGTCTGCAGCAAGCTGGCCACCCCTGTGATACTGGGTTCCCTGTTAAGTCACATTAAAATGAGCTACAAATACATTCAGTACTTTCTCCAATATTATTTTTCCACCTAAGCAATTCCTGTTGCCATAGGAATGTTAACATGATTACAGATGGGAGGAGAGGATGCTTTAGACATTGGTTTGTCTCACTTTCTGATCACTAAGGCAGTCAGAGACCAGTTCACACATACTGTACAACAGCCTGTCCACCAGAGGTTTATATGTTCAGAAAACTGAGGTTGGAATCCAAGATTCAAAAACAATCAACCAATTTCTCACCCCAGAATGGAAAAAGCACACTTTGTCATTATGTCTTAGGTTAGAAAGACTCATGAGACGATGACGTATTCTGTTGCATTTTGATTCATTACAGGATAGATGAAAGTGGTTTCACTGAGGCAAAGACTATCCAAATAGTTCTTCAGGAAACAACCAGCAATAGATCTTGGACAGTATCAGACAAAACCGTATGGAACCAGTGTCATTAAGAAGCACTGCACCCTGCAGTGCCGAAACTGAGTGGAAAGTATGGTTTCACTGACATGTTTCCCCCGTTCCACCCAATATATTTATACTGTATGGATACATGCCAAGGTTTTTTGAGTTATCACTTTTTAATGACCATGGAAAAATATACATGCAAGAGCAAAGTGTCATACTATTTGTCTTCTCCAAAGCATGAGAAGACAATAAGAAAAGCTACATTTGCCTCAAAGTTAGTGTGAATACAGACTCTGCTGAGGCCAATTATTTCCATGGATCATTTTTGCTATTCCTGACTTATGGCTTCTAAAACAGTTGTATAAGCAGTAGATAGAACTGGCCAACTGATGAATGGGAGTTAATGCAGGGTCAAATTTGAACTTTTACTCTAGTCAGCCAGCACTCAGGAAGTGACTAGTCCAAAACTTAGCATGCTTCCTCAGCAGTATGGGTAGGGTTGGAAGAATTCGATTTTCATCAGTAAATGTCTGTCCATCATTTTACTATGCACACACAAACAAAAAAAAGTGTTTCCATAGACAATCAATTTACAGTCAGGAAAAGAAAAATGCTGCTTGAGAACTTGGAGTTTGATTTAAGGATAATTATTTTGTATATTTTGACATGTGACGTGGACAATTGGTGTTTTAACAGTTATAAAGCTTTAACTTTTTGAATCTCAATATCTACAGTCATTAAATAATTATTGTCTAATCCCCCACACTCAATTTCCTGTGAAACTGGAAACTGGAAATTAAAATCAATAAAAATTTAAAACGCTTAATAAACAAACATTGATATCTGTCGAAATTATAGAATAAAAATGGAATTCTGCCAAGCCTAAATATGGGTTACCATGAGTTCATCAAATGTATCCTCTGTTCCTTATACGGAGTCCCTATATAATATCACATCAAGTTCTATGACTCAATCCTTCTCTTCAAGTCATTTAATGATCGAGACCCAGGATAACGAAAAGATCAACCTGGATTTTTAACGCAAGGACCACATGTGACAACTCCCCTCCTCGGGCACAACAGAATTGTCTATTCAAAGTTAAGAACAGTTATTTGTGCGCGCAGCAGCGCTTTGTTGGGGGAGTGGCTCGAATCTGGAGAAAACTCCTGCAGGATTCAAGAATTGCCACAAATCTCACCACTTTCCATTCCAAGGGCAATGCGCACTTTCAGCTTCCCTTCATTAATACATAAATAAAGGGGACACCACCATCAGGTCGAAAACGGCATGCAGGAGGAAAAGCTCACCTGAGTAGGTTGCAATACACATTGCTTAATGCACTAGTGGAAGGGACTCTGCTATGGGTGCAGCATAAGAATTTGAATAGAATATTAAAGACTGCACCACCCAAGACAGATTAAAGAATTTTGGGGCCCTGTGCACTATGGAAATTGGGAACCTACTGTGACAGGTTGGATCACAGAAACCCCCTTGGGAGCTGCCAGTTGATGTGCAAAGGCTACTTCTGTTCTTGTTCTCCCTGCCAGCTCAGTGGTTTCAGCTCCCTGTCTTGGTGAAGCCAG
>QXTE01000003.1:15909079-15931749 GCA_003942145.1 Platysternon megacephalum
TTATATTCACTTATGTTTTTACAAAATCATATAGACTGCACAACGTCACACCTCCCACCTCCCATAAACTTAGAGCATGTGACAGCGATAGTAGAGGGCCACAAAATCCACTAAAACCCTTTGGAGGGCCAAAGGCCTTTCTCTTCTCTCCACCCCAAAGTGGCTACATACTCATCCATGGGGTAACAACAAGCAGCGCCAGTTCTCAAGGTGGTTAGTCAGCAGCAGTAGCCCGAGCATGCTTGCTTCTAAGGAAACAGCTGCTGGGGCAGCTAATGCCATCCCCTACCGAAGCAATAGAGCACACTCACAGCAGCAGCATGTCTTTTATGGCCAGCAGTAGGTCCACACAAAGAATGCAGGAGTAACACAGTGGGGGGGAGGAAACTTTTCCCTGCGCACCTTCCAGCATGTGGGCTGATCTGATGGGCTGGTGCGGTCCCCGAGCCACCAGCTGCCCATTCCTTTTCTTTTCTTTCGGTGGCTGAGGGACCCACCCTGAGAGCTGTGCAAGTACACATTGGTTAACCGGGTCTGGAGCCACTTCTATAGAAATATAAAGCCAGCCTTTGAGTAGGAATAGGTAATTATTTATATTCTTCATGAAGACTCTGCTCTTATGACTTAGGGGTAATAGCAGCCATGGGTAATGGGGCTAGAAGTTATCAATGGGTGGAGAGTGGGTAAGCCTGGACATCCCAAGACTTGCTAAACCAGGGACACTAGGAAAGTAGTGTTTAACTCCTCCCCCTCCCCACATGCTCTTCCCATTCTTTACTTAGTTACCACTGTTCAACAAGGACCAAATATTTTTGGCTCTCATCTACTGCCCTATGTAGTGAGATGAGACCCCCACAGTGCTCTGGGAGCCATCCTGTTGCTTCTGGGGAGTCCCCCTAGCAATGATAATGGGGCAGAAAGGAGCACCAGGAAGAGCACATGAGAGGAAAGGGGCTGAGGATAAATGGAAAAGATCTTTAGAACAAAGAGTAGCAGGGCAACAGAGGGAACACACACTGAGAAAGATAAATATGAATAATAAACAAAACTGTCATTGTAATCTGACAGGCAGCCAAAACTGTGCAAGGTGTCTCAGATCAATAAAAAAGGCCTGGCAGTTGCTCAGAAGAACTTACAATACCAGTGAAAAGAAGGNGGGGGGGGGGGGGGGGGGGGGGGGGGGGGGGGGGGGGGGGGGGGGGGGAGAAGAGAAAGGTCATGGGATCAATAGGGAAGAGGATACAAATATGACTGCATGTGTCTTGGCATTTCTTATTTTAAAGTATTTGTAAAATGGAAAAAAGTAGCAAAAGAAGAGAACCAGGGCCAGGCCTCAGCTGGTTTAAAGTAGTCACAGCTCCATCATAGAGTTTCAACAATAGTTTGCAGCTGATGGTCTGCACCAGTTTCAAGGTGGATGCCAAGAGTTTTGTATTTGTTCAACCACATATGCAGAAATACATATACAATATCTAGAGTCTTATCTGTAGCTAGTACTGCCACAGAAATGTCAGCCTGCCATTTTATAGTATCTTAACATGTTCTCAATTTGTCTGAAAGCAAAAAGCATGAACTGATATGCATGCAAGAGTTTTTGGTCTATCTAGGTACCTATATCTCTGCTCATCATCATTAGTATCTTGTCTGATACCTATGTAAATAATTGTAACATTTCTCAACAAATACATTCAGTACATTCAAATACAATCATTTCACAGATTTAGTTACAGGGGAATTATGTGATATAACGGAAGGAAATACCAGATATATAGTTTTTGAGGGGTTCCCCCCAAAGCCAAAGACTAATATACGATGGCATTTTCATGTCATCTCAGTAAGTTTTCTGAGGACACAAGCGCCCTACACTTTAGTATTCTTTACCCATTGCTGTAAACTGAACAGACCTTTGGCTATTTGCTTCCAGATGTCACCAGTCTCTCTTGCAATCCTGGAGACCATTAAGGCTTATTGGATGCTTGCATCTACACCATATCCAAGGACCTGAAAATCCTGCTTTGAGGCCATGTGCTTATTCAACCACCATCTTTTCCTCTCTCCTTTGTTATGGTCTTCCAAATAAAGTTAGATGCATAAACGTCTTTAAAATAATGGTAGTGTTAAAGACCGAGTATGCATAATCAGGGCACTTGGGAAAGAACATGTTATGGGTGAGAACCATCAAAGCTACGCTGCCCATGTATGTGGTGGCACATTTGTAGCCTTGTCAGAGTGCAGTGAGCTGCATGGTAGGAAACGCTAATGTTCAGAGTTCAGCCTTGCATTCTTATTCCCCATATGATCATTCTCAAGTGGCTGCTTATCCTGCCCTTTATGTAGCTACTAGAGTGCATAGTTGTATGCAAATTTGATGGTCATTAAATGCAAGAGAGAGTTGTAGTATATAGAGATGAGATACACATTTGACAGTGCCAATTTTTGTAGATAGCTTTGAAGTTTTAAAAGTAATTTTATTCCCGCAGTTGAGAAATCAAGATTGTCTTGGTGGAGAGCTCTCAAAATGTTTTTCTTGAGCACTCAACAGTGAGCATAAATTTTTATTTTTGGAGGCTGACTACTGCATGAGTTACAAACACAAAAAGGCTAAGTGAGGACAGATTATAATGGAACATTGGACAGGACAAAAAAAGCAGTTATTTTTTCTTCAACACAAAAGCAGCAGAATACACTTTTGGCTATCAACAAACATCATGAAGCGTTTGCCAATTTAGGCAGTCAGCAAGACCAGAATTTCTGCACATGGGTTTCAAAACACATTTTCCTTATTTCTGCTATATAGCATCATAAATCAGTCTAACATTGTGGCCTTAACAGATCTGAAACTATTGCTAGTATAGGTTCTGTGGATATGGGGAAAGCGGTGGACATGATATACCTTGACTTTGGCAAACCTTTTGATATGGTCTCCCACGGTATTCTTGCCAGCAAGTAAATAATTATGGATTGGATGAACGGACTATAAGGTGGATAGAAAGCTGGCTAGATTGTCTGGCTCAATGGGTAGTGATCAACGGCTCTATGTCTAGTTGGCATCTAGTCTGGTATCAAGTGGAGTGCCCCAGGGGTCAGTCCTGGGGCTAGTTTTGTTCAACATCTTCACTAATGAACTGGATGACTGGATGGATTGCATCCTCAGCAAGTTCGCGGATGACACTACACTGGGTGGAGAGGTAGATACGCTGGAGGGTAGGGATAGGGTTCAAAGTGTCCTAGACAAATTGGAGGATTGGACCAAAAGAAATTGGATGAGGTTCAAACAAGGACAAGTCCTGCACTTAGGATGGAAGAATCCCATGCACTGCTACAGGCTGGGGACCCACTGGCTAAGCAGCAGTGCTGCAGAAGAGGACCTGGGGATTACAATGGACGAGAAGCTGGATATGAGAGTCAGCAGTGTGCCCTTGTTGCCAAGAAGGCTAACGGCATATTGGGTTGCATTAGTAGGACCACTGCCAGCAGATCGAGGAAAGTGATTATTCCTCTCTATTTGGCACAGGTGAGGCCACATCTGGAGTATTGCATCCAGTTTTGGGCTCCCCACTACAGAAAAGATGTGGACAAATTGGAGAGAGTCCAGTGGAGGGCAATGAAAATTATTAAGGGGCTGGGGCACATGACTGATGAGGAGAGGCTGAGGGAACTGGGGTTATTTAGTCTGCAGAAGAGAAGAGAGAGGGGGGATTTGATAGCAGCCTTCAACTACCTGAAGGGGGGTTCCAAAGAGGATGGAGCTAGGCTGTTCTCAGTGGTGGCAGATGACAGAACAAGGAGCAATGATCTCAAGTTGCAGTGGGGTAGGTCTAGGTTGGATATTAGGAAAAATTATTTCACTAGGAAGGTGGTGAAGCACTGGAATGGGTAAATTAGGGAGGTGGTGGAATCTCGTTCCTTAGAGGTTTTTAAGGCCCGGTTTGGTCCTGTTTTGAGCAGGGAGTTGGACTAGATGACCTCCTGAGGTCTCTTCCAACCCTAATCTTCTATGAAAGGCAGAGTCACAGTGCAATACAGGATGTTTGACTATTTGTATTTCTCTGTGACTACAGTAAGAGAAGCCCAGCCCAAACAAAGCTTGGCTTGGAGCCCCTATACTTTTCTTAAAATCAGTGCTTAATTTGTGCCAAGGCTTGCCAGGGCTGAGCCCTGGCACCTCTAGGCTTGGCGGTTCATAGCCCGAGTACCTCTGGGGTTGCCACGTCAGTTATTAAAGTAAACAATTGCTTGAGCCTCAGCACTTTTCATTACAAATTAAGCACTGCCTAAAATCAAGGGTATGATACACGGTATGGTACAAGATCCAATGGATGAAATTTAAAGCTAGACAAATGCAGTCCAGAAATAAGGCATACATTTTCAACAGTGAGGAACCGACCATTGGAACAATTTACCAAGGGTTATGGTGGATTCACCATCACTGGCAATTTTAAAATTATGACTGGATGTTTTTCTAGAATATTTGCTCTAGTTCAAAATGAAATAATTCAGAGGTGGTCTCTGGCATATGTTATGCAGGAAGTTGGACTAAATGCTCACTGTGGTCTCTTCTGGCCTTAGAATCTATGGTCATCCTAGTTCCAAATCTGAAATAAGTGACCACAGTAAGGACATCTAGCAAAAAGGAGAAGGGAGTTTGAAGGCAGGATTCTCAGCTCCTGTATGTCAAGTAAAGTAGCTGGGATAGCAGAAGAGGCTCTACAAGCCCCAACACCGGCAAGGGCTGGTGTAAGGGGTGTACCATAGCAGGAGGCACAGTATCTCACCCTGCAAGTGTATGCCCATCATTAAGGTAACTATCACATATAGCTCAAGAGATTAAACAAACAAAATGGTACATAAAAAGCCCATTTCTCTGGCAAGATCAGAGTTCAAGGATGTTTTGCCTCCAGACAATCAATGACATTAACATCTAACACAGAGGGAGAGCTGTCATCTTTACACTACCTGAGGGAATCAGTGATTCCATCAACTGTAACAGGAAACAATCTTAAGGGCTTGAACTCTGAGCTTGGTAAGTAAGTGAGGGGGTTTTCAGTTCTCGCATTTTAAAAGTATATTTCTAACTTAAGTCTAGATATATTCAACTAATACAGCTTAATATTTATTTAAATGAAATCATTTTGGTTCATCTTTAAAATCTGCTGAGGTGTGGCACTGAAATTATTCCTTCTTGAATATCTAAACCAGGTGTGGAAAAGATGAATAACTAGGTTTTTATTAACCTTGTACGTTGAACTTTGATAGAAGCAAGCATATCTGATTTTTTTTCTTAAAAAGGAATGTAATCATATATTTCCCATATAATATATGTTTTAATAAACAGAAAGCTATCCTTAGAATACAAAAGTTATCTTATGTTCTGCATACTACAGTACTTGTCAGCTTAGAGACAGAAGAATTTGCCTTTTTAGATACACTACCTAATCCTCAAGAGGAAAGACTCCAAAAATGTAACTGATACAAAGCCACTGACAGACAGCCAGGACTGAGTGCTGAGCTTCTATCTACAGTACAATGCTTTTTATTCTTGGCACCATAAATCAGAAGACATCAAAAAGTTAATGAATTCCTGCCATAGTAACAGTGATTACCTCTATGCCAGACCTTATGAGTAGGGTGACCAGATGTCCCGATTTTATAGGGACAGTCCCGATTTTGGGGTGTTTTTCTTATATAGGCTCCTATTACCCCCCACCCTTGTCCCGATTTTTTGCATTTGCTGTCTGGTCACCCTACTTATGAGTGCCACACAGCAAGAGATTCCGGTTTTTAGGTTTTACTGTGCAATATAGAAGTAACATGAGAGGTCATGCTTACACTTGGTAAAGGCATGTACTTTTTTTTTTTTAAAGTCATAACAGACAAGAGAAGAGTTGGTGGAGTAACTAGAAGCACTAAGACATCACCATAAACTTAACTGATTACGAAAATATACTGTTCTTAATTTGTGCTCTGGTAAATAAAAAGGGCACTGCAAAGGCATAACTGCATTTGAATTGTTACATCTAACACCAAGACAAGTGCTGGATGCAAGCTCAAAGCAATAAAGATGTTTGTGGCAAATATTAAATATTGCTACATTATCTGAACTGCCTTGTACTTCAAAAACAAATGTATTTTGAGTTATTCTTTAATATGTGTAACCAAGACCATAAATATTTTCATGTGTTTTAGTAGGCAGCTTCAATGAAGCACGAAGAGCACAACGATCAGTAACCAAATAAATACTGAGTTGTTACTTAGAAGAATTACTAAAATAATATAAAAGATTAATTACCACCCCCATTCCTTTTTAGAATGTTCATAGCTGACCACCACCATCTTTTTGGTCTGTTTTCTGATGGGGCCAGCACACATACTGTGATGAAGTGAAATGTGTCTGACCTGGAGATAAACTTACAGTGATCTCACTCTAAATCAAGGATGAAAAGAGAGTCCCTCGCTATTTTATTTGGAGTTCACAGTCTATTTAAAAATCCTCTTCTTAGAAGACAACAAACAGTAGCAGAGGTTAGCATGCAAAGCTATTTTGTTGTTTTCCCCTTTTTAAATGCATATGGATTTCCACAGACGTGTCAACTATACACAGACTGGGTATTCACAGTTTGGACTCCAATCAGTTGCATATCTGGCAACTGAATGTTGTTCTATTAATAAGGAGAAGAGGAAGGAAGTGACTAATACAGGGTATGCAGATGACACTTCACCTCTTCATTATACCTGTCCTCCCACTATTCCAGAAACATAACCAAAAGTACCTAACCCTTCAGAATGTAATTCCTATAGCATCCCCATACTGGCTAGTGCATGTGTATTTTAACTAATCTGAAGACATGGCTTTAGGACAAGGGCACAACTGTGCTGCATTTTCAGCATTACCGAATCTATCAGAACTCCTTAACTCAGTTCTTCAACACAGGACACAGAATAGGGCTTATTACACTCCCAAAAATCTTGTTTTAATACAGGGCAAATTTAGAACTTTAATCTCTACCACACCTATCAGTCTTCTTAAGAAAAATTATAATACTTATAATTTTACTCTTGCTGAAGTACCTTAACTTGTACTAATAAGAATGCTTTGCATTTCAACCTTGATACAATAGTTTAAAACTATATTTAAGGAATCTATTAGTAGTGCATATATACACATTGTGCATGTGAAAGCATTGACTATTATGGGCTGTATTCTCCATTACCTGGCATCTTGTTTAGCCAATCACACCCATGCAATATTAGCATAACAGTATGGTTCTCTTGAGGTAGCATTTTTTATGCACGGTGTTCACCTTGCACAGGTATAAGTGACTACATAAGATGCAAGACAGTGGAGAATTAGGTCCTGTGTGCAGTATATTAAAAGTAAGTGACCACTTATATACATTATATTTTCATGCCAGGCTTTTGCTGCCACATCTACAAATTGAATCTTGAGGATACTGTTACAAAATCCAAGTTCACAAGGTGGCAGCACAGAAACTATTTGCTATTTTAATCTGTTTTATCCCACTGTGCTTCTATGTGGGTTAATTAGTGATTAGAGTTCAGAATGTAAACTGCCACTCAGAATACTGTTCTAAAGTTCAGGATGGCCCATCCAGGCCTGTGTTTGCTGTCTCAGTGAGCAAGTCATCTGACAAAGCCAAGCCTTGTTTACTCAGCACTTCTAATAGCTAAAAGGTACAGAGCCTTCTAGCATCTGTAGTCACCATTCCAGTTTATAGCAATATGCACTTGCACATTTCACTGCACTCGGACATCATTCTCCAATCTCTACAATTAAACAAGTACTTTCATGCAACTCTTGTAAAAGGTTTCATTTTGTTACCTTTTCAGATATGCAGTGACATTAAAATTTAGGGTTTCATATCACGCCCATCAAATTCAGCAACAGTTCTCGAGGATAATATATTGAACAGGGTTCAACACTAACAAACCATGAGTCTGCATGAGGGAGGCCCCTCTTACTTTCCTGTTCTTGGCTTGACTCCAAGCTGCCAAGGGCTGGGAAGAAATGCTGGCAAGGCAGCAAAGACCGTGGGGAGGGGGACTGGAGTGGAGTTCGCAGTGCAGTAGTAGATAAAGAAACCACAATGAGCAGCTCCAGAGGAAGCCTTATAAGATAAGTGATCTCTCTCCTGCCATCCATCTCCATCCTCTGATGAACAGAGGCTATCTAGTTCTTCCTAGCTGCAAGAATGGCAGTCAGCAGGCCAGCTGATTAGGCATGATGGAGTTAGGAGTATCAATGAAATTATGTTAAATTAAATGTTAAGATGCCACAGCAACATTTTGGGAGGGGAGTTAGGCAACTTATTTTCAAGATCTTAAAAATCTGGGGTGGTTTCTTGGGAGCAACTTGGGAGATTGTTATAATTTTTTGTTTGTATTACTGTAGTGAGTATGAGCCCTCATTAAGGACCAGAACCCCACTGTGCTAAGCACTTATAGAAACAACATCGAAGATGGTTCCTGTGTCAAAGAGCTGAGAATCAAAGTATAAAAGACAGTAGATGGATACAGACAGGGGAGTACAACAAAAACACCGACAGCATTGGACAGCATGATAGGCAGTGGTATCAACACACCACCGGCCTAACTGGTGTCAAGTTCTTTGTAGGCATCATGGGAGAGTTTCAAGAAGGGATGTGATGAGGATGGTTTGGAGCGAGGGAGAGAAACAGGACCTACTGAAGGTCAGCATGGAAGAAAGCATGAAGATGCCTGTTTGATAGAGGTTGGAGGCATGGGCTAGTCACAGGTGGGAGTTGACATTTTGATAACAAGTAAGAGACTATACATACAATGAGATTAAGCCAAAGAAGGGCCTTGAGAGTGAAACAGTTTTTGTTTGATGCAATAAAGAAGGGAGAACCTGTGGAGGGATGCAAAGAGAAGGGTGACATGGTCAAAGCAATGGGCTGGGAAAGTGATCTCTGCAGCAGGACTCTGAATGGATTAGAGTGAAACAAGAGTGTAATTGTCAAGGCCAAAGAAGAGTATTTGCAGTAACATAGATGTGTTATCATGAAACCTTGGATGAGAGTTTTAGGTATGGGGATGGGTAGGAAAGCCCATATCTTATTTCTTATGCAGAAAGAATCTGCAAGATTTATACATAGAGTTGATGTAGAGAGGCCCAAGGCCAAAAATGATCCCAAGTTATGGGCTCAAATGACAGGAAAGATGGTGGTGATATCACAGTAAACAAGAAAGGAGGTAGCAGGGAGGGCTTGGGGTTGGAAGATTAAGAGCTCTGTATCAGTCATTTTGAGTTTGAGCTGACAGCTAGACATCCAGAAGATGATGTCAGAGGGGGTGGAGATTTTAGTTTGGACAGAAGAAAGGTATGGAGTAGAGAGGCAGATCTGTGAGTGTTCAGCACAGAGATGGTAGTTGAATTTTCTTTGCATATAAGATTACCCAGACATAAGGTGTAGATGGAAATAAGAAGGGGACCAAGGACAGAGCCAATTTGAACATATCCCAGGCAGCTAGAAAGGTAGGGTGCATTTAACAGAGTTAACAAGGCTCAGTGGTTGCAATGCATGTTTTATAATGCTTCTTCATTCAGGGTCTAGGTTTGTTTTTAAGGAGTATTTATGAACAACATGGATTGAAGCCAAAGAGTGGCAGCAGAAGCTCAAGCCTTTCCTTCATTGTGTTGGCACTGGATGTTGAGTGATCTCCAGAAGGCCTTATGTGCAAGATGTCTGACAGCATCAAAATTTGATCTAATGGCTTTCTAATTAACCAGCAGCACCCATATAAATCACATAGCACCCTCATGTGAAAATTTGAAAGTTAGCTTAATCTGCAAGGAAAAAAGCCACCTTAAATTTGGATTGGAGAGAAGCTTTGTCTTAGTCTATATTTAAAAAGTTTTGTTGGTGTAGTTATACTAGTTCAACGAGCAAAAACAAACTATACCAACAAAAGCACTTTAATGCTGGTATAAATGCATCTGTACCAGTGCTTTCACCGGTATAGAAATGTTGCATTTGGCTATATGGGTAAAAAGTTTCTTGCACAGACCTGGCCTAAGAGACAGATCCAGTGTGGGCAAAGAATCCAGTACCACAGCACTGTGGTCTGTCTCATGCCCCTTTTATAGGTGCTACTGCAGATTGAATTTTTTCTAAAACTGACTTTTGCAGCTACAAGCTCGGCTTGTATAATGTGGTTCACACCCCCAGGAAAAATGAGAGTTAGCGTTTCACATTAATTTACACTAGGTAAATTTGCCAGGCCACAACCCTGTTGCCTTCTAAAAAACCAGCTTCTTCAGTGTCAACTAAGTAGCAGAAAAAAAGTTTTATTTTTTAACAAGCCATTAACATGTCCATATACCATAAATGGAAAATGATCTTATAACTAACCCTCACATGCCTCTCTCAATCAAGTTCCCTTATTGTTAACACTCATATCACACCTAAAGTTAAATGGTACGTTTGTGTCTTTTTGTTCTGCAGAGTACCCAATTGCATTGGACACTCTATAGGTAATAAATAATTACTAACAGAATCTGCTGAAAATAAGGTTTTAGAGAAGGCTGTTAGGAGGTCCCAAATAACATGTATTTTGATGAAACCCACTGGAGAAACCAAACCTGCCAATCAGGAAACTTGCTATTCAGAAGACCCAAAATAGCTTTTTGCACTTGGAGTGTACTAGTGTTAGCAGAGAACTTCAGTCTACATAAAAGAAGCAGAGCTGTTTGAGCTGAAACATTATAACCAGACATGGGGGACCAAAGTGTTCATTGACAAGGTTTTTGTTTTAATTTCAAACGAATTATTTAAAAGATCTATGTATGCAGGTATAAAGTAGAGAGGTACATGTTTAATGTATTACTAGTTGTCCATATTTCTCAGGTTGCTGAAGGTGTTTGGCCTCTAGCCTGTCTCAATATACCCATAAGCATGTACAACTACTGTTGAGAAATATTGTTTAAGTTACAGTAAGACTCAGACTAAGACTTTAAGGTCACAAGGGACCATCATGATCATCTTCTAGTCTGACCTCCTGCACACTGCAGTCCACAGAACCTCACCCACCCACTGCTGTAATAGACCCCTAACCTCTGGCTGAGTTTCTGAAGTCCTCAAACCATGATTTAAAGACTTCAAGTTACAGAGAATCTACCATTTACACGAATTTAAACCTGCAAGTGACCTGTGCCCCATGCTGCAGAGGAAAGTGAAGGGAAAAAAAAAAAGGGGGGGGGGTCTCTGCCAATCTGTCCCGGGGGGGGGGGATTCCTTCCCAACCCCAAATATGGTGATCAATTAGACCCTGAGCATGTCAGCAAGACCCACCAGCCAGACACCTGGGAAAGAATTCTCTATAGCAGGGGTAGGCAACCTGCGGCACGCGAGCTGATTTTCAGTGGCACTCACACTGCCTGGGTTCTGGCCGCCAGTCCGGGGGGCTCTGCATTTTAATTTAATTTGAAATGAAGCTTCTTAAACATTTTAAAAACCTTATTTACTTTACATAAAACAATAGTTTAGTTATATATTATAGACTTATAGAAAGAGACCTTCTAAAAACGTTAAAATGTATTACTGGCACGCGAAACCTTAAATTAGAGTGAATAAATGAAGACTCGGCACACCACTTCTGAAAGGTTGCCGACCCCTGCGCTATAGTAACTCAGAGCCCTCCCCACCTAGTGTCCCATCACCAGCCACTGGAGATATTTGCTGCTAGTCGTCACAGATCGTCTATGTGCCATTGTAGGCAGTCTCATCATACCCTCCCCTCCATAAACTTACAAGTTTAATTTTCCTTCAGATGGCATCACCTTCTGGGGAAATTTGGCAACGAGGGATCAGAATTTATATATTACTGCTCAGAAGAGTAATTTATATATTACTGCTCAGAAGAGTATCTCCTACTGTTCATGGTAGACCAGACAGGCTATATTCTTAAAATGATCCACAAGAGAAAACTCTGGTAGCTATTTGATTTTTTAAAGACCCTTTACAGAATTTTTGATCTGCAGAAGCAGCTTTGTCATTCCAATTTTCATGTCTTATTTAAATATTGCTGTATATAATGTTTTGAAGTAGCCAGATAACATTCTTATTGAGTTGCATTAGTAATTTCTCATGTTCTATATAAATCTTCATGGTGGCCTGAAAATCTCTTTGCTAGCACAAATTTAGTCTATGCTTCAATATAGTTAGTTAGAAGTCCTGAATAACTGCTAATCCTAGGTAGATTTCATATATTTTACAGACCACATTTAAAAGTTTGGAATAATAGAAACACCCCAATTCGGTTAAGGAAAAAATACAGAAAACCAAATTAGAACATAGGAATGACATACATCAGATACATTCCATGTAAGTCTCAAAATCACTTACTGTGCCAAACAACTGGAAGGAAGCAGATATAATGTACTTCTAGATCCTGGAACTTACAGACTGGGGAACCCTGTTTTGTTACCAGGTAAACAGATTGTGAAAATAACTGAAGAGGGTTATAAGACACCTACACAAACATCTCTTTTGTAAAAGGAAATCAAACCTGACCAGCCTACTAGAATTCTCTCAAATTCTAACAAAAAGTATGGAGAACAGATTTATTTAGGCTTTGAAAAAGGCCCCCATCAAAGTCCCTCATAAGAGGTTATTAAAGAAACTAGAGTAGTCATGGAGTGATGTTTGAAAACACTGTCATGGTTCAGAAGCTAGGTTAAAATACAAAATTTAAAAAAAAGCAGAAATAAATGGCCAGTTTTCAATATGTCATAGGTTAACAGTGTAGTACCCAATATTCCTAATGGTGCCAGCGGTTAATACATTTGTTTTAGGATAGCACCTCAATCTCTTATTTGGGGCCTCCAGGCCCACGGTGCTAAATACTGTACACACAACAAAAGAAAATTCTGCCCCAGGGAGAGACTGCGATCTAAATTCATATATTTGTCAATATTAGTGGGTGAATAAGGAGGTGGTAAAATCTGCTGAGTACACAGTATTATTTAGGTTACTCAAGGAATTCCAGAAGGACTTAAACCAACAGGACACTGCCAGGCTAGAACTTCAGTGTTTACAAATACAAAGTAACTCACATGGGGGGAAAAAAACCAATTTGAGCTACTCATACTTTGCTGCGTTCTAAGATTAACAGTAGCCATTTAGGGGAAAATATCCCAAGAGTTATTGTGGATAGCTCAATGGAAGCACTCGGTTAGTGTGCCACAGCAGTAAACAAAAGGTTAGGATATGTAAAGAACAATACGGATACACAATTGCCTTATGTAACGGCACATATTCATTTATGGTTATCTGATCTGGGGAAAAAAAAGGTACAGCAGAAACAAATGAAAAAATAAAAAACACCCAACAGGTCCAAAGAGTCTCAACAAAAGTTATAGGCATGAAAACACTCCCAGTGTAGTTTGAAGAGATTAAGACTGCTTGGAGAAAGGAGAAATGTTAGTGGTATACATAAAGTAATGAATACTGTGATAAAGTCAAAGTCAAGCACTCTGCCCCCCTTCTCATAATTCAAGAGCAAGAGAACATCTAATTAAATTGAAAGCAATTTAAACCTGAAAAAAGAAGCTCTCTTCCCAATCAATCTGTGACTATATATTTTATTTCTGTCATATTTTTATGAATGACACATTAGTAACAAGCATTTTTATGGGGAAAATATCTGAACTGCTTTGTAGCCTATGCATCTACATCCATAAAAATCAAGATTGCAGTCCTGGATTCCAGAAAGGCCCAAAAGCTTTCATAACTTTCAGAGCTGCCAATTCTCAGAGTTAGGAGCTGCAAAGAAAGAAGTTAACATTAAAACCAGAACTGCTGCCAATTGTTTCAACCAATACAGTCTATCTTAGTGGCATGGTAAGGAATAATACTCCTACAGTTTCTCCTCAGGATCTCAAAGCGCTTTACAAACACGAAAGTTAATTTCACAATGTCCATTAGCAATAGGTAAATATTATTTCTCCTCATTTTATAACGGAGAGATGGAAGCACACAGGTAAATTGCCTCACCTGAGGTCACACAGCAAACCTGTGGCAGACCCAAGACTGGAACTTAGATATGATTAAAATGCAGCACTGGTAGTTGGGGTAAGATCAACCTCCTTCTTTAGGCGAATAGACTCACTATTTGGCAGTTTAATAAACCTCATTATAATCCACACAAAGTTACTCTCCACCAATAATATTGAAGATGCTCCAATAATAAATTACAAAAAAAAAGTCCCATTTTACTAGTATACTGTAAGTGAAAAAACAAAATTAGAGTATTTTAAATTGTTGGTTTTCCCACAGCTATTTTGCAACGTTCAGTTAGCAAAAAACAGTCAAAAGGGGTGTGCACAAAGGGGGGGGGCAAACAGGGGCACGAGCCCCCCAATAATCAGTAGTGTCACAGACATCCCCCAACTCCAGAAGCTGTCTCCTGCCCTGTCTTTTGCTATAACGAACCCCTGACTATAATGGCCAAATGGCTTGGATCCCCAGGGGTTTGTTATAGCAAGGGTTTACTGTAAATCCTCATAACATCATGTGTTTAACATGCCCCTCCAAAAGCAATCAAATTTAAATTCCTGCACACACCACAAGTAGTCAATTAACTAATTAGCGTGTAGAACATCACCAGTCTGATTTCATTTGAAGTGCTCTCAAAAACAAAAATAACCCAAAAAATCTACTTCTGTGAACTTGAAGCAAAAATATTCTACTAAGTCAATTTATATCACAGCCAACCCTATTAACCACCTAAACACGTTGATTGTGTTAATTAGTGAAACATCAGAGCTTGTTAACTTCTATCACTATACAAAGGCCTAAGTGACTTAAGTTGCTATTTTGATGAGAGAATCTGCTCTTCCCTGTCTCCACATCAGTTCACTTAAGAACATAAGAACTTAAGAATGGCCATACTGGGTCAGACCAAAGGTCCATCTAGCTCAGTATCCTGTCTGCCGACAGTGGCCAATGCCAAGTGCCCCAGAGGGAATGAACAGAACAGGTAATCATCAAGTGATCCATCCTGTCACCCATTCCCAGCTTCTGGCAAACAGAGGCTAGGGACACCATCCCTGCCCATCCCGGTTAACAGCCATTGATGGACCTATCCTCCACGAATTTATCTAGTTCTTTTTTGAACCCTGTTATGGTCTTGGCGTTCATAATATCCTCTGGCAAAGAGTTCCACAGGTTGATTGTGCACAGTGTGAAAAAAATACTTCCTTTTGTTTTAAACCTGCTGCCTATTAATTTCATTTGGTGGCCCCTAGTTCTTGAGTTATGAGGAGTAAATAACACTTCCTTATTTACTTTCTCCACACCAGTCATGATTTTATAGACCTTTATCAGATTCCCCCCCCCCTTAGTAGTCTCTTTTCCATTTAAATGGTGAGGTCTTTGGTGACAAGGGTTGTTTCTTATTATATGTTTGTACGGGATCTAGCAGAATGAGGCTGCAATCTGCTACCGTAATACTAATAAGATACAACTTTAAAAACACCACAAAAGCTGTAATCCACTTTCCTGTATTATTCATGAGTCAGAGTATATATGTGTCTCTTTTTAAAGAGACCCTCATCAATATAATTGCAGCCTGAGGAAACTGACTGTTACCCAATCAGCTTTAGGGCTTTGTAGGAGAGATGTTGAGAGCACCGTCCGGCTGTTTCAAACCATGAGAGCTAGTAATAAGGGTACATCTACACAGCAATGTAAGCCCAGGGTCAGTAGAACTCAAGTTAGCAGACCCTGGGTTTGTTAACCTATGGCTTGAGCATCTGCACTCACTTGTAACACCAGGTTAGGAAATGTTGAACCCTGGGTCTAAACATTATCTAAACTGCATTATGAAGGTACGAGTCCAACAGCCCATATCCTAGACTTCCTACTGCCCTCCCAAAACATGGAGGCTCTAGCCTTTTGTGCATGGTGGAAAAGTGACTGTCCAGAGGACAAAGTCAGCCTGCTTGTGGGATACTTTTGATGGACTCCCAGAACATGAGTCCAGTATGACTGTGTCTACACTGCAAACCAACAGGGCTTGAATTCTGGGTCCTGGCTTGATTCAGGCTCAGACCCTCCACCCCTGTGAGCCTGCATCTGAGTCCTGGGTTAGCATGATTTGTGTGTAGACAAAAGGAGGGGAGGGAGATGGAGGGTTAGGCTCGAGCCTGAGTTTGAACCCTAGGCTTACACTGCAGTGTAGACATACCTAAAAGGGAAGGGAGCCTCTGCTGGAACCAGAGTTGCTAGCTTTAGTACAAGTGATCTGCCAGACGCTAAATCAATCCAATCAATTTCAAAGAGCGTGAAACATTATATGCAAAGTGGTGACAGAGGTAGCACAGGGGTGCCCACACCTCCACTGGTGCTGGGGAGAAGTAACAGGCTGCAAGAAGCATCCGTTATTGCCAAAAGGAAGAGGAGTCTAACTACCACCACTCCCGTCAACAAAGGGGGGAGCAGGAAGAGCCAACCACAGCAGCAGATAGATAAGGGGAAACCAGGAGATGAACTGTCATAAGGATATGAATTATATTGGGCAATGGGAAGCCTTACCACTACCCTCAGGAGTTTGAAGGGGGGCCTCAGCAGAGGAGAGGAGCAAGGTGGGCCAGTGTGCTGGACTTGAGAGGAAGGGAGGGAGGGCTTCTTGTACCACTGGCATTGAAGCACAGCCTCTTTACTAACAGAGCCTCAGCAATGCCAGCTAGCAAGGAGTGGCTGTAATTACTGTCAGGAGTCTCAGCTTGCATATCTAAACAGACTTTTTCTGAAGTAGTTTTGGAAAATAGAACAAGATGTTTAAAAAGAGGCAAGAAGCTGAAATCAGAGCACCCTTTAGCAGAGCGCACACAGCTATACCAAGTCAACAATTAACTCAAAAGCTGAAGAATACATTGTTAATGCTTTCATAAATTGCCTGTGCTGTATTGTTCAACATTTGCCTTGTTTGAAAGGTTAAAAAAGTAAGCCTCACACACTTCAGATGCAACTTGATCACCCATTTCTTTATAGGCCACATCAGATCATGATCTTTTATTAAAAATATCTTACATCCTGTTCATATAGCAAACAAACAATCAAAATGGGTTGCTTTCTTTAATAGCTTTGTTTGGATATATATCTTAGTTGTAATAATTCAGTTTCTCCTAATTTTGAGCACAAGAAATTTTTTATATTTAGATTTAACTACGGTAGATTTTAGGAGTACTGCACTGTAATAATCATGATTTTGTTGTGGTTACTTTATGCTGTTTACTATTCTGTGAAAGAAATTATTCAAATGCGGGGGAGGGAGCAGTGCAAGGGGAGAGCATGCCTGTTCAAAGTTCGTGTCTTCAAAGGTACACATGTCCAATATAGAAAGGGCTTAACGTAATCCATTACCAATTACTTTGCCCTTTTCACAGAGATCCCCACAACACAAAAAAAACTTTCCCTACTCCAGGCAGAGAAAAGGGAACATGAAATGACTATTCTTCCACTGGCTCTGCTACAACTCAGAGTCAAAGCAACAGTGGCCTCCAAAGCACTGGATCTTGCCTGCAACTACTGGAGGCAGCACAAACAGACAGTGTAAGGGTATGGCCATTCCCAGGCTGCCTCGGAGGTCTGGTTTCTGCCTCCAGTAAGCTGTAAGGAGGGAAAGGGGAGATGCTCTGGACTGTGGGGCCTATTTCCATTCTTCCCTTGTTTCACGTATCCCATCAGAGCTCTTCGGGGCAGCATCTGCTGGCTCTCTAGACACCTTTGAGGAGCAGTGGGCACTGCCTGGGGTTCTCTGCTCTGTGTCCCTCTCAGAATCCCTGCTTATGGCCCTGTAACTCTCACTCCTGTTTAATAATTTGTTGTCCCCCAAAATTAGTTGAACCCTGGCTTTAGTGGCTCCTCCCCTTAGGCTGGGTGAGGGGCCTTCTGATATGGGTGGGCTTCCCAGAATTCAATGGGGTAAGGAGAGGAAACTTTACTGAAATGGATCAGTGAGCTTTGTCCTGTGCAGAAGAAATTAAGATACTCATCTGCTTGTAGACCCAGCCCTTACCCAAAAAGCCATCCAGATCACCAAGCCTCCCACAACCACCACCACAGGCAGGTGATATCAGTATTTAAGTTGTTGAGCCAACTGAAGCTTCTGCAGCAGTGTAAAAAAAACAAGGCAGTTTTTAAACAAGTATTTAAGTGGTACATTTTTGTGATAGTTACTACAATCAAAATAATTTCCCCCATTAATCATACACTGCCACAGAAATTTAGCATGGGTGCACTGCAGAAATCCATCCGTCTTACCACAGATTTTAAAGCTTATTTGCTACCATACATGGGGCTCAGAGTATAGTGGTATACTAAGAGGTATGTATTTTGTATTTTGTATGTATTTTGAAAGTACATGGGAGGGATAGCTCAGTGGTTTGAGCATTGGTCTGCTAAACCCAGGGTTGTGAGTTCAATCCTTGAGGGGGCCATTTAGGGATTTGGGGCAAAAATCTGTCTGGGGATTGGTCCTGCTTTGAGCAGGGGGTTGGACTAGATGACCTCCTGAGGTCCCTTCCAACCCTGATATTCTATGATTCTATGATTTGTACATGTGTCTGCATTAGGCTCTTTATGACAGGAATAAACTCATGTACAGATAGCCCTATTTAATGTATACATACAGCACACAAGGCATTTTCCCCTTAAACCAAAGAAAATAATGCAAAGTTAGATACATTTCTTACGCCAACCTAAAAATCTGAAATGTGAAAAATAATTTGATATTCAAAATGCCTCAATGTATAAGACAAACATCATGGAGAGTCTCCCCCATGGCCATTGCCTGTAGCAAATCCTTGGGTAAGGGTTGAATAGCTACGAGCAAGCCTTAAATTTTGGCTGTAATTTAATAGTCATATTGTAGTAATGCCTAAAACCCACAACCAAGTTGGGCCCCCACTGCACTAAGCACTATACCAACAATAAAACAACAGTCTCTGGCCCACAGAGCTTAGTCAAAAAAAGTCAAAAACCTAACAGGTGTATGAGCTAAACAAGTGGACTGGGGTGGGGTAACTGGATAACATATATAAGAGACCAGTAAATCATTCAGTGTTTAATGAACTGGCTTGATAGCTACTGGAAATGCTAAAGTCATAGTATTTAATAGCACTTATTTTTTCCATCAATACTTCTAAGCTTCTGTCACTATTTAACAAATGTAATCAAGTTTATATGCAGTAATACAGCAGACCTACATCAAAAGAATTCCCAGACAGCAAAGCCTTTTGTCTGTCAACCGCTTGCTACAAGAATATCATCGCCATTATTTGTTCCAGTTCCAGTATAAGAATGTATCCTATAGATGTATAATACCCTTACACAAAGATACCCTCTCACACAGGCATGAAGAGCCTGAAATATTCTTTTCTGAATGTCTGCACAGAAGTGCTTTGTGTATTGTTGATGGGTGGCAGGAGAAAGCTCAAGTACTTATTCTACACAAAATCAGTTACTCCTTCCCCTCCCACCGCACCCCCCATTGATCTTTTTGCAAACACAGTACAGAAAACAGCTCATCTTTTACTTAACAGTGATGCAGTAACTGAATCCAATCTTAAAAATAAACAAACAAGCTGAATTTGTCCAGGCAAATACTGACTCACTTATTGTGTATATGAATATGAAATATGCATATTATACTATGGCATTCTCCCTTCACTTAGCTTTTTGGCTTTTCAGGGTAGGATCTGTTCGTTCAAATATGTAACAACAGCAACTAGCATTTTGTGGGCATTTTCAGACACTAACAAAAAATGTAAGTAACCACTTCCTCTCTGATCCTACAGAGCCCTCCATTCCTATCAAAACACTGTATAAACAGCACCCTACATACAAAACTATGGGAAATCATTCCAAATACTGCAGTGTAACAAACAAGTCTCGTAACTGCAGGTGGCAGTGAACACATTCATACTGAAGTTCAAGCACTGCATTTACAAGCTTTCAATTAGTTCAATGACTGCAAAGCACGCTTAAATTCACTGCTATGTATGTGTATTTCATTCTGAAACACTATCCTTCGTATAATAAAAAAAAATAGTTTGCTGGCATAATTTTCAGGCAATAATGCAATATAAACTTCTACTCAAGAGTTATTTAAGTGTCTGGTAATACAGTATGATCAACTAGATCCAGATGTTCAGAACCTCATGGGACTGCTCCTGAATGAACACATTAGGCTTCAGGAATGTATAAGGAACATAAATGCTATTTCTTCTGAATTAAAATTAGGAAGAGACCCATTGGGCAGCATCATGCATTAGTATAATCTATTAAAACTGTTATAATGCAGTAACCTCAGAATAATGGCTGACGTGTCAGCAGAAGCTCAGGTGCTGCCTTTACGCCAGTGTTTCGCAAACTGGGGTTGCTGCATGTGTAGGGAAAGCCCCTGGCGGGCCAGGCCGGTTTGTTTACCTGCCCTGTCCGCAGGTCCGGCTGATCGCGGCTCCCACTGGCTGCGGTTCGCTGCTCCAGGCCAATGGGAGCTGCTGGAAGTGGTGCGGGCCGAGGGACTTACTGGCCGCCGCTTCCAGCAGCCCCCATTGGCCTGCAGCAGCGAACCGTGGCCAGTGGGAGCCGCAATCGGCCGGACCTGCGGACAGGGCAAGTAAACAAACCGGCCCGGCCCGCCAGGGGCTTTCCCTACACAAGCGGCGACCCCAGTTTGAGAAACACTGCTTTACGCTGATAGAATCGTGATAACTATCTCAACCATTTATACTCAATAGCCATTTTATATGTTGTAGTGAAACTAAACTTTTAGAGTTGAAAGATATAATAGGAGAGCATAGTTACATTAGTTTGAGTTTTCCTTCATATTTTTCTTCTAGTTCCTCACAGAAGGCCACTTTGTTGTAGTTTATGACAGAAGTTAGAATTGAGCTTCATTACTACAGAAATCATGCAATAGGAAACAATCAGCACTGTCTTCATTTTTCATTTGCCTTTAAAGAATTTTCAGCTGAATCTGTGTTGCAACACCAGGCTCTTCAGGCCCTTGAAATAAAAGTTAAACAAGTCATTCTAGTCCCTACCCCAACATGTGAGCCCCCCTCTCCTATAAAGCACATGCATAGAGCTACTTAGTGATTATTTTATTTGGTTTTGCAGTCTGCCTGTTGATCTTGTCAGTCAGACTCCAATCGGACGGCATTAATGATGATGGCCCATTACTTCAGTTTTGCTCACATACATGGTATAGTATTGCTGGGGATTTCAGTGGTTGTAGGGATAAACAACAGGTCATTCTTTAGCATGCAGACTATGTGGGTCAAAGGAAAGGAATATTGCACAATAGCAGCAGTTTATCCTCCTAAAAACTAGTTTTGTGCTGGGAGGGGAGGGGGAAGGGTTTTTGGCTTTAACAGCAAAAGAGCCTCTCCCACTGCAGCAGACGGAAGGGGATCCATCCAAAGTAGGTCATGAGCCTCAAAATTTATTGACTATCCCAAAACAAGTCAGAAAAAGTTTTAAAAAATTAAAGAGAACATACAGGTAATGTGGGACAGTACTTGAGGCAAAAAAAAAAAAAAAAAAAGGTCCCACAATAGAATGAGGACATATATTTTAATTCAACATGCTTGTCAAAGACCAGGTCAGATGGCTAGAGTTCACTCCCATACAACTGATTTGAACCTCCTCAAATGCTCTTACTTATATACTTCGTATGTGTGTTTGCACCAATGATTCTGAATATTAAAATTCAAAACAGCATTAATATAGTTCCGATAGACATTACCATTCTGATTGGGAGAGGACACATCCTGGATGCTGAATTATTCCTCACCACCAGCACCACCACCAATACCTAATACTACTAACACTCATATAAAATGCTTTTTCATCCGTAGATCTCCAAGCGCTTCACAATCTTAAATGCATTTCTCCTCACAACCACCACCACCCTGTGAAGTAGGGAAGTACTCTCATTTTAGAGATTGGGAACAGACACAGAGACTGAGTGACTTGCCCAAGGTCAGACAGGAAGTATGTTGTGGAGCAGGGAATTGAACCCCAGTCTCCCAAGTCATAGGCTAGTCCTCTAACTACTGGAACCTGCCCTGCTGCCCCAAGAAGCAATTGGTGAGATGTTTTCAGTCATGTGGATGTCTGTCTGCTAGGAAGCACCAGGAACGGCTCACTTCTAAAAGCTAAAACAGATGGCAAATGATCTTCAGCTACTATTAACATTGGCTAAACAAGTGTCACATATGTGACCTGCGCTAAGGACATTCAATGACAGACTCCAAGACACTTCTACAATTTGTATACACAGTTTTTTTAAATAAGTAAGGTCAAGATGTTTTAGCGGATTTTGTCTGATGCTCAATTCAGAGATCTGTAAATAAACCATTTTCTTCATACAGATGTCTCTGCCATTTTAAATGCCTATTATATAGCATGCCAAATAAAGTAATTTTGGCTAGTAAAAAAACGTTAACTATCTTACCCAGAGTGCAAATAGCATGCTGAATTATTTGTACTGCAACAGAAGGGTGGGTGGGAGGCATCTTCAGAAAGCAAAGTAATTCTACCAGTGCCTGAGAGTAGAGATAGGTCTAGACCAGGGGTCTCAAACACGCGGCCCGCGAGCTCCTCCCGGCCCCCCCGCCC
>QXTE01000003.1:15932030-16236956 GCA_003942145.1 Platysternon megacephalum
TACTAGTCCTCATGTGGCCCTCGAGGTCATTTGAGTTTGAGACCCCTGGTCTAGACCACGGTGGATATTTTCATTTAAGTTTGTTAACTCCCTCTCAGATACCAATTGGTTGTTTATTTGTCTTTATTCCAGGTGAGCTAGTGTGTATACATGGATATGATCAAAAGTATGATTTTTATGCAGAACACATGACAGAACTGAAGGAACAGAGATGCAGACTGTTTAATTCATTTGTTACTTTGGGAATACATTGTACACCGTGTTTCCAAGTAAGGAGCAGACATCTGAAAACTAGGTAGCTAGCTATTGAAACTCCATGTCCATGTCTATTCCTGAGGAAGCAAAAACAGGATATGAACTAAAAGAAAAGAAGGTACCAGAACAAATGATGATTTGTTGGTTTTCTGCTTACTTGCCTACCAACCTTTGGTTAGGTAAAACCTCTCTGCCTCCACTATTCTGTATGAATAAATCCAACCAGTCGTGTTTTTAATCCCAATATCTAACCATACCTAGGTGCAATAATTTGAAGGCTTGTTAGGACTGAAAGCTCTAAAAACAAAAGGCAATATCAATAGAGTTTCAGTTCTGGGAACATTACAACCAGCTCATCATTAAGATTTACACCCCAGCCTTGCCATTTACTGTGCATAGGTACAGTATTGCATCAGCATCCAGTGAATTCCAGGACTGGAGTTATGGATGCTGAGCCAGAACTAGAGTCACACATTCATGTTGGTGAAGGAAGGCATTTGAGTAAGTGAAGAAGAGCAAGGTCTCCAAAAGCTTTTAGGCCCTCCCTGAGTAAGCATCAAGTGAATTATAGCTGAGAGTGATCTACATCTCCAGGGGCAGAAGTCAAGCTACTTTTATTGCAGTGCCTTACTTTGGTCATCCACATTTAAAAGTGTTTGTTATATTGTACAACACAAACTGTACAAATGACTAGGTTACAAAATATAACTTTGTATTTTCCTAACACAAAACACTACCACCCACTAAATATACAGATTGAGAAATGTGGTTATAAGGATGTTCAAAATAATAAAATTGAGGTATATATCTGATGTAACAACTTCTCCTTTTGTCCATGTCAGCCTGATTGCTATATAAACCATGTACAAAACTGAGGATAAAGTATCACACTTATCCAAGTTAGATCATTTTCTGGCAACTAACTATATGACAGGCATAGCCTGTGAGTCACTTTCCAAAACTAGGGAGAATATAATTACACCAAGAAAGAATGTGTGACTCAAAGATTTCTATTGTTCAAATGGACAACTGGGTCCTCTAAATTTCAGTTTGCTTCTCTGTACAGAAGAGTTACTAAAATGTCAATAGCAACTTACAAAAAAAAAAAAACAGAAAAAAAGAAAAAGAAAAAGGAGGGGGTGACACCCGCTACACATCAGCTACAGGAGGAGGATATTTTAGAGCATATAGAAGAGCCATAAAAAGGAACAACTGATCTACCTATATTTATTCTCACTGCTAAGTGCTAACTTCAACTTGAAGTTACTGTGTTTCTTGTGCATTGAACACAAGTAGGTTGCAAAATGTACTTGTATGAATGATCCAGACTTTCAGATTAACATCACTCTAACAGCCCTCACACCTTCTTGTAGGTTTTTGCATGTGGTCTTTTTTATGCAAATCTGAGGATACTGTCTAAGCCTCTGTCATGAATAACTTTCCTTCCCTTTCAAAGTTGTACTTCCACAATTGTGATGTAACCTGGGAGAAACTTTCTTTTCCCAAGCCCCTTATTGAAACTTTGCACTACAAGATCCTGTGGAATTAAATGGTTGCTATGGCATTGCTGCAACACGGGTGCTATGCTCACAGCTGACTGACATTGTTTATCCCTGAAAAGGAAGAGAATCAATTTGGCATCAGTACATTGTTCATTATTTTCTGTAGAGCAGATACTATTGCTGCTGTTGCAATTGATTCAGGCAAATGAATCAATTGTTAACCAAGAAATAAAGGTATGTGTCCTACATTTGCTTCTGGCAGAGATTCATTAACTCATGGATGCCGTTTATATCTTATCCCCTCATTTCTAGTGCTTTTCTACTCAACATGAATCACTCTTTGAGGTGGGCTTAGGAATCTGTCATTAGCTACCCTGAACTGGCTTTTAATTTTTTGAAATTGTCCCTGCATGAGACTCCAGTGACAGAAGAAGTGCTCTTTCCTCCCTTCTGTTGATTAGAAACTCTTTCAAAAGGGAAGATCTGGAGACTGTAGCCTGTGGATTATTACTCCTTGTGAGCAAGCTTTGTCCTATTAGAGGGAAAGATTTAGCTAGTGCTGCTTTGGTCACTGAGTTCCAAGGCAGAAATATCAAATCCTTTTTGGTTCCTTCAACATTCTGCTGTGATTCCTACATGACAACTTGATGGCAGCCAGATGTTGGGTATTATTCATCTTCATCCCACACTTTTCAGGTGTTAGAACAATGAATGTGTGTTGAATTTGGAAGCTATTGCAGTTCACTTGGTATTTCTGCTTAGCATCTGAAGTAAGAGCGATGGGTGATCTAGTGCATCCACTTTCTAATATAGCTCTACTTGTGACTTTCATGCCTCATCAAGATCAACTTGATTTCTGAAAATGAATTGTTGCTTTTTAGGGTCTTATTTCCCCCTCTTCTTCCCATAACATATTATATGCAAGCAAAGCACCACTTTGCCAATAAATCGTTAGAGCTCAGTAACAGTAGAAAATGTCTGAAGAATTCTTAATATTTGCTGGCTGCCAGGTTTTACCCTGGCCTGTTCTCAGATTAAAATAAGAGTTGGTTAGCTTTCTTCCTTAGGGGAACCCTCCTCTCCTTTTCCTCTAATCTCGTGCAATGGAGATTAAACTGGAATTACTAATACTAGGCTGAAGAGTGGTGCAATATGTGAAGGACTGATCATAAAACAAACTGCAATAAAGATGACTTTAGGTAAGCCTTCATTTTTGGATCTACTCCAGAAACTGTACTTCAGTTTTTACTGCCATTGTGACAAACTATTTATGGAGAGTAAGGGTAGCTCAGTAATCTTCAGGTTTACCTCCAACCATAATTGGTTAGATCTATTGAAGGAACCAGTTTGAGGCATAACTGGTTTTGGTGTGACACATGGCTAGTACTCTCTCTTCAGTGGAGGATTCATTCCCTCTTGTGGAAGGGAAAAGCTTCTACAGCATATCCATGAGGGCCCCAAGTATCTAAAAAATTAATAGGGGAGAACCTTTCACAACTCATACAAGTGGCAAAAAATCTACACTTCCACGCTTCAGTCCTAGAAATTTAGCTCAAAAAATACCCAGGGCCTGAAAATGCTTCTTATTCCATATGCAATGCACCCTCATTTTAGTTAATGTGAGGAAACCCCTGTCTTAAGTATCATCATTTTTCAAATGTGTAGTGTCTCCAAGAGAAGTAATCTCTAAAGGTCAACTTCTCTGAAAGCTTATCTAGCAAACCCTGCAAATCCTCCTTACCAGTAATGAGTACTACTTCCTTGAAATGCCTTTGATAAAGTGGAATGAGCTCTCAAAGGCTTAGATTACATAAGTGCACAACTGGTGGTGTCTGTCCACTACGTATACTTTGAGAGCACTCTTTGCACAAGTAAAGAAATGTCAGAAGATTCTATCACCACTACTTTTTTCATCTACCAGACTCAGTCACTTCCACAGACTTTTGGGCATATGCTAATCACTCTTTCCAAAACAATAGCAGTCAAATAAAGTCACCCTCTTCCCCCGGCTCCCCCCTTAGAATATTCTTTTTCTGTTGGAATATGTTGTCCTCATCAAGGCTTCAGGAGCAAATACGTCTCCATTTGCCTCTTGACTAACCTTTGAGAGTTGGGACAACATGGTCTCAGAATCAGATAAGGAGGGATCCAGAGCTTACCTAGTTAGGAGATAATCTGATTTTTATGGCTATGGACAAATGGACTTTGGTAGTAAAATTAGTGGTAAAATTTATGAACATTTCTGCAAACCCCAGGATGAATAGATTTCTTCTTTTCCTACTTCTTTTTCCAACCTCCATCACTCACTCACTCTACAGTCCTGCAGGAATGAGTCTGTCTAAATGTATCAGAGTTCCAGTATTAACAAACTTTGGATGTGAAGTGATAAATAGGTTTTGTACTTCAGTGCCATTGCAACATGGAATACTTTTGAGCCATCAGCTGTGAGGGCTAGTTGGATTTATTTTTCAAATTCTGAGTGAGGGTCAGATTTGGGTGCCCTTGTTCATGTTGAGTAGCACCTTATTCCACAGATAGTCTTACTGACTTCATGGGGACTGTTAATGTATTAATCAATCTGAGGAAGATCAGACTCTGGCCCTAAATATAGTATAGTAGTTGATGCAATTAGACATTGTTTATCTCATTTAGTCTAAGGGTTTCCATTGGAGTTGCCGCAGCAGATCAATGATCTGGCTAGTCTGGTAGGATACTGCCAAAGGCAGAAACTTTCTCATGAAGCTTGAGCAAAATAACCATATTTACTAAACTGTACACTGCTTTATCCTGGGCCATAAAACTTTATTCAGGATTGCTGCAGGTCACCAATTTGAAACATGAAGTTATTTCTAGATTAAGACATGTTTGTTCTAACTTTGTAGTTTATTGTAGTTGATTATTACCCTTCGTCATGCTCATTACATAGTTCCCTCTAATGTCACTTAAGTGTCCTTTAACCATGATTGAGTAGATTATTTCCTTCTGCCAGTGAGCATTATCCAGGACATATGGGAAGAATTCAGGTACCAAATAGATTTCCTAAACGATTCATGCATCTTCTGGCCTTATCAACCCATGGAGGCTTGGCGACTCTCCTCTGCTGCAGCATTTTTGTCCAGCGTAGTCACCCCTGGGAAAAGGTCCTGGATAAGCTCAAATTCTCTTCAGCCCCCTTACAAAATCCCAGATGTTTTCATCCAGGTGTACAATAACTTCAGGTAGCTGCTTCCTGGCTACCAAAGATTGAGAGGGCACCAGCTGGTCCTAGTTCATGCCCCTGGCCAAACCAACTGAGAATCATCTCAGCAGTGAGACTGAGCTGTGAACCTCCAGGGAAACTGGTCCCAGTGCAAAATACAATGCCCATCGATCCAAATACCAGCTCTCATGATCCATTCCCTAGTTCCTGAAAATTGGATTAAACAGCAAAATTATCACATTGGCACCATTGTAGACTCTCTCAACCGAGAGCCTCACATCTGGTATGCATTTGAATGTCAGTGACTAATTGCTTCTCTGCTGCAAGCCCTGTGCAGTTTCATGATGGACACTCACTTAATTCAGCCACCATCTGATTTACTCATCTTGTGCCCATGTCCACCTGCTAATCTGTGTGTGTGTGTGGGGGGGGGGGGTGCCAGGCTAACATGTCAGGGTTTATAGACCCTCAATCAGATGTGCAGACTACAGTGGCTTACCTGAACCCCAACCAGCTCAGGTGATGGGAGCAGGGAGGAAGGCATCGAACACTGAGTGGGGATCCTTAAAGGAGACACTAACAGTTTTTCTCACTAGACTTCTCCCCGCCTTCAAGGTGTGGGAGTTGCATTGTCTCTCACCCGGGCTGATCTTCAATTGCAGAAGCTCTCATCAAAGACCTAATCTGTTAGGCATTTGATTGCATCATCCAGGCCCAATGAAACAGACTGTGGAGAGACACTTCCCCATTTGCCTGTTAGGGACCATATGCTATCCTCTACTGCTTGTCTGACTTACAGAAATGGAGTGGGGGCTCTTCTTCTCTCCTATTCTCTCTCTCCCCTCCCCACCCCCCAGTACCGCTGCAGGTTATATTATAGAATTAACTTCAGTGAATGAATTACATGGCCAAGTGAAGGTTGTGTAGCAATAGGCAGGGGTATCCAGCCCATATATGGAAAGTAGGCAGAAGTGCACATCAAAATTAAGGTTGATATTGGAACATAAGTTCTGAATTTCCTGCTTTTTTGCCCAGAAGGCATATGAAGGAAAGTAAATACGTTATGTGCAAGGGTTGATGGCATTAAAATAGCTCACGTTCCATTTTAAGAGGCTTGCTTAACTGTTGTAATAATTGAAAGTGTTACTCATTACCCAAGCAAGGAATGTTCAGGCTGGATTCTGTTGTGATCCGACAGCTTTGCACCTCTCCAGCACATAGTCATAATCAGCATGATGGATCTTCATACAAGGAGAATCTCTGGGTGGCACAGATGCTGTAGCAGCTCTGCGGCCCTAGTGTGAAGGGCATTCCCATGGGAGAGGGGAGCATGCCGGAGGCATTTCTTCTACTCCAGCAATCCCTTGCTGCCAGAGTAGCCCCTAGCAGCTGTGAGTGGATGGGTATAAGTTAGTGTCTTTTTCAGGTTGCTCCAACTTAAACCACAGCAGAGATGGCACAGGATTGATGGGGCAATGAGCATATACAGTGGCTTAAAGTCACCATTGTCCTGTTCCAGATCTGTACTGAATGCATCTCAGTCAGACACAGAATCTGGCCAATGTATCTTAAACTGACTATTTCTAACTTGCATCCGAAGAAGTGGGTATTCACCCACGAAAGCTCATGCTGCAAAACGTCTGTTAGTCTATAAGGTGCCACAGGATTCTTTGCTGCTTTTACAGATCCAGACTAACACGGCTACCCCTCTGATATTTCTAACCTAACATTTCTGCTTGGGAGACTTTCTGCTTGGGAGAAATCCAGATGCTGTGTGGCTGTAGTCCAAAACACTTTAGCATGCTGTGCAGTGTTCTGGAGTTGAAAGGATGGAGTAGTTTTTGTTTGGTCTCGTTTTGACTAAAGGTCAGAAACATGATGCAGCAGGTAAGTGTATTGTAAGTATAAAGAAATATGTAGAATATTATAATAAAGGGAGTTCTCACTTTTAATGGTCAACTTATTCATTTTTTCTTTGTTTTACCAGGTTAATATGTCCTTGTAAGAATGAGACATAAATCACCAGATTTGAGTGGTTTTTTTTTTTTTTAAACATTCTTCTCACTGCCTTGGTAACAGTGGACTACAGCTTCTGTGGATAGAAGAAACTCTTAGTTTATTGTTGCGGTAGCATGGCAGAGCGGCTTACTTCAGCAGTAAACTGGTGATGTGAAAATACAAGTGGAATAGAAGTTGGGCTGGGGTGCCAAGAGTGGGAAAAACTTAAGTAGTATAAATACTTTACCAGGAAAAGTAGCGAGTTGGTTGAATGAATAGTTAGTTATTGCTTTCTCTCACCACTGAAACTCATGCTATGGTGGCCATGAATTGAACCATAGCATGTTCTCTGCTTCTTATTTTGAGGGAAAGAACTCTTCTCAGTTGAAACATTTTCCTCTTACCAATTTCACTAGAACTAGACAACCTAACAAGAGTTTTCTTCACAAAGGTCTGTGAAACCTTGGCAATTGATAAATCCCACGGGTAACAAAGTATGTATAAAGATGGCTGTTTGACTGTATGTGACTAGCTCTTCCAGACCAGCTAAGGAAATACGGGCTGTGTATCATTGCAGGATTAGGTGGTTCTATCATCTCTGGACAAGCATTAGTACTGCGTCTTATGTAAACTACCAAGTAAAAATGAAAAGGAAGCAAGCTTGAGTAAAGCCTCCACCCCATCTCGCATGTAGAAACTATTTTTATGTCAGTCTTTTAAACCACCTATCCAGTGCTTTGTCTCCATCCATGGACCAATCAACAGTGCTCAGAGTCCCTCAGTGTGTAGGAGGCTCTGTTTCACAATCAAGCTCTACTTCATATACAAGTGGATTCTCATCCAAGGTGTAGGCCCTGATTTAACTAGGGAATGTTCTTTGTGCAGACTTCCTTGGCTCAGAGATGGCTAGGAAACAGTTGACACTTAGTAATATTCCCAAAACAATTTCTCCTGAGGGCATTCTGAGCCAAAAATAATAATTCTGTGCACAATATTTTAAAATTGTGCAAACTTCTGCAAATGTTATTTCTCAAATAAATGTGGAGGCTCCAGCAGGGCATTAGGGAGCACAGGCCACTGGCTGCACATAGGTGGGAGATCACAGTGCAGCTCCCCCCTGGGACACAGATTCAGCGGTGAGGCTGCCCCCAACCCTGATACAGCACAAGGACTGGGCCTGCCTCAGAAACACCCCAGGGCCGTGCCCCTCCATGCCAGGTGCACCAGGTGTGGGCAGGCAGGCTCAGCAAGGCAGAACCCAAGTGTGGAGGGGCTTAGTGTGGGGGATCCAGGTGTGGGTTGAGAGGGTGCTGTGTGGGGCAATCGGTGTGGGCAGCTCAGTGGGGGATCTGGATGCACAGGGGCTTATTGGGGGGGGGGGGGTTTCTGGGTGCAACAGTAATGGGACTCTGCGGGGGGTCCAGGTGAAGGTGGTTGGGGTTGTGTGTGTGTGTGTCGGGGTGGGGGGGGGAATAGAGCTTGGCAGGGGTGTGTGTGTGGGTTCAGGGGAGGGTCCAGATGCAGCTGGTTGGGGCTCAGTGGGGTGATGATCTGGGTGCAGGTGGCTCGTCGGAGTGGTGCAGAGGGTGTGGGGCTCATTTGGGGGGGGTCTGAGTGCAGGGGTGTGAAGCTTGGCAGGAGGGTCTGGGTATGAAGGGGTCTGGATGCACAGCAATTGGGCAGATGGGGGAGCAGCTCCCTGCACAGGGATTCCTCCCCCTGCAGCTGAGGAGCAATGGATGCAGAAAGCACGGGGGTGGGGGGAGGAAAGAGTTTGCAGAGCTTCCTTCAGCTGGGGGGGAAATCTGGGGGTGGGTCTGATCCAGCCCCGGATGTCTTGCAAGGGAAGAGGAAGTCCAGTTCTCCCCAGCCCAGCTGGGACTAGCAGCTGAGCCTGGTGCAGTGTAGGAGCCACCAGCCAGGTCTTCCCCAGTCCCGCCTCCTGCCCCACAGTGATTTACCTCTCTGCCAGCTGCCCTGGGCCCCCGAAACATACTGCTGGGGAGGGTCGCATGACCACTCTTGTGGCTTCCCTTTGCTTCCCCGCAGAAAAATGACTTTCTGATGGGGGGGGACACACATTCTGTGCATGCGCAGTGGAGCAGAATTCCCCCAGGAGTAAACAATCTGTAACGAGCGGTTGCTTCTGTGGTCTTTTGGGGGCATTTAGCTGGCATATCTCTAAAGTACTGGAAAGAGACTGTATAAAGACTGCTTGTAGCAATATAATGATCTATGGTCCTGGCTTGTGCACCAGATTAATGGAACTACTTTGAATACGTAGACTTCCAGTCTATTCAGATAACAAATGCAGTTGAAATAGGTGATATTAATGTTGATAGCAATTAATTAGGCTGTTGTCATGAGTCAAACATACCAGTTTCATCATAGTGGCCTGTCTTTACAATGTCAATCTGTGACTTCATCTTATCTCATTAGCTTCTGCTTGCTGCTACGTAACCCCCTCCTTTTTTTTTCTTGGGTTTTTTTTTTTTTTTGGTAAGTTGCTATTGACATTTTAGTAACTTCTGTACAGAGAAGCAAACTGAAATTTAGAGGACCCAGTTGTCCATTTGAACAATAGAAATCTTTGAGTCACACATTCTTTCTTGGTGTAATTATATTCCACTTTAATTTATACAGAATTTAAACTCATTTAAAAAAAAAAATTATTTTTCTAGCCCTTAGGGTTGCAAAGATATCCTTCCAAACATAAATCAAGCATAAAGCAACATAGTGCCTTCTAGGGTGACCAGACAGCAAATGTGAAAAATCGGGACAGGGGGTGGGGTGGGGTGGGGGTGGGGGTGGTAGGAGCTTATATAAGAAAAAGACCCAAAAATCTGGACTGTCCCTATAAAAATCGGGACAGCTGGTCACCCTAGTGCCATCATCTTGAATCTGCAATCACATTTTGACAGAACATAAAGAGCTACTTATCTATACTGAAATGAACACTCATTAGCACAAGTACTGAGGGAGGAGTCTGATGTTCAGAACTGCAATACTCTAGCAATTCAGAAGCTGATAAAAAAAACTGAATAAAAGTGCTTATCAGTAATGAGGGATAACTTTTATTCCTCATATCATTTATGTTTATCCACAAACTGCTGTCAAGTAGAAAAATAGCACGACTAAAACTAAGATTCCAGATAGGACTTCACTGCAATGCTCTCATGGTGCCAAATGCCTCTGGGGAAAGTCCCATGAACACATTGACTTCCTTCAGCACAAAGCTAGTTCTGTCCTCCTTTGCTTCTGCCATCTTCTTCAGGTAGTATTACTCTCCCCTCCCTTACTGATTACCATGTTATTACTCCTGCTCTAGCTGGGACTGCCATCAGTACTGTCTCACCACTTTTGACTATCATCAAATCCTTCCTCTCATCCCCAAACACCACCCATGCTCTCCCTTCCCTCTGCATACAGGATCAGGTCAATTTTTCCCCCCTTTTTTTAAAAGGGTCACCAAGATCAGCACCATCTCCAACTCCATCCTCCAATCCAGCTTCCTCTCTCTCCGCTGAAAGGCTGTTCTCAAAGTCTCCAATAATTTCCTCTTGGCCAAATCTCAGGGTCCCTACTCCATTGCCATTCTCTGACCTCTTGGTTAACTTCTGACAGCTAATTGTATACCACTTCTCACAAATCGTGTCTTCCTTTGGCTCTGGCAACTGTTCTCCTCTGACCCCTCCAACTGCTCCTTCAGCGTCTCATTTGGCAAGTCCCCTTCACTTCCATTGTGGGTCTCACATGGCTCCATCCTTGGCCTCCTCTCCAAAGGTGATCTTATCTATACAGAACTTCAGCTACTAACTTTATGACAAAGATTTAAGAATTTACTGTGTTATTCTTGACCGGTTTACTCCCATTCAACCCCATATATCACCCTATTTCACATCTCCTTGTGTAGCTTCTGCCATCAACTACATGAAGGCCACTAGGGACTTTCCTATTGCTAACTGATTTTTAAGTGAAAAGGTGCTCTGCTACTATGGTGATGGGTAGCAGTATAAATCCCTGAGACATGATCATCATATGTCCAAAACAATGCTCATCTTCCCCATCATGCTGTAGTCTTAGAACCTATGTATCTTACCAAATGCCATCATGCCCCCCGCCCCCAAAAAATGTTTGTTTCTTCCTCTAAAGTTTTATGTAGAGAGAGACAGCAATTCACATGTATGAGGGCATGAACAGTCACCAGCAAGGGTAAGGAAGAAGACCTCATTTCCCCTCCATACAGTATGTTACATGCATTATTATGGTTCTACAACTTCTTCTGAAGTGTCTTGCATTGTCACTAGCAGATACAGGATACTTTATTAGATTAATCATTGATTTATTCTATTATGCCAGTCTTAAATTCAAAATGCTACATGCTCTACAGTCACCATTAAGAAGTCGGCATACACTACAGTCACTACACAGTGGTGGCTGGAATACTCCACATTCTCCAATGCTTAGAACAGGAAACAAACATGATAATGCCAGAACCCACTATGTGCACTGTATGTAAAAAGCAACCTCTTCAATGGCCACCACTGTCACAAGCTTAACATGTGGGCTTATGGTCTCAGCCTCAACATTGAGGTAATGGAATTTTAAAATGAGACTTCTGAATTAGAGTGCATTTCATTCACCATTCACATCCTGGAAAAGGACCAAGCTTGGATTCCATTAAATTCATGAGCAACCCACACAGCTAAGTTACCTGACCCCTTCTCCACCCTTGTCCCTTCCCATAAAAGTATGGAGCATGTAGGGAATACATTATATAATTTACATTCAGCAGGTATTCTATAACAACCACCATGAAGTTTAAAAGGTAAAACTGTCTAGATGATGATCCCTACAGATCAGAAAATGTTTCAAGCGCAGCTCTCTGAAGTGACTAAAAATAGCACCGTGGGGTTCCATGTCTGTGTCCAATTCCATATCAAATGCATCTTTACTTATAAATCTGATTATTTATTTTATTTTTTTTGGAAGAACCAAGCTTGAGATCTCAGCCTAGGTTCTGAGAATCAAGATGGGATCTTTCCTTTTCAACCACCACTGCCAACTGTCAAAAGGTTCTGCAGACTAAGTTAGGCCCTTAGTGATATCTAGGGCCCTACCAAATTCACCACCATGAAAAATTGGGGGCCCTGTGTGTGTGTGTGTCACAAAGTTATTGGTGGGGGGGGGGGAGAAGAGGGATGGTATGGCCACCCTTACTTCTGCGCTGCCTTCAGAGATTGGCAGCTGGAGAGCAGCGACTGCTGGCTGGGTGCCCAGCTCTGAAGGCAGCGCCCTACCAGCAGCAGCGCAGAAGTAAGGATGGCAATACCATACCATTCATTCTTCTGCACTGTTGCTGGCAGCGGCTCTGCCTTCAGAGCTGGGCTCCTGGCCAACAGCTGCCGCTCTCCAACTGCCCAGCTCTGAAGGCAGCGCCACCGCCAGCAGCAGTGCAGAAGTAAGAGTAGCAGTACTGCAACCCCCTACAATAACCTTGTGATCCCCCCACAACTCCTTTTTTGGTTAGGACCCCTAGAATTACAACCATGAAATTTCAGCTGAAATATTAATTTACTATTTTTAAAATCCTATGACCGTGAAATTGACCAAAACGGACCGTGAATTTGGTAGGGCCCTAGTGATATCTGTGTAACTCCACCGCCCTCGATGTGTTTGTACAGGTGTAATTATTAAAATGTAGTATAAAACTGCCTGACACACAGAAAGACTCCAGCTCACTCTTCTTAGGTGTGCTGGCTCTGCTGTGTTAACAGCAATGAAATGCAGCAAAAAAAAAAAAAAATTTTATCATTAGCACAAGTATTTGAGACTGTACACACATGCAGCAGATCTGTTGAGTGAAGAGATGCTTTTGCTTCTCTGCCGAGTCACAGGTTTTGTTTTTTATGCTTTAAACCATCTTAACAGAAGGCACAAAATTAGGATGCTACATAAAATCCTATGCATGCTGTGAAAGCACAATTAAACATTCTAACTAATGCACTGGAGGAATAAATGCCCAAGTTAAGTAGATTCTCTGGCTCCTTGGTCAGAGACTCAGAGTAATATACTCATCTTTAAAATATTCTACGAAAACTGACTCAATGATATTTTAATGTCTAAGTGTCAGACTAGAATAAAGGCAGATTGTGAAGAAAACAATGATTTTAGACATGCTTTATCAGATATTACCAAAGTTGTTCTGCTAAACAATGAAGCAGTTTTAGTATCTTTACTTGCATGTTTTAATATACTCCAGGTCGAAAAGGAGGAGAAACCCAAGGTATAAGAATTCAGTTTAAGCTGAAGGTCATATTCAAACTTTGCCATCTGCTTGCCTGAATGTTTTGGACACAGGACGACAGCATTTGGTTAGAATATAACTAACCATTTAAGCACCCTACATTTCTGGAAATCCATGCTCACCCATCTTGAAATCAGCAGAAGCTCCCCTTCCATCCCGGAGAAGGGAAAGCCCAGCTGCAACTCTCCCTTCTCCTTACCCCTACAGATGCAGCCCATTTATTAATGCCCAAAGGAGACCAGAAGCACTCCTGCAATGAGCACATCTGTGGGGTAAACAATGTACTGCCTGGGTCTGAGCATGCTTCCCACTGGGCTGCAAATACCACATTTTGAATTAAATAAAAAAAAAAAAATCAAATTACAGGCTAATTAAAGCCAGAAATACACAAACTAGAAAAACCATACCCTAGATTGGAAGCTTAACACGACAGTTAAACGCTTAATTCCAATGCACCATTTATTACCATCTACTGCTCAAAACATATAATAGCCTCTCCAGAGCACAGAAACCCTCAGACTACTTACAGCTGGCTTTGCAGTTACTCCTACTCACATCTCCACCTCCCTCACTTGTCACACTCTTCACATCCTTCCAAAGCACTGGCAGCACCCAGCTGCCTCTCACTATTGATATATATTGGGCAGCAGAGCTGAAGTTCTCTTTGGCCAACTAACATCTGCCAAATAACGACTGGCAAGCCAGCTCAGAAACTCAACCACCACAGCTTACTGCTTACCTGCTCTGGGCCTCCCAGCTGCCTTCCTGTCATGTTCTGGGGTGCAACCCAGACCAGTAAGAGGTAGTGCCACTGCCTGCTCTGCAACTCTGGGTACCTTCAATACTCTGCTGCTGTGGCCTACAGCCCAGACACCAACGGTCCACAGAGAAGCATACAATTCCGTGAGTGGGATGCACAGCACACACTAGTTCAGTGTTCTGACCTCAGCAGCCTGCCTACAACATAACAGCCCCACCGTGGCTTCCATTAGCGTGGGTTACTACTCACAAGGTGACTCCAACACATCCCCAGACCTGAATATCCACAAAACTGTCCACCCTGAAGTGTCCAGCCCTCTCCTGGAAATTCAGAGGAGTAATAAGGTGTGTTGCTACTTTAAAGAGACAAACAGCAGCTTGCTGCTTTAACTGGCATTAACAATCACTTCAATTCATACACTGCACCGGGATGGTTTAAATTAAAAACAAAAAAGACTGCATTTGAACTCACTTAAAATAGAAGGATAAAGACCAAATGGATAGAAGCAAATAAAAGTAAAATACTCTTTGTAGTGGCTAAGACTTAACAAGCTACAGCCTTGGTTCAAGATAGATTTCTTACCAATCTTTTTCTTTCCAACCATGGCTGATGTTCTCACTCAGGACCTTCCACAGAAGTACGAAGTGCTGGTTTCCCTCTAATTTCTGGGGTTTGGGGGGGGGGGAAAGAGAGGAAATCTTTCCCCGCAGGAAAATAATTCCCCCCCTCCTCACCACCCTTCTGCTGAAGCATCTAGTACTAGCAACTGTCAGCAACAGGATACTGGACTAGACGGGCCAACCATCTGACAGTTTGGCAATTCCTACATTTCCTACTCTAACATCTCTACTTTTGTTTCTCCCATAGGAGCTGAAAAATTATGTTTGGTTTTTCCTACTCCTTGGCTCTCTTGGGAAGGGCTGATGTTACTGTACAACATGCTTCATTTTTTCTAGCCCGCTGTACCCATCCAGATGAGCTATTAACTAATTCTACTGCAAATGCAGAAATTTCATGCCAATTTTAACTGCTGGGAGAGAAGATTCCAAATGATCAGAAAGAAACTCAGCAGCCATGTGAGAGGCTGGTAAGAAACTTGAGCCAACGTGGCTCATGCATACACACATACCTACCTACTGAAAAGTTATCTGGAAGTCCAAAACGTGAAGGCAGATCTACCAACCCTAAAAAGTTCTTGATACACAATTTCCTCCCCACACTGCTCTATTATAACTGAAAGGTTCTTATAAGTAGTATGTGAGATGACTTTGTAATCATCAATTATCTACTTAACAGCCTTCTGAGTTACGTAAATGGCACTACAGCATGCACCTAACCAGCTATTAATAATTAACAGTCTTCTAGTAATCAGGTTACAAAAGCACCAGCTATGCAATGCCATCATAAAAGCTTTAAGGTTCTTCTGGAGAGAGACTGTTCCTGTACAGCCTTGAAGTAAGCTCATCAGAGTAAGTCATACATGCACCACCTTCAGAAAATTCTGTTTCAAATGAAACATGGCTATATCTTTTTGACATTAACAAGGGGGGGGGGGGGAAGAGAGAGTATTGAATGCCGTTTGTCTAGCAGTTAAATATTAATGGCTTTGAAGTTTAGAGGTATATCTTTAAAAAATGTACAAACTTATCCCTGACTTGTCAGAAACCAACTGCTGTCAATGGAAAAACTGCACTGTAATTTAGGATTTTTTGTTTAAAAAGTCTATCAAAATTTCTTGGAGACACTTTAAAACAATGCCTTTGAGCAATGGCAGCCCTCTGCATTCTTTTGAACATATGGTTGCTGGAGTGAGACTTCAAAATATAGGATCATCCCTGGAGCTTGACAACTCATCCCTGATCAAAAATTGCATTAAGTGGAAAAACTTTTAGTTACTGGAGATAATCGGATTTCTTTCGGCACTAAAATAGATTTGCCACCATCAAAAAAAAATCTTTAACAGTTAAATATCTAGATTTTCACCCCAATTCAGCAAAGTTTTTAAACATGTGAGTAGTCTCACTGCAGTCTATGGGACTACTCCTATACGTAAGCAAGTCCTCATTCATGAAATCAAAACCAGTCATGTCACCCTGCAATACCCACTATTAAACATCTACACATCTTAATTTATACATCTTCCACATCCTCCCAATTCACTCATCTTCCATGCACCCCAGGTGGGCATGCCCCAGACTTCGGGAAACTGCTGTAGATATCTGTAATAGTACATTCCTCCCCTGCCACACGCTTTGATGATCAGCAAAATAAATTAATGTTGACACTTAACTCAGATGCCCATAATATTTTAAGATCCATTGAAATGAAAGGGCAATTTAGACTTTAGAGCTGCTGATTCAAGCTGTGTGCAAATCCAGGAAGACATCACTGCATCAGTTACTCGTAATCATAACATACTTAACTATACCAACCTTTTTAAAATTAGAACCAAGACTCTGGAGAACAACTGAGAGGTCTGTCCATACCCCCTGGCTAGTCCTTCACACCAAGCGGGTGTACCCCACACTTTGGGAAACACTGGCTTAAAGTTAGGCACATGCATATGAATCAAGGCCTTGAACATGTATGAAGAGCATGCTCTGTGCTATACAATATAGAAGACAACCCAAAGCCCAGGGAGTTTACAATCTTCAGCCCATACCAGGAGCCAGATTCATAGCGTAGGTCTATGCAGCCCAGGCTCTGAAGCCTAGGGAGGGCGGTGGGCTTCAGAGCCTGAGCTGCAAGTTCAAAGTACTGTTTATGCAGCACTTAAAAAAGAGCGCTAGCATGAGCCTCACTACCCAAGTCTATCAACCCAAACTGAGTCTTGCTCCTGCAGGCTGTGTAGACATACCCACAGCAAGCTATTTGTAAAAACATTAACTGCACTGTAGTAGGATTCTCTCACCCACAACTGATGAATCTATATTTGGAGTACAGCAAACTAGTGGTTCTGAACATCTTCTAGAAAAGATTTCCAATATTTTATTTATAAGGTCACGCACAATGTTTACCTACATTCCATCTGAGGGCAGTATAGAGCCTTAAAAACATGTGTTTGTACTAGTTAGTGTGCAACTTATTTTCTTTTCTGGTTCTTACCTCTTAACCAATCAATACTTTGATAAAAAAAATCATGTGATACCACTTTGACCTCGAGGAGTTGGGAATAAATATTGAAATGAAATGTCACACACACAGGTATATTTATTTAGTGACAGCAGATCAAAGTCGGTTTTCTGAGGACACAAAGCAACAAGTTTGTTGGGTTTTTTTTCAAATCAATTTGGTAATGAGACACTGAACATATCAGAAACACACAGACACTACACAACAACATTTTACTTCAGATCATCAAAGCTGCAGCAAAATCTGTAGCTCTCCCAGATAAGTGTCATTACCTTTTCATTTCAGTGCTTGATATCAGACGAAGAAGAAAGTTGAGACTTAATACTACCGCAGTTTCATCTCAGCAGCAGAGGAAACAGGAGAAGTGTAAGTGCCATAAAAAAAAGTTTCATTACTTAAAATTCATATAATTTGTATGTTTTGATCCTTTTTTAAAAAGGCCCACCATTTTCTCCCATGAGATGTCATATGTATTTTTCTTATCCAACTGCAGAAATTCAGAAAATATAAAGTTTCACATCTCTTTTCACATTCTCTGCTTTAGAAGTGAACAAAGCTGAAACAAGGGCAAAACTCATCAGGTTAATGGCTGCATGAAAATGCTTCCTTATACTGGGAACTTCCTGTTTTCAAGTATATGGCTAAAATCCACAAACCCCAATCATGAATCTAGTCACATTTATCTAGACACAGTTGTCAGCCTAGGAAGAGCACAGTAGAGACTGACAACTGAAGTTCTCTCCCACCAAATATGCTCCAAGTAAAAATATATTAATATTATAGAATCTTTACACCATGTAAGCACAAGCACATTTATTTAAATAAGTTTAAAATTTCAGAACTAAGATCGCCACCATGAAGAGGGGAGGGAAAATAAGTTAAGCCAGGAAGGCCAGAGGGAGGGAGATGTACAACAAGCAAGAGATGCAGTAATTTACACTTAGAAAGTCGACAGTTTTCCCACTTAACTACAGTGCCCATTAAACCAGGGGTGGACAAACTACAGCCCACGGGCAGGATCCAGCCCGTCAGGGCTTTGATCTGGCCTGCGGGATTGCCACCCCTGTGGCGCCGCAGGGCTAAAGGCAGGCTCCCTGCACCACGTCCCGGAGGCCCTTGGGGGAGGGAGGGCAGAGGGCTCCGCACGTTGCCCTCACCTGCGGGTACCTCCCCCGAAGCTCCCATTGGCCGCGGTTCCCTGTTCTCAGCCAATGAGAGCTGCGGGGGGCGGTGCCTGCAGGCAAGGGCAGCGCATGGAGCCCTCTGCCCCCTCCTTCCCCAGGGGCCTCAGGGACATAGTGCGGGCCGCTTCTGGAAGTGGTGTGGGGCCAGGGCAGGCAGGGAGCCTGCCTTAGCCCCACTGCGCACCGCTGCCACCCCGGAGCCACTCAAGGTGAGCAGTGCCAGGCTGGAGCCTGCATCCCAAAACTCTCCTGCACCCCGAACACCTCCTGCACCCCGAACCGCTGCCTGGAGCTCCCTGCCGCACCCTGCACCCCTCCGCACCCCAACCCCGTCCTGAGCCCCTTCCTGCACCCCAACCCCCTGCCGAGCCCCTTCCAGCACACTGCACCCCCTCCAGCACACTGCACCCCCTCCCACGCCCCGCACTCCCTCCCACGCCCCAACCCCCTGCCCCAGACCTACATTCATGGCCCTGCATGCAATTTCCCCACCCAGATGTGGCCCTCGGGCCAAAAAGTTTGTCCACACGGCCTTAAACAATACTCCATTGTTTTACTCCTTCAGCTTGCAGGGGATGTGGCTGTAGGAGGGGATATTTGACATCATTTTTTACTATGGCTAGTAGGCATCTGGTACAGTCAGCATTCTCCTCATCTTTCTTAAATGGAAATTAGTTGGAGATGATTAGGCTGCCTTGTAGAGAAAGATATTCCCCTACCACAGATGAGTTCTCTTTCCTTAGATTATATTTAAGGCCCCTTGTTTTCAGTTGATTGATTTTTAATTAAAACTCCTACATTTTACAAAAGCTGGAACTCAGTAAAAACTGAATATGCCCAAATTTTGGGCCACTCAAATACAAGAAAACAGATTATGTTAAGAAAATCCAGTACATCAGGTAGATGTGTTTATGTTAATAATAAGTTGCCTTGCATTTACATGGTCTCTTAAAGTAAAATCATGTAGTGGAATCTACACACCTGCATGTATCTACTGTTAGTGTACACTTTCATGAAACTAACTGCATTAAACTGCTTCTAATTTCAATACTCTTAGTTTTCTTTATTAGTTGCTTTCTTCCTGTCCTACCATTCCCCATTATTAATCCTGATATTTATCCAGAAAACTAGTGCTAATTTTTGCACTGATTTTCACTTGTTTAATTTTTGTAATAAAAACACTGATAAATTCCGGGGAAATTTTAAACAAAATGAAATGAAAACAAGAGGGCCTTTGTTCGATTTGCTGTTTAGCACTTGTCATCCTCCTTCTCTCCCTCCTATTTAAACATCTCTTTTCCCGTATTCTCTGCTCTCTCCCATACATCCTCTCACTTCCCCTCCCCAGAAAAATCTAATCCTTGTATACTTTTAACTCATCATACTCTTCCTCCTACTCCCTTCTACATACCAGGCCATTCACATCTCACAGATAGTGCTGGTAAATTTTACCCAACAGGTATTAAGTTTAGTCATCTTGCTGTTAGATAACACCAGATATGAAAAATGGGGGACACCCACTGTGCAGGGGCATTACCCAGGTGAGAAGCTAAACACCAAGGCAATGCCCATAGACCTTGTTCCTTTTCTATTAGCCTCTGGCTAACTGGTGTCTGAGATCTGAGGCACCCCTTCTCCCTCCCTCCTTCTGTGAGCATTATGTCTCTTCCCTTTCGACATTGCACCCACAGCTTCCTTACTGCTCAGAAGGGTGGAGGTGGACATAGGTGCCGACTCCATAAGTGCTCCAGGACTGGAGCACCCACAGAGAAAAATTAGCAGTGCTTAGCACCCACCAGCAGCCAAGCTCCACTGTAGCCTTCAAATCTCTAAGCCACATAATAAAAATCTAATACTTCGTACTGAAGGGCATGATAGCTAATTTTAGATGTTATTGTAGAAGCAGAAGTACTTTAACAATATAATTCTCCATAAACTGTGAGATGAACCTGTAAGTGATTCCATAGTAAAGACTCATTTGTCAGCACTCCTAGTTTCAAATGGACTAAAGTAGGAAGAGTCACTCCTCCAGCTTGTTACAGATACATTACTATAAATAGGAGGAATTCTTTACCACCAAGCCAGGAACAATCTGCTATTACAAAATGTGTGAAAGCCCTTAAAATAAATAAATAAATAAAATGGTACAATAAGTATTTGGAATAAAAAAGGGTCCTTTAAAAGTACTATATGCAGTTGAGATACTTAATGTTAGTTGTGGAACAACAGAATAGCTATCTCTAGGTCTGTTCTAGAAGATGGGGGGAGCATGGGCTGTTATAGCAGGGATAAAGGAGAGACAAGACAGAACTGGGTGGGGGAATCAAATCAGTATCCTAAATTAATAGGCAGCAGGTTTAAAACAAATAAAAGGAAGTTCTTCACACAGCGCACAGTCAACTTGTGGAACTCCTTGCCTGAGGACGTTGTGAAGGCTAGGACTATAACAGCGTTTAAAAGAGAACTGGATACATTCATGGAGGTTAAGTCCATTAATGGCTATTAGCCACGCTGGGTAAGGAATGGTGTCCCTAGACTGTTTGTCAGAGGGTGGAGATGGATGGCAGGAGAGAGATCACTTAATCATTACCTGTTAGGTTCACTCCCTCTGGGGCACCTGGCATTGGCCACTGTCGGTAGACAGGATACTGGGCTAGATGGACCTTTGTCTGACCCAGTACGGCCGTTCTTCTGTTCTTATGTCTGTATACTAATACGAGAAGTATGGGGAATAAGCAAGAAGAACTTGAAATGCTAGTAAATAAACACAACTATGACAGTTTGCATCACAGAGACCTGGTGGGATAATACACATGACTGGAATATTGGTATAGAAGAGTACAGCTTGCTCAGGAAGGACAAGCAGGGAAAAAAGTGAGGAGGTGTTGCCTTATATATTAAAATATATATACACTTGGACTGAGGGTGAGATGGAAATAGGAGACAGACTTGTTGAAAGTCTCCGGGTAAGGATAAAAAACAAGGGTGATGTCATGCTAGGGGTCTACTACAGACCACCTAACCAGGAGGAAGGGGATGAGGCTTTTTTTAAACAAACAAAATCATCCAAAGCACAGGACTTGGTGGTGATGGGGGACTTCAATTACTCAGACATCTGTTGGGAAAATAACAGCAGGGAACAGATTATCCAACAAGTTCTTGGAATGTATTGAAGACAATTTTTTATTTCAGAAGGTGGAGAAAGCTATTGGGGGGGGGAGGCTGTTCTAGATTTGATTTTGACAAATAGGGAGGAACTGGTTGAGAATTTGAAAGTGGAAGGCAGCTTGGGTGAAGTGATCATGAACTCATCATTTCATGATTCTAAGGGATGGTAGGAGGGAGAACAGAAAAAGAGACAATGAATTTCAAGAAGGCAGACTTTAGCAAACTCAGGGAGTTGGTAGGTAAGTTCCTCTGGGAAGCAAGTCTAAGGGGAAAAACAATTGAAGACAGTTGGCAGTTTTTCAAAGAGACATTATTAAGGGCACAAGAGCAAACTATCCCACTGCATAGCAAAGATTGGGAGTATGGCAAGAGACCCCGGGCTTAACGAGGAGATCTTCAATGATCTTAAAAAAAAAAAAAAAAAAAAGTCCTACAAAAAGTGGAAACTAGGTCAAATTACAAAGGATGAATATAAATAAAGTATGTAGGGACAAAATTAGGAAGGCCAAGGCACAAAACGAGATCAAACTAACTAGACACAAAGGGTAACAAGAACATTTGCTTCTAATGTATTTGTAGAATGAGGAACACCAAGGATAGGGTAGGCCCATTACTCAATGGGGGGGGGGGGGAAGAAGAGAACAATAACAGAAAATGTGGAAATGGCAGAGGTGCTTAATGACTTCTTGGTTTCAGTTTTCACCAAGGTGGTTGGTGGTGATTGGACATTTAACATGGTGAATACCAGTGAAAATGAGGTAGGATCAGAAGAGGCTAAAATAGGAAAAGAACAAGTTAAAAATTACTTTGACAAATTAGATGTCTTCAAGTCACCAGGGTCCAATGAAATGCATCCTAGAATACTCAAGGAACTGACTGAGGAGATATCGGAGCCATTAGCAATTATCTTTTAAAAGTCATGGAAGATGGGAGAGATTCCAGAAAACTGGAAAAAGGGCTAATATAGTGCGAATCTATAAAAAGGGAAATAAGGACAATCCAGGGAATTACAGACCAGTCAGCTTAATTTCTGTACCCGGAAAGATAATGGAACAAACAAACAATTTGCAAACATCTAGAAGATAATAAAGTGATAAGTAAAACAGTCAGCATGGATTTGTCAAGAACAAATTGTGTCAAACCAACCTGACAACTTTCTTTGACAGGGTAACAAGCCTTGTGGATAGGGGGGAAGCGGTAGACATGGTATATCCTGACTTTAGTAAAGCTTTTGATACTGTCTCGCATGACCTTCTCAAACTAACTAGGGAAATGCTACCTAGATGGAGCTACTATAAGGTGGGGGCAAAACTGGTCAGAAAACCGTTCCCAGAGAGTAGTTATTAGTGGTTCACAATCATGCTGGAAGGATGTAACAAGTGGGGTCCTGCAGGGATCAGTTCTGGGTCCGCTTCTATTCAATATCTTCAATGATTTAGATAATGGCATAGAGAGTACACTTATAAAGTTTGTGGACGATACCAAGCTGGGACGGGTTGCAAGTGCTTTGGAGGATAGGATTAAAATTCAAAATGATCTGGAAAAACTGGAGAAATGGTCTGAAGTAAATAGGATGAAATTCAATAAGGACAAATGCAAAGTACTCCACTTAGGCAGAAACAATTAGTTGCACACATACAAAATGGGAAAGGACTGCCTAGGAAGGAGTACTGCGGAAAGGGATCTGGGGGTCATAGTGGACCACAAGCTAAATATGAGTCAGTGTAATGCTGTTGCAAAAAAATAAAAACATAATTCTGGGATGTATTAGCAGGAGTGTTGTAAGCAAGACACGAGAAGTAATTCTTCCCCTCTACTCCGCGCTGGTTAGGCCTCAACTGGAGTACTGTGTCCAGTTCTGGGTGCCACATTTCAGGAAGGATGTGGACAAATTGGAGAAAATCCAGAGAAGAGCGACAAAAATGATTAAAGGTCTAGAAAACATGACCTCTGATGGAAGATTTTTAAAAAATTGAGTTTGTTTAGTCTGGAAAAGAGAAGACTGAGGGGGGACATGATAACAGTTTTCAAGTATGTAAAAGGTTGTTACAAGGAGGAGGGAGAAAAATGGTTTTTCATAACCTCTGTGGATAGGACAAGAAGCAATGGGCTTAAATTGCAGCAAGGGAGGTTTAGGTTGGACATTAGGAAAAACTTCCTGACTGTCTGGATCGTTAAGCACTGGAATAAATTGCCTAGGTAGGTTGTGGAATCTCCATCATTGGAGATTAAGAGCAGGTTAGGCTAACACCTGTCAGCAATGGTCTAGATAATACTTAGTCCTGCCATGAGGTAGGGGACTGGGCTAGATGACCTCTCAAGATCCCTTCCAGTCCTATGATTCTATGTGTTTAACTTTAAATCCTTATAAAAATCCAAGCTTAGGGCTGCTTAAATCACCTTGGTGTAGGATGTATTCACACTCATTCTCAAGGGTCAAAAGTCAACAAGTATAGATGTTAGGGAGTGCTATGGAAACCTTCTCCCACACATACTATATATAGTTAACCTTACTTATTTTCTAGCAGAGAACAACAATGAAATCCTTCCAAATCTAAGCCAGACAACACCGATCCAACAGTAGTAGTAGTCCTCTATGAACTCCCTACTTAGGAGAGCTATTAAGGGGAGTTGCAATTTGCTAGTCTACTGTCATACCTGAGCCCTCATTTCAACCTCCAAATCCCTTTCTCACACTGTTGCTCAGAGCCAATGCAGAAGCTTTGCTCCATGATGTGCAGCGACTGCAACATCATACATGCTGTTCATGCCTCCAGACGAATCATCACTAGGCCACCGCAGTTACACCCAACATTAAATAGGATCCATTCAATGCACAAAACTGAGCATTAGACTTAGATGGACAACAACTAATCTTATGGATGGGGTACAAGGGCACATTAGCTTTCAAGTTTTGCCCCGATAATTGTTAATAATTGGGAATGGTTTTAGAACATTTTACTAGATGCCCAGAAAGCCACAAAGCAAGGAAGAAGACTGCACTAGTTAAAAAAAAACCATACACTGGCTTAGACACAGACAAAATGAAGACAGCTACAAGAAGAGCTAAGGACAATAAGAAATGTATTTTTAAATGGTACAGGTCCATTACTAGATGGAAGTAGCAGAACTTCCAATAATACAGAAGAGGCAAGTGTGTTCAAGAGACATTTTGGTTCTGCACTTGGGGAAAACATGATTTAGTCATATCATGCAATGAAATCCTTACCATTACAATAGCGACTCAGGAGAATGTTATACAGCAGCTACTAAAGTTAAACATTTTAACTTGCATCCAAGAGTTTAAAAAAAAAAAAAAAAAAAAAAAAAAAGAGTTGCCACAGAGCTCTCTAGACCATTAATGTTGATTTTCAATAACTGTTGGAACATGGGTGAAGTTCCAGAAGACTGCTAATGTTGTGTCAATATTTAAGAAGAGTAAATGGAATGACCCAGATAATTATGGGCATACCAACTTGACAACAATCCCAAGAAAAATAATAGTCCCATATCAGACCCTCTATTAATAAAGAATTAAAGGAAGGTAATATAATTAATGTCAAATCAACATGGGCCTATGGAAAATAGATCCAGTCTAACCTGAGGGTTGTTTTTTTTAAAATGCAATTACAAGCTTGGTTGATAAAGGTAATAGTGTTGATGTAATATACTTAGTCCTCTGTAAGGTATTTGACTTGGTACTGCACAATATTTTGATGAAAATCTAGAATGATACATTTAATATGTGCCATGTTAATTTTTGTGTGTTAAGAACTGGCTAAGTGACGGTCTTAAAATGCAACTTTAGGTTGTGAATCATTCTCAACCATGTGTATTTACAGCAGGGTCCCTCAGGGATTGGTTCTTGGCCCTGGGCTATTTAACGTTTTTATCAACAAACCTGGAAGAAATCAAATGATCACTGATAAAATATAAAGATGAGACAACGATTGCAGGAGTGGTAAATAACGAAGAGGACAGGACAGATTAACTGATACAGAGCAATCTGGATTGCTTGGTCAACTGGGCATAAGCAAACAGTATGTATTTCAGCACTGCCAAATGTGAAAAATCTAGGAAGAATGCAGGCCACACTTAGTGAGTGGGGGACTCTACCCTGGGAATCAGTGACTCTGAACAAGACTTGGGGGGGGGGGGAGGAGAAGGGCATCGTGGTTAGGCATTTAAACATGAGCACCCAGTATGATGCTGTGGCCAAAAAGGGCCATCATAAATCCTTGGATGCATAAACAAGGTAATTCCTAGTAGGAGTAGGGCCGATATTTTACCTCTGTATTTAGCACTGGTGCAACTGCTGCTGGAATATGATGTCTAGTTTTGGCATCCACAATTCAAGGAAGTTGATAAATTGGAGAGGGTTCAGAGAAGAGTCATGAGAACAATTAAAGGATTAGAAAAGGATGCTTTATAGTGATAAATTGAACAGATTAAGCCCCTTGACTCCAACAAACAGAAGATGAAGAGGTGACTTGATCAGTTTGTATATATGTGGGGAACAAATATTTGACAATAAGCTCTTCAATCAAGCAAGCAGAGGCATAACACAATACAATGGCTAGAAGTTGAAGCTAGACAAATTTGGATGGGAAATAAGGCTTATAAAAAAAAATTAAGAGCAAGTGGAAGTGACATACCAGCAAGAGGTTTGATGGATTCTCTATCATTGGCAATTTTTAAATCAAGATTTAATTAAAGGATATCTTTGTTTTGTTTTTTTCCCCCCCAAAGACCAAAATTAGTTCAGGGAAATTCTATAGTCTGAGGTTCTGCATAACAAGCCAGATAATCACACCATTAGCTTATACCTGAACCAGTTAAGCACTTCAGTGCTTGACCTTTTAAGCATATTAAGCGGTGTACATTTTTACACTGCTGCTTTGCTGTCTGTGATCCAGCCAATGTCATAAATGACCATTTCATACCCAACTTAAAGTTATACTACGCATGAGAGTTTGGAGAGTTAGAGGGTACCCAGATTCTCAAGTGTAACAGGAGAGGAGGCAAAAACCCTAAACACCAAAAGTCTCATTTATCTTGAATAGAAACACTTCAAAAACTAACTATTTTCCTACATTTTCAAAACTCCAGGGGGAAAAAAAAAAAAGTCTGCATATCCCATAGTGGACAATATCTCATAGGAATATCTTGTTCCTATTAAAATGGGAAGAGAAGGAGGCGGCAAAAACAAGGCTTAAAGTTGCAACCAGAGATCCATTTTAACTACGTAATTACAACAGATACCTCCATAAAAGAAGTACATCAGTTTGACAGGGAAGGAGAAATTCTAATGAAATAGAGATACTATGGATTAAATTCAGCCCTAGCATAAATGGGTGTAATTTCCATCAAGTCAATTGGAGCTGTGCCAGCTTATTCCATGGACAAGTTCATCCCCACAGCCAACCATGCTAGATTACGAACTCAATGTATGCAACTAGCACACCACAATGCCAAGTGACAGCTACCAGAACTCAAATCTATGTTACTGTCCAGAATGAGACAGTTATTGCACACAGCTCTGTGGAAAGACAAGCAAAAATGAAAGCCAAGTTGACGGGGGTGTCTATGAAATTCTAGGTATTACAAGGATACCACCATTTAAACCTGTTTGGAAGAGTTTTTCACTATTTTAATTAACTTCACCCAATTAAAAAGTGTACAGCACAATTTCTTAAGACACTTTGCAGGACAAGACTAGCATGTTTACTGAGAAATCTTATGGTACAGATACTGCTCTTTTTATTTATAGTAGCTTAATACTAATCTTAAGAAGCCTGCAGTATTTTACTGTAGGATTTGTAAAACTCACTAAGGAAACCTTTTCTGCTTCCTCGTGTGTGCTTCCATTCTACGCACCCATGCTACACTGCTTAGAGGAGGAAGAGAAAGATGAAGATGGAAGTCTGGCAGCTTTAATCTGAATTTTATTGCTTTGATACATTTTTTAGACACTTGAGAATATTAATTTTTCAACAGCGTGGAAAAATATTTTCCTTAGATCATTTCCATACTGTTGACATTGAGGACAAATGGTTCAATTCACAACTTTTATGATTTACATTTGCCATCAGCAGGTGGTAGCTTTTTTTAATAGTATGACACAATGGAACAAACATGTTTGAATATCAAATATAACACCCTATACAAACACTGCTGATTTCTGTAGATATTCCAAGTCTGCTGATTATATTTAAAAATCAATTTCCTATTTTGTTACTCATGTAGCATAGGGACACTGTACCCTAGTACAGAAGGCACTATTTACAGAAGTACAGAAACCGACAAGAGATTCCTCTTTCAGGTTCAACACAGGAGGATCTCTCATAAAGCTGCAGTAGAGAAAGTAAGTGCGCAAACAATTATTTAAAAAAACGTGTCTGACAGTACACATTCTTCACCTTTTAATTAACTCTGGCATTTTGAAATACACAGCTGTTATGACAATATTTTGATTATAAACAGTGCAAAAAAAGACTGGCCCACATTGCTAGTAAAGAAAAAACACTGCTACAGTACTGTATAAGTCCTCAATATATCAATATCCATATTGTGGCCCAAATCTTTTAGGCACTTGACACTTTTACTAAGCCTTTCAGAACAGGCCAAAATAGTATACGTTGTATTTGCACAATACCACTCCTTAATTACAGCAGAGTATTTGCTATTGTTTCTGGAGCTGAAAAATACTAGCATTCAAGTTCCCCCCCGCATTAAAATAAAAACAAAGTTTGTAACGGAAAACATGGACTAAAGATCCAGAGCAGAGAGATCTCATACATTAGGTAAGGGGAAAAAAGCAATTTGCCCCCCCCTTTTATGGTATTTCTGGATCATTTACTTTGCAGGACTTTGAGAACTGGCTCTGGGCTCCATGACAGCAGCAAAGACTTTACTGAAGATGTGATGGGTGCATGCAAGCATACAGCCCAGACTAGAAACACCCTGTTTGGGTTAAGGCTTGAATTCTGTTGCCATTGCATCTGCTGCTCTTCCACTGTTTTGTTGTTAGAGGGCTGCAGCCTTACCAGTCTCTCTGGTAATGAGCTGTCGCAGGCATTTCAAAAGGGTAGCTCTACACTTACAGCAGCACACAACATACAGACACTGCACGTCCAGATAACACGGGTATAGACAAGAGAGTGTAGCTGGTGAGGCACAGCTTTGGTGAGTAAAGTACAGACATGCCAGAACCCTAGTGTATATACCCCATATGGCTCACTACATGCCCAAGCAGTGCTTTCTACATCTACACTGCTACTTTTAGCAGTGTAATGTTCTGCTGCCAGAACCCTTCCCCACTGCAGTGAAGGGCTTGGGCAGCAGTGAAAGATTCCAGCAGGGAGAGGCGGAAGGGAAGAGCTCCCCACTGCTGGAGCCTTTCCTCACTGCCACCTGTAGCTATACACTGCAGCATGAGCACAGCCTGCCTTTCACTGCGGCATGTAGCAGTGGTGTGCAGGGTATGCGTAGCAAGGTTAGAAGAGGCCAGAGACTGCTGTCCTGCATCCTGTGAGGCAGAGGTCACACTGTCCTGTTTGCTGTGGTTCATCAGACTCGTATTTTCTGCTAGAGGCTGCTATCTTGTGCTCCAGAATCTAAGGTTCCATTTCAGCCTTATTCTTGCAAGAAGAATCTCAAAAACGTGAGCTGAGCATGAACAGATGCAGACACGTCACCACTATTTATAGCTTAAAATTAGTAATGAAATAGAAAAGAAATAACTCTGGCTCAAAGAGAAGGAAGTGAGGAATGAGACAGGTAGAGTGCACTACAGTAAATGCAGCAGCATAACAAATGGGACGTTGAATGAGGAAGGGCAGGAGTCTTTAGGACAATGTAAGTCGTCATGATAATGTCTCTGGTGCAACATAATTGGCAACTGTATGCAGTGTCATAGCCTGGTTGGTCCTAGGATATTGGAGAGACAAGGTGATTAAGTAAGATCTCTTATTAGACCAACCTGAGGAATAGTTCTGTGTAAAAATCAAACTTCTCTCCCCACATCAGTTGGTCCAATAAAGAGATTGCCTCACCCACCTTGTCTCTCTAATTGGCAGTTGACTCCTGTGGATAGTGACTGTTGGCAAAAAAAAGAGAGATACATACAAGTATAAGTGTCAGTTAAGATTAGAGAGGGGGACATTTCAGGAGACAAACTTCTTAAAAAGTTTAAAGTTTTAAAAATCGTTTCCAGGGAGAAACACTGAATCTCAGTCTCAATCTGATGTATGCATATAATATTATTTTAAATCTTGAAAAAAAAAAAAAAAAATCAGAAAAAAGTTTAAAAGTCATCTAGAAATCTTTTTTTGGATACAGGAGAAGGAGTGGTATTAAAATAAAAACATCCAAGAGAACTCTCCTTTCCTCACACACAGATGATTCTATCCTCAGAAAAGCACAAAGAGGAAAGAGACCCTTATGGAGTTATCAGAAAGACAACACAGAAGCAGAACGAGCCTCTTAGATATCAAATTTTTACATGAAGAGTAGTCATTAGGTGTAAAAATGCTTGTATACGTGACATTAAGTACCACATCATGCTACTCCGTCAGCAAGTGATTTTGCCACCTCCCCCAGCCCCCAAGTCCAACAATGATAAAAGAGTAGTCTACTGCTGGTTTAAGAAACCAGCACATACTGCACTCTATGTTTGCATGTAGTTCATAAAACCCTTTGCCCTATGCAGACAGTACTCCACAGTTAGACTTTAGCGCCCATTGCTTGTGTTAATTTAAAATGACCACTAGTTTCTGAAGATTATTATTTCTCTCTACTTCATAAAAAGCTACTATTATCTGGCTGAATTATAAAAGCCAAAGCCCTTCACCACAAGATTCTTGGTATTAAGATTCTATAAGATTTCATAAATAAGACTGAGTCATTCAGGAATTTTTTTCAAAGCTATAATCTTGAGATTGCAACACATTAAAATTCAGTATTGGATATTTTTTAGAGTATATTTTTATTTATTTACCTTTTTGCTTCCTCTAGATGGCATAAATACTCATAAGCAATGTTCTGACGCCTCCGCTCATCCATTTCTTCTGCTGAAAGCCTTTCATCATCCACAATAGCTGTAAACAGAAAAACTATGTCAAATTACATATGATTAGAGGTGACCCTCAAAGCAATTCTACTAAAAAACAAAACAAAACTGCTGCAGCTGAGAAAATGCTCTTTATAGGACTTCACTGAGAAACATTTGTCAAATACAGAAGTACTCTTACCACACCAAGTAAAAAAAGATTAACAGTGTTAAAACCACAACATTTTAAGATCTAAGTTTTATAAAAGTATTGGGGAAATTTCCTCCAACACTCTTCCACGCACCACATTCAGTATTCTAACCTTCACACTTTCCCCTCTTTGATTTTAGATTATTCATACTATTTATCTGAGGGGGCATGCAGAGTTCAATTATTTCCCCCCACACCTTTTTTAATATGTGGAGGGAAGAGACACTCCCCAGCAACCACTTTTTCAGGCAAATACTAAGATAACAGGTAGTAGGCCTTCTAACTGGAATTCTTCTTACTCCATTATATACAATCCATCACCAACCTCCCTCTTTTGTAAAAATTCAAGTCCTTACCCTCAAAGGATAACTTCTCCAGTATATGTGGGTATAGTTACCAAGATTGCACAGATAATTTCCTGCATAGTCTTCTGAAAATGTAATCCTACAGCTTCTATGGCACTAACTTGGCCAAATTGTAAGTCCTGCAATTACATTCTGCCTACTAAAAACCAAAAAACCCAAACACCACCACCCGTAAGTAACAAAACTGTGCCAGTCACCATGCTTATCTGTTTGCACATTATTCCTCATCACCAGCCTTTGATCTATTTGTATCTTTTGGATTGTAAGGCTGCTGGAGTGGGGACTTGCGTTTATACAGCACCCAGCACAACATGTCTCCATTACCCTAGCATAAGTAATTAATTCCCCCTGTGCAGTCTCCACTGGATAAAGTAACCTCCATTTTCAGTTCTAAAAACTGTCGTGGGGGTAGTATTGCTATATGCTGTCAAGAAGTTAGGTTGCACCCCAGAGATGGTTGCATTTCTGTGTGGGTAAAATTATCTCTATAGTTTGCAAGAGCACTTAGTGGATAGAAAATTCTGTATTTGTACAATTTCACTTCTCGATCAGCCATCAGTGTAGCAAGCACACTGCCAAAGCCAGAAAAATAAGAAAATTAAACCATAGTAAATAGGGCTGTCAAGCCATTTAAAAAAATGAATCATGATTAATCATGCAATTAATCGAGCTGTTAATAGAATACCATTTATTTTAAATATTTTGGATGTTTTCTACATTTTCAAATATATTGATTTAAGTTACAACACAGAACACAAAGTGTACAGTACTCACTTTATATTTATTACAAATATTTGCAAAAACCAGAAGAAATAGTATTTTTCAATTCACCTAATACAAGTACTGTAGTGCAATCTCTTTATTATGAAAGTTGAACTTACAAATGTAGAATTATGTAAAAAAAAAAAAAAAAAACACTACACAAAAATAAAACAGTGTCAAAGTTTAGAGCCTACAAGTCCACTCAGTCCTATTTCTTGTTCAGACAATTGCTCAGACAAACAAGTTTGTTTACTTTTACGGGGGATACTGCTGCTCGCATTGTGTTTTCAATGTCACCTGAAAGTGAGAACAGTGTAGCCGGCGTTGCAAGGTATTTACGTGCCGAATGCACTAAACATTCATTCATTCAAAGGTTCATATTCATGCTTCAACCACCATTCCAGAGGACATGCATCCATGCTGATGACGGGTTCTGCTCAATAACGATCCAAAGCAGAGCGGACAGACGCATGTTCATTTTCATTATCTGAGTCAGATGCCACCAGCAGAAGGTCGATTTTCTTTTTTGGTGGTTTGGGTTCTGTAGTTTTCCGCATTAGAGTGTTTCTCTTTTAAGACTTCTGAAAGCATGCTCCACACCTCGTCAACTCGGATTTTGGATAGCACTTCAGATTCTTAAACCTTGGGTCGAGTTCTGTAGCTATTTTTAGAAATCTCACATTTCTTTGCATTTTGTCAAATCTGCTGTGAAAGTGTTCTTAAAATGAACGGTCATCATCCGAGACTGCTAGAACATGAAATATATGGCAGAATGCGGGTAAAACAAAACAGGAAACATACAATTCTCCCCCAAGGAGTTCAGTCACAAATTTAATTAACACATTTTTTTTAACGATTATCATCAGCATGGAAGCACGTCGTCTGGAATGGTGGCCGAAGCATGAAGGGGCATATGAATATTTAGCATATCTGGCACGTAAATACCTTACAACACTGGCTACAAAAGTGCCATGCGAATGCCTGTTCTCACTTTCAGGTGACACTGTAAATAAGAAGCAGGCAGCAGTATCCCCTGTAAATGTAGACAAACTTGTTTGTCTTAGCGAGTGGCTGAACAAGAAGTAGGACTGAGTGGACTTGTAGGCTCTAAAGTTTTACATTGTTTGTTACATAACTGCACTCAAACAAAACACAAAAATCTACATTTGTAAGTTACACTTTCATGATAAAGAGATTGCACTACAGTACTTGTATGAGATGAATTGAAAAATATTTCTTGTTTTTTTACCGTGCAAATATTTGTAATCAGAAATATAAAGTGAGCACTGTACACTTCATATTCTGTGTTGTAATAGAAATCAATATATTTGAAAACACAGAAAAACATCCAAAAATATTTAATAAAGTTCAATTGGTAGTCTAATAAGAAGATAAGAATGGCCGTACTGTGTCAGACCAAAGGTCCATCCAGCCCAGTATCCTGTCTACCGACAGTGGCCAATGCCAGGTGCCCCAGAGGGAGTGTACCTAACAGGCAATGATCAAGTGATCTCTCTCCTGCCGTCCATCACCACCCTCTGACAAACAGAGGCTAGGGACACCATTCCTTACCCATCGTGGCTAATAGCCATTAATAGACTTAACCTCTATTAATTTATCCAGTTCTATTTTAAACCCTGTTATAGTCCTAACCTTCACAACCTCCTCAGGCAAGGAGTTCCACAAGATGACTGCGCACTGTGTGAAGAAGAACTTCCTTTTATTTGTTTTAAACCTGCTGCCCATTAATTTCATTTGGTGGCCCCTAGTTCTTATATTATGGGAATAACTAAGTAACTTTTCCTTATTCACTTTCTCCACACCACTCATGATTTTATATACTCTATCATATCCCCCCTTAGTCTCCTCTTTTCCAAGCTGAAAAGTCCTAGCCTCTTTAATCTCTTCTCATATGGGACCGGTTCCAAACACCTAATCATTTTAGTTGCCCTTCTCTGAACCTTTTCTATTGCCAGTATATTTTTTGAGATGAGGGAGACCACATCTGTACACAGTATTCAAGATGTGGGCATACCATGGATTTATATAAGGGCAATAAGATATTCTCCATCTTATTCTCTATCCCTTTTTTAATGATTCCTAACATCCTGTTTGCTTTTTTGACTGCCGCTGCACACTGCATGGACGTCTTCAGAGAACTATCCACAATGACTCCAAGATCTTTTTCCTGATTAGTTGCAGCTAAATTAGCCCCCATCGNAGTTCTCAATCCATGAAAGGATCTTCCCTCTTATCCCATGACAACTTAATTTATGTAAGAGCCTTTGGTGAGGGACCTTGTCAAAGGCTTTCTGGAAATCTAAGTACACTATGTCCACTGGATCCCCCTTGTCCACATGTTTGTTGACCCCTTCAAAGAACTCTAATAGATTAGTAAGACATGATTTCCCTTTACAGAAACCATGTTGACTTTTGCCCAACAATTTATGTTCTTCTATGTGTCTGACAATTTTATTCTTTATGATTGTTTCAACTAATTTGCCCGGTACTGACATTAGACTTACTGGTCTGTAATTGCCGGGATCACCTCTAGAGCCCTTTTTAAATATTGGTGTTACATTAGCTATCTTCCAGTCATTGGGTACAGAAGCTGATTTAAAGGACAGGTTACAAACCATAGTTAATAGTTTATGTTTAACAGTGTGATTAATGTTATTAACTCAAAAATTAGTTGTGATTAAATCGCGTGAGTTAACTGCGATTAATCAACAGCCTTAATAGTAAATAAATTTCACATCATCCCAATTCTATGATATGCCATTTACAACTGTTAAAATAAACAAACAGGCTAGCTCCTCCAAATGAAAGATATATGTGGGACAGATGCTTCTGTGCCCACAATTGATAGCAACATGCACTATACAGCAGCACTTCCCTGATGAATCATAGAACTCTTAAAGAACGTCCTTACTAAGCACATGTGCAGTTAAAACAAGTTGAAGTCCCTTGCCTAAAAGTCTGACCTAGAGTTGCTACTCTGTATGATACATTCACCTATATTGCACTCAAACTTCAAGCTTAGCAGTTTCAGTCACCTCTGTGCATCTATCCTTCTCTAAATTTCTCCTCGTCTTGCAACTTTTAAGATAGCACCTCTAGCCACCACTAAAAGTTTCATCCACTGATAAATCAAATTCATGCTTTATTCTGACTTTTTTCAGTCCATTAACTCCAGCAAGCACGACACTAATTTACAAACTGCAAAAAAACTCAAGTCAATTTTTCCTCTGCAATAAGCCATCAAATCTAAAAAAAGATTATGTAGTCTGTTGCTAAACCTAATGGTATGGAATATTATAAGTATGTTTATACTGTTTTAGGATTCCTTCCATTTGTCAATATAAATAGTTTGTGCTTTCTCTATACTGAGACATTTTCTATTGTCTGATGTCTATTGAGCTGAAGAAAGGGACTGTTAGTTTGAAGCACCGACAGCTCCATCAGAGCAATACTAAGAGAAAACTGGATGTTTGAGAGAGTTATTAGCACAAAGCAAGTCGCTTGTTAGAATTACTCACCATGAGCCAGTCAGTGCAATATCAGTATCCCAGACTAACTGTGGATGACAGTATTGATTCTCTAGTTCAGGTTGGTAAAGTTTCCATTATAAGCCTGATATTTTCTCCAGGCACAGACCAGCTACTACAGCATCCAAAAAGGAGCATCTATAATGTCTGTTAAAATAAATTCCTTCCATTTGAGGGATTTGTAAGTGTTTAAATTCTCTAAGTGAGCTGGTGGATTTGTCTTTATGAGCTATTGAAGTCACGAAGAATGGACAAGTTCTATAGGGTGTGGATATTTAACAAGTGTCAAATCCTCATTTTAGGGCTCCAGGAAGCTTGTTGGCTCCACCGAGAAGACGCACAAGTTTATAATTTATGCAATTCTTAAATGTATCAGGGACTTTTGAGGTTTAAAGATGGTTGTCACAAAAACGGCAATTTCCTGACATCTCCTTAGGAGACCTTATTGAATTAAGTTAAAGTATCTTTAGGATCCATTGTATTAAATGAATGGTTTATCTATTATGGATAAATAAATGGTTTATTATNGGGGGGGGGGGGGGGGGGGGGGGGGGGGGGGGGGGGGGGGGGGGGGGGAAAGATGTGACAGATGTGAGGTCTGGGGGTTTACAGGACTATAGCGAACAATGTGCCAAATAAGAATGGCCTTTTGGAATAAAAAGCGTTAAGTGGGTTTTCCTGGGGAACATTCTATCAAGAAACAATTACACCCTCTAATTTTGATTATTTTTTTTGTTATATTAAACTTTATAGGCCTTCTCCTGCAGTCTGTAAGCAAAACTCCCTGTATACATATATATATTTCTTGTGACCTAAATTCTCCAAAGTTTAGCATCATGTCTCAGCTGAAACAGAAAGACTCCAGACTACCCTTGTCTGTTTTCTGGAAGGAAAAAAAAAAAAAATCTGGCCATGGCACTGTGATAGCAACTACAAGAGCACTAGTACTGACAACATGGTACAGGGAGAGTTTAAAGCCACTAGTTCATTTAAGAGACACTCACTGCAAAGATCTGCACTCCAAACACTGGCAGTTGCCTGCAGCTTTGTCTACATTAGCACTCTGACCATCACTACAAGGCATACAACTGAACTAATGGAACACATCAGAACCATAGAGTAGAGAGCCTAAAATGTGGTTGAGAGTTCAAGTCTGAGTCTAACCTGGAGGAAAACAGAATCATTTAACCCTAGAAGAAGATGCAGAAACAATATTGATGGTCACAAAATTGCAGTAAGATTAGGTAGAATAACTAGACCCTCTCCGAACAAAGATTTTCAGGGGTTTGTAAAAAACAGAAATCTGCAGCCAAAGTAGTACTTGATTTAACACTTCTTTAGAGCACAGTTACATAATAAGAATCACAAACTATGTGGAAGATTATGATCAAACCTCTGGATTAACACTAGTATAACATCAGAATCTGACCCAGAAAGAAGACTCCATGCATACACCTGCTATAAAATATCAGATTATCTAAACATTAAGTTCATTAGTTCACATAAAAGTCATTTCCCCCATGTTGTGGTCCTCCTGTCAAGACGAAAGTCAATTTTAATTCAATAATATAAATTCAGTCAAGCAGATTTCTAATAAGAGCCTTTTAAAATAGCTGTCCCAACCCCACTATATAGCATGGGGGACAGAGGGAAGTTAACAGTACAGGAAACATACCTGATGAACAACAGGAACTTAGTAACAAAGTATTTGAAGTATCGGTTTCTACTCTGAAAAGTGATTCTAAAAAACAAAAAACCACCACCAACTTGGTATTCCATATCAAAATGTGTTCATCTTACATTACTTAAATAACTAAAAATATAAAATCAATTTAAGTACCAGACCTGTAAACTCAGCCTAGACCCAGAGTTAAGCCAATTCTTTCCTTTTCACATATCACCACAGAGATTCTTCAAGTCAAGTGATATTGCACACGGGTAACTGACAGCATTACTGGATGTGCAGAATCTTTATTACTGGTGGTAATGTGCAATAAGCTGCTCAGTGCCCAGGTTGACTTTGTGGGGATAGCAGTGACGAAAAGAAGTCTTTATTTGAAAGCAGAGTGAATTTGATATAGAAGCAGTGACTTTCAACACACAGAAACCCATGGTCCCATTTTTGTAGTTATTTTCAGTGCAATTAAACCTAAATTTCTACAATGAGAAATAACTAGAGGACTGCATGAAAAATAAAGTCAAGTTTATTTTGTGTGTGTTTCAATTTTATGGGACTATTTAAGAAGGTACAGTGTCAAGTCATCTGGTATAAAACAAAACTCACAATACAGCCTGCAAACAATTTAAATAGGTTTATGCTTTAAAACCTACTGCAGCACATACAGTAATGAAAGTCTTCTTACAATCCTGATGTGTGCACAGGCACACGATTACATGTGATTGCAAGAACTGAGCCTCTGCCTGCTGGAAGCAGCTTATACTGAATTTCAGGTCTTGAACTCTTCTGGCAGCTACCCGGTTGTGTTGAGAGCTGGGTAGGACAAAGAAGGGGAAGAGAGCAAGTGACCATTTGGCAGAACACCTTCCCTCACAGCTCCTTCTGTTGTTGAAGATTTTTGTCTGGCATACTGAGGAGAGGGTGGAGGAGGAAGAGAAGAGGTTTGTAGGGAACTTACACCTTAATACGTATGAATCTGGATCCAGGTGGTGTGTTTGGGAAGGAGAGGAATGCGGAGCTGTAATGCTAGTGCTTCAGTGGGAAAGTGAAAACTTGGCAGCTAGGGATTTGGGGAGGAGGGGAACAGGGGGAAGGGCACAGACCGTATGGGCAAGGTGTTATTGGCCATCCAACATCTTGACAGATGAAAGGAGATGTGACAAAGTCAGTTGGTGATGATCACAATGGTATGGGAAAAAAGAGCCTGATGCACGAGCAGCAAACCTTTCCACAGTGGCTATAGGTGCACTCGCCAGACGGAGGTTGAAACACTCTGCTTCCTGGCTCGTCTGCATGCCTCAGCCTGGGCTCTCTGATTGCGCTCCATGGTGACTCCCCCAGCCTTAACCCGGCTTCTCCAAACTGAGTGATTGTGGACAGGATTCTCCCAGTTGACAGTGGGAATACTGAATTTCTTGAGAGAGAGATTGCTTGACCCTTGTCACTGTATTGGAGCTTTGGCCTTCCTCTGCATTGCGGGCGGTTCTTAAGTGGCCATAGAGCACATCCTTCTGCAGATGATCTTGAGGCATGAGCTCCCTGTGTCCCAAACAGCAAAGCCTGTGAACATCCAGCATAGTCTGCAGAGTGGTACCGGGAATAGAACCCCTTGTTCCTGTACTCACAGGGAACCTTTTCCACCGCACCCAGCTGCAGCAACTCTTCTACCTCCTGTGCGAGAAGACTCTCGTGAGAGGGGTCTGTGACGGGCTGGGCCCCTTGGGAAGCCACCTGATGCGCTGACATACCACCGAGTCTACCTGTTCTGCAGCATGGGCCCCCTTTAACCTGTCCTGCCGAAGCAGGCTATTAAAGCACACACACACAATCCATCCCTACCTGCTCTGGGGAGACTCAGTTTAAGGGACTTGCTCCAGCACTCAGATGTCCACCTCCCTTAGAGTGCAGACCTAAAGATATAATATGAAATTTGCCCCCTCCCTCAATGTGGAGAGAGGTGTGCACACTTCTTCCCCCCTCCACCCCCAGTTAGAAATTATAGAAACTGGGTTTAATAATAAACAAAACAAATTTTATTAACTATAAAAGGCAGATTTTAAGTGGTAAAAGGGGTAACAAACAGAACAAAACAGATTACTAAGCAAGTGAAATCAAACACGCAAACTAGGCTAGTTTCACTAAAGAAATTGGTTACAGATCCTATTTCTTATCCTAGATATTGTTGCAGGCAGGTTGCAAAGTTTCTGTGGTTCAGAGTTCCAGTTATATTCCTTTTCAGACTGGATCCCTGTCTCAGTCTGGAATCCTCCCTTGCTTTCAGTCTTTCTTCTTGGGCAGACCGGCCATGGAGAGGAGGAGTCCTGTTTGCCTTTCTCCCGACCCTTAAATAGGATTTACATAAGGCGGGAATCCTTTGTTTCCCAACCTTGACCCCCCTTCCCTTCCAGTAGAAAGTTATGAGAATTCCCAGGTAATGTTTTAGTATCAGGTGACAAGACCACCTGACTCTGTAGGATCACAGCGTCCATGAGTCAGTGGCAGGAGTGTCCACAGGAAGGCCAAGCTTTTCACAGTCCATTAGCCTCGCTGATGGGCCATCCGCCCTGTCTGGCTTTTCCATTGTTGTACCTGAAGTGTTAGCAGTGGGCGTCACACAAAGTAGCATAGTTGAAATACAGATACAGGAGTCAATATACCTAACTTCAGATACAGAAACGATACAGCCATACAAATTGGATAATCACCTTCAGTAAGTCACAACCTTCCCAATGATCTCAAATGAGCCATCTTGCATAAAGTATTTCTCAGTTATGTCATATTCATATCATAAGCATATTTTCATGAAGAATATGGAATGACACGTTACAGGGTCCCTGAAGAGGAACAAGAAGGGGGATGAGAAGAGGGTAGAAAGAAACTTGAAGGTGTAACCCCATGCCACAGTATTGAGGACCCAGCAATCCGAAGTTATAGTGGCCCATGCAGGGAGGAAAACCTGGGTATGTTTAGTTTTGAGGAAAAAAGCCTGGGGGGGTGGGGGGGGAAGAGGGAGAGGAGGGAGAAGACCAGAGAACAATTTTTAAAATATATTAAGGGTTGTTATAGAAAGAGGATAGTGATAAATTGTTCTCCATGTCCACTGAAGGGAGAACAAGTAGTAAAGGGCTTAAATCGAGGTTAGATATTAAGAAAAACTAACTACAAAGGTAGTTAAATTCTGGAATAGGCCTCCAAGGCAGGTTGTAGAATCCCCATCATTGGAGGTTAAGGACAGCTGGGACAAAAGCCTGTCAGGGATGGTTTGAGTTTAATTATTACCTAGACAGAACCAAGTTATTTTAATTCATGTCAGTGAATTAATGAGCTTGCATGAAAAGTTATTAGAATCTGTTCTGGACCATTCTGTTCTGTAAAATGGTTGTTTTATATTGAAGTATTTATTTTGCTGCAAAAAGCGCTACTTCAGGAGAAAGTTCTCATTCTCTGATCCTGTAGGCCTTTTACAGAATTCCATATTCAAAGAGCACAGTAGCAAATGAGTAGGACATGTCCCTGGATAATAAAAGTGGCTAGCCCAGCATGGTTTTGTTGTTGTTGTTTTAAATGGCTCCAGTCCATGCCCCAAAATTTCTCTACACCAGCGGACACACAGCAAGCTTTCAAAACTTTGGCCTGCATTTTCTCAGCAGTGATAAGACAGACACTAGAATTTTTGTTTGTTTTCAAAAAGTGTGATTTGAATAACTAACATCTCTAAACCTGCGCTTTCCAAATCTCGCTCTTAAAAAAACCAAAAAAACCACCACACATACATATATGCGCAAAGAAATAAGTTGCCCTTGTCAAGTTACTGTATGTCTGACTGTCAGCTTGAGAGCTCTTGGAAGACTAGCACAACAGAAGTATACACATTTCTCTTCTGACCAGAAGATGAAATCTAGTCTATTATTTTTACTGCAGTAGTACCCAGTCATGACCCAGGACCCCACTGTGCTAGGCACTATACAAAAAGATAACAAAGACTGTGTTGCACCTGAATTTAAGTGCGTATTTATTAACTGAAAAAAATAAAAATAAAAAAAGTTATCTGGATGTAAAATTAGAGAGGTTTTTTAAGCCACCCCTTCCTTGGACCTTTTTCATGGGGGGCGGGGAGAGGAAAGGGGAGACACTTCCCTCCCCCCCAAAAAAACCCCTCCTTTATCTTATTGTAAGCACTAGTACTTTAAATCCCAGAAAAATCCTTCTCCCACACCAGAAGAATAAAACCAGACTTTGCAGCCTGCTGTATCTGCTACCACATGTTCAACCACAACCATTTTCAGAGATTTAGCATTGCTTCTAACACAGAAATATTAGCGCTATCATACCAGGGAAGTGTGATGCAACAATGGCCACAGCCTATGGTTCTGGAGCCAAGCGTCAACACTGATTTATTTTATGGAGTCTGTCAAGTGTCAACATTGGCAGGAAAGTGCTGGGATTCTGGAACAAGTCTCAATTTACTTGGCCTAATTCTTGAATTCCCACAAAGTTAAAAAAAAAAAAAAAAAAAGTGGCCAGATTTAGCCCTACAGACACAAGCTGGCTTTGAGATTCAACACAGAGTCACAAATATTGCCAGAGCCTTTAACATTCTTTTTTTTAATATATATATATATATATATATATATATATATATATATATATATACACATACATATACACACACACATACATATACACACATATACACACACACACTACGTTAGACCTCCCTTGGAAGGGGAAGATTCTACCCTTAATCTGAGACTTTTTGCCTCCCCACAAAGTGAGCAGTTTAATGTCCCTTAAAACAAATTCACCTTTGCTAGAGAGTGTTCTGGCATTAAATTTGCCTATTTAAAAAAAAACAAAAAACAAAAAACAAAAAAAACGACAGTATAGGTCTTTTGCATCTTAGGTGCATTTAACATACGCGATTTCAGCTTCATGCGGTCGGCAAAAACAAAAACAAAAAAAGAGAAAAAACAACAATTTAAACACTTTCTGTAGTGCAGGCGATTCCGCCCGCCATTACACTCAATGTAATTTTGATTATACGCGATTTTCGCTTTAGGCGCTGACTGCGGAATGTAACCCCAGCGTAAGATGAGGCAGACCTGTATGGCTCTCATTCAGGAGATCTTTAGTAGAGTTCTTAATCCTACACAGAAGATCTAGGATATCTATTTTGTTTTAACTTTAAGACACTAATATGAAGAGCAAGAGGCGCAGTGGGGGAAAAGAACATTTTAGAGCCAAGCCCCCAAGCATCTGGAATTCCATCAGCTTTAGGAGGCAGGGAAAGAGGAACAAAAAAAATATACTGCTCTCCCTAATGACCACAAACCTGAAGTAATTTGATCAATTCTATTCACCTTTGTATTTCTACCAGACTGACTGCCTTGGCAAACATCTTCAGCAAAGCCTCAGTAAGGTTACTGCTCTTCGCCATTGCACACTGATACTTGCTCTTAAATCACATTTTGGGATTAGCACATGTACATGTGGGTAAGACTTGTGCCCTGAAATTGCACTTCCTCTTCGCAAGCTGTTCCCCAGTGTTAATGCTGTGTTTGCATCATACTATCACTAGGTACCATTCAACCTATGCCAATTACACAATTACAGTCAGGGCCGGCCAACATTTTGGCACCTGAGGCGGGGAGCTCAAACGATGCCCCCATCCCTCCTTGCTTGGGCCAAAACTTTGAAAGGTCTCAATTCTGCCTTCTTCCTGTTCTACTCCTCTCATGGTACTGCTCTGCTTCCTACCCCAATAAAGTAGAACTTAAAATTTTTGAACAAGGCATTTTAAGTAACAACTTTCAAACGCCTGAACAGCAAATGTAACTTTTCTTGTCTGCATAGTAAACACTGGCATTTTTATCTGTTTGAATAATCAAAGTGGTGCTTTCCGTGCCTTCCTGGTTGCAAAGCTTTGAACTGCTTCCTGAAGGTCCACAGTCTGGGCCAGCTCATGCTCTATTGAGATGGTTGCAAGGCCGACCAACCTCTCCTATGTCATTGTGGAGCGTAGATGTGTTTTTATTAACTTCAGCTTGGAGAAGCTGCGTTCTCCACTGGCAACTGTTACAGGAAGTGTTCAAAGTATGTGCAGAGCAACAAAAGCATTTGGAAAGAGGATGGTCATCTTATTTGTGCACATATATTCCAGAACAGCCTTTGGAGTTGATCCTGCTGAAATGTATCTTGAAAGGGCTTTCAGTTCATCACCTAAATCACTCGCATCAATATCACGCACGTCATCATGTGTCAACACTGTCTCGTGCCCTGCATTGCTGGTGTAGGTCTTCTTCGGGTATAGTGAGGAGTTTTGGAATATCATACAACATCCCAAATATACTGCTGTGTTCCTTGAGCTGCAGGAAACGTTCAACTGACTGTACTGCACAATCTAGCACCTGGTTAAAGAATTCAACTTTGAATTATGGTTTGGGGGTCTCTTATGGGATTATGCCTCAATCAAAATGTCGTCTTCTTCAGTGACTCTTGTATTCTTGAATGGGTGGGAAAATAGCTTCAGTGTGAAGTTCCTCTGCCAACTTCTGTGCACTCTTCAGAACATTTTGAAATCCCTCATCTGACTGGTAAGACTGTAGGTATGACTTTGCGTTGTCCAGTTGTTCCATTGCTCCAGATATATCAGAGTCAACACCTTGGAGTCTCTTGCTTACAACATTTATTTCAACCAGTATGTCATGCCACAACACTAAGCCACACAGAAAATTGGAAGTTATGTATGTTTCTGGTGATTCCATTTCCCTCTGCCACTGTTTTCCCACAAACAGTTCCTGTCACAGCATTATCCTCCATAATGGCAACTATGGCATCATTTATCTTCCCAATTTGGTGTGTGATAGGCTTTATTGCCTCCACTTGACTTTCCCATCGTGTGGCACTCAGTGGTTTCAGTGTCAGAGGGGATGTTCACAGATGTTGCTTCAAAATTTGCCATCGATGAGTTGATGCAGAGAAAAATACATAGATGCTTTGAATTGCATTAAAAAATTCAGCAGCCTCACTAGAAGCTGATGCTGCACCACTGACCACCAAGTTCAATGAATGAGAACTGCATGGGACAAAAAAAGCTCAAAGGTTAGACTCTCAGATCTGTGTCTCCACTCCTCTGTTCTTTCCTCTCTTGTTGGCACCATTATCGTAGCCCTGACCTTTCATGTCAGCTACCGCAATTCCCGTATCTTCCAGCTTTTTAAGAAGCACATTTGTCATGCCAGCTCCTATAGTATCATCATCGTCAATAAATTCTAGAAAATGCTCTCTGACAGTCACCATTGCAGGGACATTTTCACTAGGTTCTGTTACAAAATGCACCATTAAAGTCATTTGTTCCGTACAGCTGATGTCAGGTGTGCAGTCCAGAATAACAGAGTAATATCTTGCTGACTGCAGAACTGCCACAATCTTCTGTTTGACTTTTGTTGCCAGTCACTGTATGATCTCATTTTGAATTTTTTTCCAAGATAGTGGTGTGCGTACATTTCTTGGGTGGGGACTCTTCTTAGATGCTCCTGGAGTACAGCATAAAACTGCCATCAGCTCCACAATTTTAAGGAAGTTTCCATTGTTTGGCACATACAGCTGATCTGAAGTGCCACAGAGTGCTAGGTTTTGGGTAGCAAGCATTCTCACAATGGCAATGAGCCTTTTCAGAACATTTTGCCAGGAAAGAGACTCTGATGCAATCTTCTCTTAATGCTGATCATCTATGGTGGCCTTTAACCTTAGTCTCATCTCAAGCTCTTTCCACCTATGGAATGCTCTCTGGTGATTTGCTGCCTTCTCATGGCATGCCAGATTTTTACAGTCCTTTGTTCCTGTAGAACCCAATGTGGCTGGAACATTAGACTGGAAGAGTTTGCAACAAAAACAGTATGCAGCATTCTGAGTTTTTGAGTACCGTATTGTCCCGAGTATAGGCCGCACTTTTTTCCCCTAATTTAAATCTTTAAACTAGGGGTGTGGCCTATAATCGGGATCCCCAGCTGCGGCGGGGAGCCCAGAGCCCTTTAAATCCCAGCCGCGGCGGGGAATCAAAAGGCTCTGGGCTGCCCGCAGCTGCGGGGAGCCCTTTAAATCCCAGCCGCGGCGGGGAATCAGAGGGCTCTGGGCTGCCGCCGCGGCGGGGAGCCCAGAGCCCTTTAAATCCCAGCCGCGGCCGGGAATCAAAAGGCTCTGGGCTGCCGGCAGTTTACTGTTCTACTAAATGTGTATATCGTATTTTCTTTGTTAAAAAAAGTTAAAAATTTAATTTTTTTTAAAATAGCACCAAACTTCAAGGGTGCGGCTTATAATCAGGAGCGGCCTATACTCGGGACAATACGGTACATAAGCCATGGCCTCTCTATTTTGTCACCATTGGGGATTTCACGCCAGTAATGTGTTGGATGGAAACGTCTATTTTCATTGTCTTTGGGGAACATGAAGTTTTTCACTTGCTGTGGCCCATGCAGTACAAGGAACTCCCTCAGGCTACTGCTCAAGTGGGTCCACAGTCCTGGATCTAGACTTAAGGAACTAAACTCAGCAGCAGCTGTTTCTTGCGCCTCCACCACACTCTTCTCTGATCTACACTTTTCTTCAGTGCATGGTTATAACCATTTGAGATGGAGATATGGATGCTGCAGTAGCTGCCAGGTCACCTGCACTCTAACTGGACGATCAGGCATCTTCTCACCGCTCACATCCTCACTGGGGCCGGAAGGCTCACCGTGAACATTTGTGTCTATGTATTTCAGGAGAGCTCCTTCCTGCTTAGACAGAAAAGCTTCCTTTGCTTTCTTTCTTTTTCTGAATGCTGCCCCAGAGGGGCGTTCTTCTTTCACCTCATGACTGCTGTTCTGTGCCAGCTATAGTGGCTCTCAACACTCAATTGAAGGGGACAAATAAGCAGGCTGGTAGCAGGGCCTGAGTGAGGGAAGATATCAGCGTCTTAAGGGCCTAACTGGCTCCTACTACTTCAGTTGACTGCCTGTTCTCCTCAATTGGGTTCAGGGAAGCAGCAGGAAACAGGAAGCTCCCGGAGAAGCTGGCGTTAATCAGTCCAGGCTCCTGGAGGTGCTAGAGAGGTACATAAGAGGCTCCTCCTCTCTCCCTGCAACTCCTGCTGCTTTCTGTTATTCCCTCTCACCTTTTCTCCTGCCTGCCTGTCATGTCTCTTGTGCCCTCCTTCCTCCAGCACAGCACTCCACCATCTCTGTGCATCTAGAGCAGAGAGAATACATATGCACCAGCAGCAGACAAATTTTCTACACCCTGGGTCCTAGTGGTGCCCCCGCCCCCAGTCTAGCACCTGAGGCGGCCACCTCAGTTCGCCTCATGGTAAGGCCAGCCCTGATTACAGACCTGACCTGACACTGAATAAGCTGGATACAGATAAGGAATTGAACTACAGCTGTTAGTTATCTGGTCATTCTTTCCCTCATAGTCAGGGCCGGCTCTAGGCACCAGCAAAACAAGCAGGTGCTTTGGGTGGCACATTTGCAGGGAGCAGCATTCGAGCCATCTTTTTTTTTTGTTTTTTTAACTCCCCTCCCCTCTCACAACCCTGCAGAAGCGGAGCCACGGAGCAGCTGGGGATCCAGCATAGGAGCGGAGAACCCACGGGACCGTGGGAGCTGTAGTTCCTTGCCTAGCTCCCTCCCTATAGAGCCAGCCCTGGAGCAGGGAAAGAACTACATTTCCCAGCAATCCCTTGGCAGCTATCAACAGGAAAGGGAGGGGGAGAGAGTGAGGCAGCTGAGCCATGCTGCAGCTTGCTGTGAGTCGAAAGGGGTGGCACTGTGAATGGGGGACAAGTGTGCCCAAGGAATAGGTGGCTTTGCCCCAGATATCCCCTTCAGAAGACTTCCCCCGACTGGAGTAGGGATACTGGTGTGACCTCACCTTGCAGCCCCCAAAGAAGGAACTGGGTGGACTAAATGGACAGTGTATCTATCTGAAGCCTAGCAAGGGAGGTACGTGGATCCCACTAGAATTTAAAATGAAAAGGGAGGGGGAGGTTCTACTAGAGGGCTTGGGCAGCTTTAGATACAGTACCCGGCACTTAGGAGGATTTCCACTTCTGAGCCATGGAAGCAGAAATTGACTTTTCCTTTCCAGATTTAGGTAATAATCAGAAAGGGAATCTAGCACCTGCCTTCCAGATTTTAACACCCTCAAAACTCAGGAGTGTTCAAGCTCAATTTGGGCAGCTGTTACTTCATTTCTCCCAAATCAAATATACTGATCCACTGTAACTTGCTGTAGAAAAAGTAGGATAAAATTGAGCAAGAAATGCTTCCCAGTGGTTATTAGGGCTGGAATTGCTATTTTCAACAGCCATTGCCTTTTTTTTTTTTTTTTTTTTTTTTTTTAAGTTTTATTTGTTTAAAAGGAAGACAGTGATATTGCATTGCCAAATTCCCCATAGAAACAAAGAGTGGAACAAAAGAATAATAAAGGCACCTCAACTTTTCCTCATTTATGCAGGACAGTCTTATAATATGCATCCAGATACCCTCCGTTTCACACAAGCTGAAAATTGTTCCACTTTACTGCAATTCTGTAACCATATGGGAACCAGTCCTGTCTGTGTTCTGTGCACATCCAAAATTCCTGCTGAATGACCCGCCCTGGGAGCGAGTTACCAGTAACCCAGGGCTGGGACAGCAGGAGGGGCGAGTCCAGGGCTGGGGCGGCAGGGGGTGTGGGTGGAGAACCCAGGTCTGGGGCAGCAGGGAGGTGCGGGGGGAGCCCAGGGCTGGGGTGGGGGGCAGCCAAAAATGTTTTTGCTTGGGGCAGCAAAAAACCTAGAGCCGGCCCTGCTCAGAGTCTACCATCTGTACCGGGCAGCCTAGAAATCTGTACCAGCCATAATGCAGTCAAACTTTAGGCCAAGTGAGAAAAATGCTTAGCAGTCATTTGGAGGGTGTTCTGGTTTCATACTCTTGAAAAACAACAACGACTTTTGTTCATGTTGGTTTTACATAGACAGCAATTTTGTGGAAAACTTGTCTCAGATGAACACATCACAGCAGACTCTAGACATTCAAAATAGCATAGTGTATTCCAGCAGGAATTCTGAATGAGACTTCGTTATCTGTTTCCTCTGAAGTTAGCCTCTCAGGAGAGGCTAAGTACTGGTTCTTTAGTCAATGTGCCCTCTATCAACATTGTTTTCCTGAAGAAGCTAGCAATTTGATCTTGTGTTATTTTAAACTCATTCACCATGTGTTCTTTACTTGTTTCTCTGGAATTACTATAAGTGCTACCGTGCTTACCAGGGAAAGCAAAGTTTGATTTTATTTTTCTATCTTTAGCAGTGTTCATGATTTTTCCATATCGCACTCGTTTACATTTTATCTAGATGTAACCTTCATTCACCATAACAGTATCGCCAGTATGTCAGTTGAACACAACAACAAAAATAGTTTCACCTTAAGTCATGAAAGAATTCAAGCCACCAATCAGCTACAGTAAAATGTAACTCCACTTCAGCATGGAGTTAGTACTGACTGGTATGCTATTGTTTTATTCACAAGACAAAGAATTTTATGTCACACTACAAATGTCATCTAGTTTCTTTCTAAATTGTTAGACAACTTATATCCTGTAAGTTTGTATCAAACCCTTTATCTGAAGCAGAACCTCCAATCTAGCACACACAAATTACACATGTATGAAAAGAATTCTATATTAAGAATAAAAGTGGTACTGGGATTTTTCCAATGACAGTTTCATGAAGAGTTCATCTGAAAAGTAATCATCCATGCACCAAGGGGGGGTGGAGAGGAGAGCAACATGCAATAGGAAACATGCCATCTACCACTTTCTCCTGAATTCTACACACAATTTGTTTGATTACAGGGAACCCCAAAAAGCTAGCCCACATATAGGCAAAATTCCATCAACAGCAGTGGCTCAGTGAGTAAGGGAGGTAAAATGCTACAAAGGTACTGAAGTTGGGGAAAGGACAGTAGTGCTATAGGAAGAAAGGACACCAAGAGGCAGCAAGTTAGTAGGAAAGGTAGCCAGAAGTGTAGCAGAGTGTAAACAGAGTTTACCCACTTCTCATTTGAGGCATATGGCGTTTAGGTTAGGTTAGATTAGTTTACCCACTTTTTAAAAACCACTAAATCACTAGGTAGATTGTGAAGACATCACAGGGAGGAAAGAAAAGTAAAAGGAAGACATTTAAGTGTCTGACTAAGCTGTACTTAAGCTTCCCTTTGGAGGTAGAGCCGCAAGTTAAAAAAACCACACACACACAGGTTTTTTGACAGACAAGGGTATTAACTAAACCTAGTTCCACATTCCCATTCATGTATTTATGTTAACAATGAAGACCCTGGATGGAGCTTTGGTTACAGTGATGTCAATTTAGACACATGTACAGTACCAGTACTAAAATTTAGCTCAAAGAACAGAATTTAGGAGTTCTCTGTATACTAATAAACTGACTTTATTAAAGCTAGGTTGTTTATCGTGTGCCTTAGTCCACAAAGACAGGACCAAGTTAAGTTGAACCCTGTGCTTTAACATATTTGAGTAGTAAAGAAGGGCCTCTAAACATGCAAGAAGCTAAGCATGTTTTCATGAACCATCTGACAGCTCTTGAATGACAAGCCAGTTAACATTCCTTTTCACCAGAAACATTTTTTAGAGATTTGCTATTTAGTTTTTGGTAAGAGAACAGAGTTCTGAAACATTAAGAGGTAACCAAAGAGCAAGAATATATTACTAGAATAATCCCCCACAGCATAACATTTTTAGCTAAAACAGTGTCTTGTTAAATATTTTATGGCTAAAAAAAAAAAAAAAAATCCAAGAGACTTAGCCACATTACATTTAGAGAATGATCATGAACCGTAGGTACCTTTACATTTTTCCTTGTAAAGAGACAATGTGTCAGCTAAGCCAGAGTAAATGCAAGTAAAATTAAAAGTATGCAAACCCCTCACACAACAGCAGAATTTGTTTTAGGATGCTTCCAGAATCTTTGTTGAAGTGCGTCTTTTCCCCACATGGGACAGCCTAATATGCTGTCCTTGTAGGAAATCCTTAGCAAAGCTGCTAACTGCTTTTAGTAGGGGACTATACTTAGCAGTGAACAAAGGCCACATGAGGAAGAAGAGAAATAACTGATCTTCTGCTCTCTCCTCCACCTACAGGCCTGGGCAGAAGAACCCACCCACTGTGTCGCCTGGAGAAGTCTAGTGTAAGATTGTGAGTGGAGCAGTTGCTCATCCTACATTTTTAGTGTAGTGTAGGGTTGCCAACTTTCCAATTTCTGGAAACTGGACACCCCTGCTCCACCCCCTCCCCTGAGGCCCTGCCCCCTCCATCCCCCAAGGTTCTGCCCTTTGCTCATGCTTCTCCCACCCTGCCCTGCGCCCAGCCCGGGGACCATCGTACTCTCCCAACCCCACCAGTAACATGCAGGTGGGGGAAAGCTCTCTTCTCCCAGTGCACCTGCGCCCCGCCCCCCCCGGCATGTTCAGCCCCTGTCCCCAGCAGCCAGGGCAGAGTAGGGGGTGGCCTGCTGCTACCTCCCACCACTAGGCTCTCTCAGGCAGCCCAGCCGCCACACTGGGTGGCTGGGCTCTGACGCAGACCCAGAGCGGAGTGGCCAGTGGGAGAAGTAGATGGTCCTGTCACTTCCGTGTCCTGGCACGTTTCCGACTCACTCAGCCAGCCTCTGACCCTGGTAGCCAGACCCAGGCGGGACCACCTACTTCTCCCGCCAGCCGCTTCAGGGGAGAGGGAGAGGGACTCCTGCAGGCGACACTGACAAGACACTGTCAGGTGCCGTTTTCAACTAGGCTTTCTGTTGAAAAACCGGACACCTGGCAACCCTAACGTAATGCTCACATTCTATTCTGTATAGGTTTTTATACCACCACTTGTCACCCTCGTATTTGAGCACCTTCCAGTAGTGCATTAGGCAACATGATTAACACCTGTCACATACGGTTTCTTCTCATCTTCTCCGCAAAGGGAAAAGCATGTAGAGGGGAGTGTCTTGTTTTGGTAGTTTTTAAATATACCTTTTCCTAGGTGTATATGTTAGAAGAGGCAAGGTCAAAGAAACGTGCCTTGCACTTGGAGCAGAAAGCGGTGAGGTTTGTGATGGTTCTTAGTGCCTGGGGGAGTTCATTCCATGGTCTTGGATGCCCCCCAGAGACGGGTCGGTCTTCATTCACTGGAACTGTACACCGGAAATGCTACCCACAGCATACATTTAGTGCAGGAAGTAGATGAAGGGAGCATGGGAAGAAGCAGCCAGAGGAAGTGATAAGGGGAGGAGGAACGAAGAGAATGAGCTTGGCAAGAAAATGGTTGGGAAGCAGATCACAGAACTGGGGAAGAGGAGACCAAAAACGTTTTCTTCGGTCCCAGAGACTGTCTCCGATCAGCTCAGGCAAAAAGTCCTGCCTCCACTAAAGCTAGTTCAGGAAGTCTGCAGTGTTGCTATAGCTGTGTTGGTCCCAGGATATTAGAGAAAAGGTGGGTGAGGAAATCTCTTTGATTTGCTCAATGAAAGATATTACCACAACCACCTGGTCTCTAGTTCAAGAAGTGACAGGAGTGATAAGGGTGGACTAAAACACCATAGTGAAGGAAAAAGCCTGTAGCACAGTCTGACTTTTTGAATTTGTCTGCTACTTTTCACATCCTAGACAGAGAGATCCCCATGGCAGCAAACCGCAGTGTCTTTGCTCCAGGCTGGTAAGTAGTGACATTCAGCAGTGATGTCTGGTCTTAAGTTTTTGTTTTTTGCTTTGCAGATCATTTTTTCCCCCTTAGGTGAAAAACTGCTCCAGAGGGTCTCCTTCCCAACCCTACAACTCTTTAACTGGTTCTCTATTAGACTTTAAAACTCCCTTCTACCTTCCCTGCCTTGATATTCTGAAAGGAGCTTCAGCATCCACCCAGTTTTCTTGATCAGTTTAACAGAAACATTTTTTTTTAAATATAAAGATAAACATCACCAACTGAATGGAAAAAAATTCAATTGTATGTACACAGTGACTTACATCGTTACAACTTAAAAAACACATTTCCTCCCCAAACCTGGCTCATTTCTCCTTCCTCGGTAAGTACTGCTATCATGGCAGCTTTGAAGTTCCTATTTTCAGCTGTTTGAGTTTTGGACACAAGAGAAGTGGATTTTTTAAAATCCTAACTAGAAAGGTTAATTTAAATCCTTCATAAAACAGCTGAAACAGTTCAGTTCCAGCCCACCAAGTAAGTTCACTTGCAGGACAAGACTAAACAGGAAGAGTTTTCGTTCAAAAGGATTGTTTGAGAAAGTCAATGGAAAGAGTTAAAATAGAAACAATTTCATATTGTTAACTTGCACTGTGCAGGTGTTTTGTTTAAGTGCAGAACAGAACGGTTAATCTATATTGTAGAAGTAAATCCTCTTGCATCTTATTCGGCATTGCTATGTATTCAGTCAAATTTCCCTCTTTGTACCCAGCACACTGCACCACCAACCTTGCATAGGTGATACAGTGGGGAAGTGCAGGCAGAGCAGCCACAAAGAGGTGATACACTCTGTCCTGGCCCACATAAACTAGTGCAGAAAGGTACAATGGGGCCAGTATCATGCTATCTGCATTTATTTGAACTATTGGGGTCTTAATGCTTTTCTCAGCAAGGGAATGGCAAAGGGGACGGTGACAGTTACAGAGCCTCATAGGCAATCATATCAGTAGTGATAGAAATGGTTACCTGATGCCAGTGAGAGGCCTCAGTTCAATGTTTAGTTGCCAAGTGTTCACAGACCTACCAGCAAAAATTGACACTCAAGTCTGAGAGACTTTGCCCTCTTAATCCCTACTAGCTATCTTCTGGAAATGACTGCTAAGTACAAGGCAGCATGGACAGGCCTTGCACTGCCACTGCCTATGCTACCACTACTTCTTTCGTATGGCTTGGGTAGGTACCAACAATTACAAAATTTATAGCTAGATTCTATAGCCAGCACACTGCCACAGCAGTGAGCTGGTGAATGTCCTTTGTGCCCCCGGTAAAAGAACGAAGGGGACACTCAGATATGATGTGTTCCATCGTTTGTGTCTGGTAACCACATTCACATACAGGTGTTTGCCTCATTTTCCATTTAAAGAGGGTTTGTCCACATCTCCCATGAGATGTCCTGATGCAATTCAATCTGCACCAGTCTTTCTGACATAAATCAAAACCTGGTGGTTCTTCAGCAGGGTCGTCGACAAGCTGTTTATTTTGAGCAATCTAAATGCTCTGTGTGACTCTCCATTGAGCCTGAGCATCGAAGTTGAGTGCAAGGATCTTGATGCAGTTCCATAAAGGGTTGTGGGATTTTAATCTTGTTTTTGGTGGGTTCTGCAAGTCATCAGGCAGGTCATATTTGCATTAACATGACTGATAAAGCAAGATGTCTGTATCGTTCTTCTAATCTGTGGAGGCTGGATGTGCAATAAGACCAGGAGCAACAGACATTACGTGCATGGTGTTACGGAGTTGAGTATCAAGGAGTTTAGCGTGACTGCCATGGGACCACACTGGTGCACAGTATTCAACCGCAGAATATGCCAAGGGAATTGTTGCAGTCGTAAGGTCCATGGATTGGAACCCCGATGATGTTTCAGCCAATTTCCTGATAAGCGCGACACGAAACCTGACCTTATTATGGGTGTTCAAGGTGTTGTTGAAAGGTCAAACTCCGGTCCAGTGTCATGGAGAGATACTTTGCGTTAGCCTCGTGGCTGAAGCACTCACTGCAGAACTGCACATAGAGTTTGTTATTAGCCATTTTATTGTTCAGATTAAAGTGGTCACCATGGGGGTTTTTTCAGGTTAGGTTTAAGATTCCATTGTTGGAAATAATCAACCATTGTATTAAGATCTCAGGTTAGGGTGGAGCTGATGATATGGAGGCTTATGTGCTGCATAGCTAGGGCAATGTCACCTGCATATGTGAATTTCCTTGACTCTGTCACTGGTATATCCATGGTATATAGATTAACAAGTACAGGGTCAAGGTGGAGCCCTCAGGGATGCCAGAGTTAAGAGTTCTTGGTCTACAGATCTGGCCATTAAGGTGTACCTTAAGCAGCGGTCCCTGGTCATCACCGCCAAGAGATGGATTGTTCACCAACAGTGAATGACATAGGACATCTTGAGGAGGAGACCCTGTCTCCAGACAGCGTCGTATACGGAGGACAAGTCAACAAGGGCGATCCCTGTCTTCAACTTATGTTGAAATCCTACCTCAATGTGGCCGGTGAGTGAAGGTACTTGGTCACAGCACTTCCTCTTTGTGCAAAATCCTACCTGCTCTGCTGGGAGGAGGTCTTCAATAATGTCAGACAGCAGAGCAACACTGGTTCCATGAGCTTACTGGTGGTTGAGAGGAGAGAGATAGGGTAGTAGCTGCATCCTCTGGGAGTTTCCCAGGCTTCAGTAGGGCAACCATCGTTGCCTGTCGCCAGCTTGTTGGCACTTCTCTGGTTCTATGCACAGCAGTAAAAAGCGCTGCTAGCCATTCCCGTCCCAGTCTGCCCAGGTTCTTGAGAAAGTCTGTAGGAATGCCATCAACCCCTGCAGCCTTCTGGCTTTTGGTCTCCAACAGTGCAACATTGATCTCCTCAGAGTATGGAGAGGACAGTGGAGATTCTCCAGGCACCAGTGAAGGTTTGAGGAATTCCCATTGAACCTCCTAGTGTGTAATCTTGTCTGTTGGCAACTTGCTGTTAGAAAGAAGATGCGAGGTGACAGTATTTGCTGTCACTTTTACCGGGCATCGTGTTACTGGCTGGGATCCTCCAAGTGGCTGCAAAAGAGCCCATTCCTTGCAGCTCGAATGGACATGGTACTACCCATCTCCAGTGAAAGTAGCACCTTTCTCTGAATTTACAGTTCAGAGAAGTACTCTTCCTCCCCCTTTTTTATCCCCCATATATAAACAAGGGAAGGGATATGGAGGAGGCGGAGCTGCTTCATTTTTCCAAATCAGAAATAGTTAAAACCACATTAGAGAACCACAGCCACCGGTAGCAATTTAGCAATCTGAGTTTAGAATTTATACTCTTGACCTTATTTTAGGAGTATGGCTATGCAAAAATAGCCCTCATGTATTCACAATCCTATCTACTTAGACCAGGGGTAGCCAACCTGGGGCTCCGGAGCCACATGCGGCTCTTCAGAAGTTAATATGCGGCTCCTTGTATAGGCACCGACTCCGGGGCTGGAGCTACAGGCGCCAACTTCCCAATGTGCCCGGGGGTGCCCACTGCTCAACCCCTGGCTCTGCCACAGGCCCTGCCCCCACTCCCCCCCTTCCCGCCCCCTCCCCAGAGCCTGCTATGCCCTTGCTCTTCCCCTCCCCCCCCCCGAGCCTCCTGCATGCCACGAAACAGGTGATCGGGAGATGTGGGGAGGGAGCGGGAGGGGCTGCCGGTGGGCATGAGGGGCTGGGAGCCAGGGGGAGCTGCTTAGCGGCCGCTGGCGTATTACTGTGGCTCTTTAGCAACGTACATTGGTAAATTCTGGCTCCTTCTCAGGCTCAGGTTGGCCACCCCTGACTTAGAGTGACAAAAATAAGATTTTACTACCTACTCCACCCTGCAGTGCCAGAGATATGGGAGTGATTCAGATTTTATTCCTACTTGTGCATCTATAGAGTTAATAGGTTTCCACTTGTAGGACCAGTCATTTGCACCTGCATATCCTACCAAGCATGCTGTTTTCACTCAAGTTATACACTCATGTTTAGGAATTCGTTAGTGTATAGTTTCCATTAAATTAATATCACCAACTAGGTGACAAGTTCTTTTTTATTGTGTATTTAAATATTTCAAGGCAGATATACGAGTCATCCCTAGTGCCTACCTCCACGATCCACTTTATGAACTGAAATTCAAGATTAGTGTAATGATTAGAAAGACTTTCTTCTACCCCAAATTTATTACCACCATTGACACTAATTTCTTTTAAAACTTAAATATGGCTTATTGACCATTACTGAAGTTTCAGCAAAAAAATTGAGACAGATGTCTGAAGATTTTGAAGCCATTTAAAATTTAAACAAGAGCTCTGTCTGCTTGAAACAGCATTACCAAGACCACTAAAATACAGGAAGCAAGATCAGATTTCAGACATTGCTATGGCAACTGCAGGGCATGCTATGCATATAGATTTAACAAAATTAAACTATTAATTTGAAGGAGGTATTTTTAAAGCCACTTCTAGTGAGTGGATTCAAAGCTTCAGGTGTATGGCAGTTGTGAGTCAATAGTTTTTGCAGCACAAGGAAGTTAAATTCCTTAGTTTCACTACAAGAAATGTATGTTTTATGCAGCTAAACCATTTGCTACAACTTTTAAGCACATTTTCCTCTGAAAGATGTATATAACTCCACTTCTCATTCTCTGTGCTAGTGCACTTAGGAGCAGCTACAGTAACTGGTGGGAGGATTTCAAACTACTGCTTCAGTCTCTCTTTTGCAGATGAATACATCCTGCCTCGTAAGTATGCTTATATGGTACTTCTTTTGGTATCAACCAAATGCCACCACAGGGCTCATTCTCCCAACACTAAAAGCTTATATGCCAGCAATGGCAGGAAAATTAAGGGTTTGTCTACACAGTAGCTGGGACAGAAACAACTCAATTTGTTCTAAGTGACACCTTTAGTTGTTTTGGTGCAAGTCCATGTACAGACACTTGTTTCATAAACAGTGTCCTATTTCATATAACTTATAGTGTTGCAACTCAGTTATTTTAGTTTAATTTACCATGAAGACAAGTCTTAAGTGTGCACATCTAATTTAAAGCTTTTAATCACCAGTAATAAGTTTACCTAGCCTAATTCTGCTGGTGGCATGGGAAAGCAGTCATCCCAACTGCTCACTTTTTAGTCCAATCATAACTCCCAGATCTGCCTTAAATTGTCAAAGTGAGGAGCAGTCACATGTTTAATAGAGCCAGTAGTTCTTTAATCAGCAGTCCCCTCCCATAGGCTTCAGAACAGAGGGGAGAGAAAGACATACCAAGATCAGGAAGTCTGTCTGTATTTGTATTGGAGAGCTATGTACATCTATGGAGCTACAGAAAAAGAATAATCAATGGTTCTTCCCTCTTCTTTACCACAGTTGGAATAAGGAGTTTGACACAACTTTTAACTCCAGCTCTTGGATTTTTTCCTTGTTATCTACCCTAACAGTACAGATTTACTAACTTTCTCGAATAGTTCATCTTAATGATGCCTATATTTTCTTATAGACACCTAGGATACAATTGATGCTCTATGGTCATGTTTCAGGTGGAATCTTAATATGCATATCAGGCTGGGATTCTGAGAGTAACTGAGCAATCTACTTTTAAGTCTGAAGTTGGACACTTTCCAGGCATTCTAATCAGCTTATTACTTCTATCAGATCAACTGGAATTGCCTTTCTAAAAGTGGTGTGAATTCAAAGAGGCATTCAATCGTGTCTGACCCCTACAGGTCTACTCCCTAGACTTTTTAAATGGGCAAAACTAAAGAACNGACAAATTTGTCATAGTTCTGTTGTCCACATGGAAACAACTGACGCTTGTAATTAGCTAGGAAATATCCCTGAATCTGTATAAAACCACCTTCCTCAAACAGGAGATTAACAGATATTTGGACCAGTCTTAGTAGTAAATTTCAGCCTCTTACCATCTGGGACACCATTTTAATATGGAACAAAACAAACAAGTTGCTCCCTCCTGAAGCAGTCATGTTGACCTGCCCACCTTTGCAACAGTGCAACTGAATGCATAGAGCAGCAAAGAATCCTGTGGCACCTTATAGACTAACAGACGTTTTGCAGCATGAGCTTTCGTGGGTGAATACCCACTTCTTCGGATGCAAGACTTCTTGCAGCCGAAGAAGTGGGTATTCACCCACGAAAGCTCATGCTGCAAAACGTCTGTTAGTCTATAAGGTGCCACAGGATTCTTTGCTGCTCTATGCATTCAGTTGCACTGTTGCAAAGGTGGGCAGGTCAACATGACTGCTTCAGGAGGGAGCAACTTGTTTGTTTTGTTCCATATTAAAATGGTGTCCCAGATGGTAAGAGGCTGAAATTTACTACTAAGACTGGTCCAAATATCTGTTAATCTCCTGTTTGAGGAAGGTGGTTTTATACAGATTCAGGGATATTTCCTAGCTAATTACAAGCGTCAGTTGTTTCCATGTGGACAACAGAACTATGACAAATTTGTCCAGAGTGGCAAGAGCAGTATGGGCCTGTGGCTCAGGGTTACGTACTCTTGCACTTCCCTGATGGACTTGCAACATTTTGAGCCACTGACTGTTTAGAAACTTGTTTTTCAAATTATGATTAAACCTACTTGTTAGCCCAGATATTTCTAATTCAGGTCTTTTGTTTCAATGCCCAACAAACATGCAAATTGCAATGTTAGTGAAACTTCCAGAGAAATACAATTCTTCATGTTTATGATAGGTGCAATTAAGCATAACTTATCTATGGATTTCAAAGTGCTATACAGTCATTAATCAATCAATCTTCACCACACCCTCATGAGGTGCAGTAGACTATTACATACCTATAACCTTACACTCAAGGCCACCCAGAAAGTTGAGGGACTCCCCAACAGTTTATCTATGTAACGTTACTTAAGAAGTTACCAGGGAGCAAAGCACAGTATTTAAAAAAAACACACCCACACACCACAGAAGAGTCAACCATATCAGAAAAGATTAAGCCTGATTTAGTTAGAGCATATTATGAGCCTCTCTCAATTTGTAATTAATTCTCAAGATAGCCATATTTTCTTGAAGCTCTATCCCTGAATTCCTCTCACATTTCATCCAGGGTCCCTGCATCTTCACTTTGGTTCCATCCTGTGGAGCAGCTTGTTCTTTTTGAAGTTGTACCACTATATACAAATCCACACTGATAGTCACCAGAAAATAAATCACTGACCTTCCCTCTCTTATCTTCATCTACTTATATATAATCATATTCTAATACTATTAGGGCTATATGCTGTTCAGGATAATTTGCTATTGGACAGAGCCCAGTCAGCTATTAAAATAATAATTTGTAAAACAGTTGGCCTCTGATGAAAAAGCCCATAGCTAAGCTAGCATGCACATCAAATCTGATCTCACCCTTACAGAATATGTTATGAGCCTTCCAAGTCGAGAGTGAGGTCATTGACAACAGTATAGAAAAAACTGTACTAAACCTGGCTTGTAAATTAGAAATGTTTCATGTCTTCAAGCAATCTAGTACTCAAAACAGTTCATTATTCTGAGAAAATTATTTTAGCATGCTGTGCAATTTAAGGTTATGTCACAGTCAACAGGTATTATGCCTACCTGTCGCAGAATTTGCCAAGGGAAGTCCTTTAGTCTTTTCAGTGGTAACATCCTCTAGCAATTTCTAACCATTCTATCCCCATTTTGTTTTGTGTGTACACTTCTGAGACTAATCAATAAGGCTAGAGACAAGAGGAATATTGTAAAGACATATTCAAATAGCTAGAACTATATTTTTATTCTAAAGGAAAGTCTTATGGTTGACAATCACATGACTTGGCAAGTTTTCCCTTTCCAGTTAATGTTACTGTTTATTCATTGTAAACAGCTTATAAGATACTTGAGGAAACCTACTCATTGTGAGTGTGAGACTTGTCACCTTCTGCAGGATCTAAGCCCACATTAAAGAAGCCTACCACCTTAATATTTTTGCCCTTAAGGTTGTGAAGAAAGTCTTCACAATGTTAAACAAGTGCAAACCCATACAGTGATGTCTGGCAGAGTCTCTAGACAGAACACACCAGTGTCTCTGCTGCTGCCTTACAACAGCAGAGCTAAAAGTGACCAAATCCTGGCAACTGTCACATCTGTAATTCAAAACTCAGTGGGCAGCAGGAAAACCCACAACAATCTGGTCAGTTTCACTCTGTGGTTGCTTGGGATAGCTACCAGCAGCAGATGAAGTCACTAGAGTTATTCATTGGAAAAAGAGGACAACCCAAAAACAGAAAGGGTAGAGTAGCAGGGACACCTCAACCCAGCAGCCAGAAATTTGAGGCAGGGTAGAAGAGCAGAACCACAGCTCTAAGGCAGCAGCCAGAAGTTCTTTCTCCTTTCTAGCACACAAAGGGGAAAGGAAGAGGGGCTTCAAGTTTTAATGGAACATCTACTTGACCCTGCAATCTAGTCACCTTAGATCCCAAACCCCCAGTTGCTTAGACACCTTATTCCAGAGTCCACCTGGCTGTGGATATCTGGTTTCTAGTTAAACCCTTCAGGGAAAACTTGACAGGAAAAGAACACAGGCTTAGCAAAGAAATTTTTTAACACAGATGCTTCCTTCTTAATGATGTGCATCAGAGAGCTACATATCTTTGAAAAAACAATCCTGAATGCAGCCCCCACAAGCCTGATTTCACCCCTCCTCGGAGTCCTGGGCCTGGCCAGTGTTCTGAGGCTAGGCAGCACTTCTTGCTTTCTCCAAAGCCTGGTCATCTTGGACACGGCAGCGGTCTGGCCCCTTGCTCAGAAGGTGTGCCTATCTTTGAAACAGTCCATCCCTTTTTTGCCCTTATGCTTCAGCTGGGGGAATTCAAGGCTCAAGCCTCTCTTTCCCCAGTCAGGCTTTTAGAAAGGTATTCAAAGTCAGTGGCACTACCCATGGATGATCCATTATTCCAGTAGGGGAGAGCCATTTAATATTGATGGCTTTCATTGTTAGACATCTCTGAGGTGTTCCACACCCAAACAGAGAGAGGACAATGTCTAGAATAGACTGGCCTTGTCAAGACAAGGCTGGTTTTGCCACACAAATTGGATGTCTTAATCCAACATGGAGGTTACAATACAAAGTGAAGGTCACAATGAAGGTTATAATCAAAAATGTCATTCACAAGACAAAGGAGTTCACCATTTGACACAAATATCCCCAATCTGTCACATTTTATACTATTTTTATGGCTCATGATAGACAGAGGACTAAGTTTAGAAGTCCAGTAGAAACTTCTACATGCTGCAAGAGATGGATTTAGAGACACTTTGAAAGGGAAAGTAGTAAAGAGAAACAGGGTTAACACAAATGTAGTTATGGAGGACAAAAAAAGGTGACAGGAGAGACTGAAAAGGAAACAAAGACAACAAATACACAAAGCATTTTCTATAATATAAAGAAAAACAGCAAATGAAGATGGCAAGTTACTTTTAAATGAGAAAGTGTTGATACATAATGTTATAACTAAATACAGTATCCAACAGACTATAAGCAGGAATTGCTATAGTGCATCAGACCAGAATCCATGTGGTCCCATACACTATCTCAGACAGTGGCCAGGACACCAGATGCTTCAGAGGAAGGTGCAAGACCACCACATAAGGCAGTCTCAATCTCCCTCCTCCCCCACCACCTCAGCGCCTCCAAAATCAGGTCTCATTCAGCTCTCCAACAGATATTGGCTTGTACTTTAAAGCATGATGTTTAATATCCCTTCACCTTTTTTCTTTCAATTATGAACTCTGGATATTCTTGATTGGGGACTTTTAATCTACTTTTTCTACTCCATTCATTTTATATACTTTTATCATGTCCCGTCTCCTTTTCAAGGTAAACAATTATAATCTTTTCAATCTCTCTTCATATAAAAGTAATGGACATTAGAGGGAAAAAATATTAAGCTTGTACACCTTATAGAGTTTTAAGTTAACTGTAGCAGCTCAAGAAAACAATGCTGGCATCATAGTAGACAGCTCAGTGAACATCTCTGCTCAATGTACAGCTACTGTCAAAAAAAGCAAACAATATGCTTCCCACATCAGGGATGGGATTGAGAATAATAGAAACAATGCCTTTATATAATCAATGGTACAGCCTCACATGGAATACTGGTCACCTTATCTCAAAAAGGACACTGCAGAACCAGAACAGTTTTGGAGAAGACTGACAAGAATGATCAAGAACAAGGATGAAAAAAAAAGATTTACGTTCATCAACACCGAAGTTTATTTGCTATTGTGTTGCCTAATTTCCTAACTTGTTTACATCTCTCTGAACCTTCACAGTCTTCCTTGGTCTAGGCTAAACTAAGTATCTTTGTGTCATCTGCAAATTTTGCTACCTCATTACTTACCCCACTACATCATTAACTACATCTACATAACTAAACACAATGGAACCGAGTACAGAACCTTGAAGCATCCCACTGTTATCCTTTTGCCACTATGACAATTGACCATGTAATCCTACTTTTTGCTCTGTCTCCTTGTCAGTTTCTGATCCATGATCATGCATTTCCTCACTCCAGGAATACTTAGCTTATCTGATAGCCTCTTGTCCAGGACTTTGATTTAGACTTCCAAGAGGTCTCCAACAATCACGTCAACCATTTTTCTACCTGCTATTTTATCAACATGTTCAAAGAATTCTAAAGCCTCGTCTTCAATAGGAAAATCATGTTCTTAACTCATGCTAGCGAGCACACAGTAACTAACATGAGATCAAACCCTAGGAAAGACAAGGAAGTGTGTAGTTTTAACACTGTTTAGCAGGCTGGAGTAAACCCAGGGCTTCCCTGTAGTCTTTACCTCTGCCTAACTCATGTTAGAACTACATATTGCCTTGTCTGCACTAGGATTTTAATCTCATGTTACCTAATCCAAGAACAACTTTTTCCCTAGAGAAGATGTACTCTCAGAAATTAGAGAGACAATTTTCCTTTACAGAAATTGTGCTTGTTAGACCCCATCATATTATGATCTTTGTTTTGTTATTCTGTTTTTAATTATTGTTTCACCAGTTCACCAGGGAAAGACTAAAGGCTTACTGATCACCCAAAGCCTTTAAATATAAATAAAATGTGTTACCCTCTAGTCCTCTGGAACAGTGGCTGTTCTTAATGAGTGCATATTTTGTTAGCAGCTCAGCCACTTCATATTTAAGCTCCTTCAGTGTTCTTACACACTCTGCTGACAACGCTACTATAACTGTTTAAGTCCTGATTCTCCCCACACCCCAAAAAACAAAATACCTTCAGGCTCAACTATATTTACATGAATAATTCTGCTGATTTGAAATCTGTAAAATTAAGCATGCGTGTCCCCACTGGATTAGTGCCTTAAATTGCAGTGGGCCTGGCCTCTGGGGGCCATGGCTAGTAAACATTAGGAAATCTTTACAAGCCCCCACTCCAAACTTTGGAATCAGGCAAGAGTCAGCATTTTGGCTTCATATTTGTAGATTTCATTATTTATTTATTGGAGATGGATTTCCCCATCTTTTATGTGCCTTGGCAATGTTGTTAAGAGTTTAAAAAGTTTTAAAATAACCTTATTGGAAAATGTATGTACCACTGATATCAGCACAGCTCTTAAGACATTTGCATTTATAGAGCACCTTCCCAGAGATCTCATAAGTCTTAATATTTGTGAAAGCTTTTACCATCCCACTTAAATAAGACATTATCCCTATGTTACAGATAACATTAGTCTGTTCGATTACATCTTTGCGTGAAAAGTAACAGCAGAGACGGTAGAAAGATCTATTACTAAGATGTACTATGCATGTGTGCACATTTATAAACATTTGCTAGAACTTTAGTAAATATCCTACAAATTATTAAAACAAAAAATATAAATTTGCTACTTTCATAGCATTTACACACTCGGTTTTCAAAAAATTCAGTAATTTGCAGTGGGTAGCTGTGGCAGTCCCAGATGAATCATCTTGATCTGCAGATATCACACAGCAAGGCACAGAACGGATACTGGCAACAAACAGGCCTTTATTCCAGTCTTCCTAGAGAATTCTCACAAAGAACACACCTTGCTCCGTCACATACTGTACCACTTCTTGACTCAAAAGTGAACTAAATACACATTCTCCAACTTTTCAGGCGTGGCACTAGCCCGCACATAATGAGTGCTCTTTTCTGTCTGAGCTGCAGGCAGAGTTTGTTCCAGTGCCTATTTGTTCCACCCCAAATACCCCTTTCCTTAAGGTAAGTCAAGTCCTAAAACCNGGGGGGGGGGGGGGGGGGGGGGGGGGGGGGGGGGGGGGGGGGGGAAATGAAATACCTCTAAGTATTGTGCGTTTGTATTGCAGTTTCGTGGAGGTGAAGTTCCATGCAAAAGAGTGAATTTCATTTGAGATACATAATCCAATTTGCATATCAAGATTTATTTTATATCTATTCTAAAGACTTTAGAGTGCTTTCGATTCATGAGCCTCCCCCCCACACACACACCCCCTACAAGTTCACTATAGTATGCTTTCTATAGTAACACGTGGATTTATGCAGCAACTATACACACTTATGTTCGTAGAACGTAAATTCATAAATAGGTAGTAGCAATACCAAAGAAATCTTTATATTGTATCAAGTAAGCAGTTCGATCAAATGATTTACCAAAAGTCTGTCAAATGACCTGATTAAAGATTTAAATTTTACACAAACCCATTAATTTTTCAGTAAATGTGCAAGTTCTTTAAAATGGCCTGAATTTTTATAGAAATATTGAAGTTTTCAGCCTCTACCAACACATTTATATTGTAGTAATTCCCAGAAGCCACGATCAGGACTGGTGCTAACTGTGCTAAGCAATGTACAAACACACACACCTAGTCATGCAAACTCAAATTGTAAGCTAGCTAGGGTGCAGATCTAAGACCCTGATTCTGCAATCAGATCTCTGAGTGAGGATCCCTGTGCCCATGCGCAGCCCCTTTCATTTCAGCGGGACTCCATCTAAGTGTAAGGATCCAACTACGCAGATGAAATTATTGGATCAAGGTCTAATTTTCTAAGTTTTATCAAACACCCTATAAAATGGGGATACTTCTAATGAGGTCCTGCAGGAATTTGTTCTTGGCCCAATACTATTTGCTATCATGATCAAGAAGAAAATATAAAATCTTTGCTGGATTAAGTTAGCAGGTAACAAATATTATATTGGGAAACAGTGATAAGAATAGTGATCAGTTACATAGGCTTGGTCTACATTAGAGACTTATGTTGGTATAACATCGCGGAGGGGTGTACAACCCACACTCCTGGACAACCAACCGAACTCCTGGTGTAGACAGCCCTCAGGAAGGCTTCTCCCATTGACAGAGCTACCGCCTCTCAGGGACACTGATGGGAAAAGCTCTCCCATTGGCATAGGTAGTGTCTTCACTAAGTGCTAGAGCAGTGCAGCTGCTGCACCACTAGGTGTGTGTAGGCAAACCCATAGAAATATCAGGATTTAGAATACAGCTCTTGGACACATACTTTCCACATTTATGTAGCACTTTTCATCTTATGGAGTAGTGCCACAGGATCTTTAATCTCCATGTAGGAGGAAGACCAAACCCGTTTACAAGCCAGGGTCCTACCCACAGTAGGTACTTAATCTATAACAGAAGGAGCAAAGGCTGACTAAGCCCTACCAGGATTTTAATGTTGTTTCAGGAAGACTAGGTGCAGCAAACCTAATATTTCAAAGACGAACTATCCCTTTATAGGTCTTTCTACAACTTCCATACTTTTGTGGTACAGAACCACAAGAGAGTTAGAAAACTTTTTTCCAAACACATACAAGGATAATATATTCAAAAGAGAAAATTCATTTTTTAGGGTTGTACTTCAGTGTAACAAATGACACAGGCCCTGTCTACACTGGCAAGTTTCTGCATAGTAAAGCAGCTTTACATGTTGTAACTCCCGAGGTGTACACACTACCAAGCCACTTAGTGTGCAGAAACTGCGCAGTTGCAGCGCTGTAAAAAAAAAAAAATAATAATAATAATAATAATAATAAAAATAAAAACCCCACACCCCCCAAGAGGCATACAGCTTTCAGCGCCACCGTGCCAGTAGAGACACCCGGGTCGATTACAGTGCTGCGATTGACCTCCAGGAGGTGTCCCACAATGCCTGTTCTTGCCCCTCTGGTCATCGGTTTGAACTCTACTGCCCTGACCAACCAACCATCATCCCTACCCCCATAAATTCCTTTGGAATTTTGAAAGTCCCCTTCCTGTTTTCTCAGTGATGCGTGCAGTGGTCTCAGTGCATCTTTCCAGGTGGTCATGCCTGCTGCACACACCAGGCAATCCCCCGCTTGGAGCAATGCCGACCTGCTGGACCTCATCAGCATTTGGGAAGAGGAGACAGTCCAGTCCCAGCTGTGCTCCAGCCGTAGGAATTATGATGCATCGTGAAATCTGTCCGTAGGTATGACAGAAAGGGGCCATGACTGGGACACACGGCAGTGCAGGGTCAAAGTGAAGGAGCTGCAGAATGCCTACCACAAGGCATGGGAGGCAAACCGCTGCTCCGGTGCTTCGCCCACAAGCTCTTCTACAAAGAGCTGGACACGATACTCGGTGACGACCCCACCTCCACTGCGAAGGCCACTGTGGATACATCGGTGGCTCGCATGCCAGTCGAGTGTGGATCAAGCCAGGAGGAGGAAATCTTGGACGAGGATGTGGAGGGAGAGGGGGACCCAGAAGCAGAGGACGACTCAGAGGTCAGAGATGCATGCAGCCAGGAGCTCTTTTCTACCCTGGAGGAGGCTAGCCAGTCACAGCAGTCGGATCTTGGCGACGCACAAACAGGAGAGGAGGCCCCTGGTAAGTGGATTTGATTTTGGGAATTGCTGAAGCGAGTTGTTGGGGGCAGAAAGTAGGCTTGTTTCTCTGTGATGTGCATACCACCACATGCCTAATCTGAGCAGCGGAACAGGCTGTTGATTGACTCCCTCACTTCACAAAAATCTGCCTCAGAGATCTCTAGGAAACTCTCATGGAGATACTGGGCATTCCACTGCCACAAGTTCTTTGGCAGAGCTGCTTTGTTTCTTGCCCCCATTAACAATAACTTTCCCGCGCCACTCTGCCATCATGGGGGTGGGGGAAAGGGGACACCATTGCTGTACACAGGTGAGCCGCATAAGGGCCAGGGGGAAAGCCGCAGGCTTGGAGAAGACCCTCCCTTGATTCCCTGCTCACCCTCAGCAATGAGATATCTTCCATAATGAACACAGCCTATGGAAAATGTGGGGACAGGAATGATTATAAGGCCCCACCTCCCCCACAGTGCTGGCTCTCGCCAAGAGCCATGTGCCCAATGTACAGTGCAGTCCTGGAACACTGAGTAACCCTGTGGCTACTCACCATTTTGGGGGTCTTGTGGCTCATGTGTGCTTGCCTTGGGTCAGCCAGACAGTGACAGGTATGTGAATACTGGCTGTGTTTTAAATCACTGAATTAGTGTTCTTTGTTTTGCAAACAAGACTGCTCTGTAAAATGTTGCATTTTGGCTTCACAGATATGAACTCAGGAGGCTGGGCTCCCTCTTTGTTATCGGCGGCTGAACGACTGCGCAGAATTAGAAAGTGGCTACGAAGAACTAAGGAGGACTTTCTGCGTGACATTATGATGCACTCTGCCACCAAGAAACAGGAATTGAAGGAGTGGCGGGACAGCGAGAAAAGGGACTGAAAGGAAAAAGCGGCCTGCCAGAATGAAGCCACGGAGCAGCTCTTAAACATTATGGAGCACCAAGCGGACACACTCCAGGCACTACTAGCACTGCAAACCAAGCAGCTCCGCACCCGCCCTCCCCTGCAGCCACTGTCACAAAACTCTTTCCCATTGCCCCCACCCCCAGACACCAGCAACACATTCTTATCAACCTCCTGGCTCCAGTCCATACCCGCAGCATTCCACTGCTCTGCCGTCATAGTCCAACACTGTGGACTCCCAGTACCCACTGCACTCACCCATCCCTCTGAAATTTGACCCTTCTGAAGTACCGTACCGGCTGCACTGTATTCCAAAGGAGAAGGTTGGATATGATCCCTGGATATACACAAATGTTTAACTGTCCCAGGACCCCACCTCCTCCTGGGACCCTCCCTTCCCCTATCCCCCTCAGTGCTGATGTCTTTTTTTGTTTGACACTCTCCTCCGGTTGTTGTTTTTTAATAAAAGAATTGTGTTGGTTTGAAAGCAATCTTTATTCTATTAATTGAAAGCAGAGCCCTGCAAAGCAACAATTACCTTAAACCTTCATATTGCATACTCTGCACCAATCACAATCACCTCCTAGCATTACAAGCACTGCACTCCCAAGCATAGCAACAAATATTAGTGGCTTTCAGCCTCAAATTGCTGCCTCAAGGCATCCCTGATCTTTGTGGCCCCGCGCTGCGCCCCTAATAGCCCTGGTCTCTGGCTGTTCAAATTCAGCCTCCAGGTGCTGAGCCTCAGCAGTCCAACCCTGAGTGAAGCTCTCACCCTTCCCTTCACAAATATTATGGCTATAAGCATAGGAATATTGTCATCGGCCATCAGCTTCCCATATAGGCAGCGCCAGCAGGCCTTTAAACGGCCAAAAGCAAACTCGGTCATTCTGCACTCTCTCAGCCTGTTGTTGAACTGCTCCTTGCTGCTGTCAAGGTGCCCTGTGTATGGCTTCATAAGCCACAGCATTAAGGGGTAGGTGGGGTCTCCCAAGATCACAATGGGCATTTTGACTTCCCCATCAATGATCTTCTGGTCTGGGAAGAAAGTCCATGCTTCCTGAACAGGCCAGTGTTCCAAAAGATGCATGCGTCATGCACCTTTCCGGACCAGCCTGCATTAATGTCTGTGAAACACCCACGGTGATCCACAAGCACCTGGAGAACCATTAAGAAATACCCCTTCAAATTAATGAACTCGGTGGCTAGGTGGTCTGGTGCCAGAATTAGAATGTGTGCGCCATCTATCACCCCTCTGCAGTTAGGGAAGCCCATTTGTGCAAAGCCATCCACAATGTCATGCAAGTTGCCCAGTGTCACGGTCTTTCAGAGCAGGATGCGATTAATGGCCCTGCACACTTCCATCAACACGAGTCCAACTGTTGACTTTCCTACTTCGAACTGGTTAGCGAATGACTGGTAGCAGTCTGGAGTAGCCAGCTTCCACAGTGCAATTGCCACATGCTTCTCCAACAGAAGGGCAGCTCTCATTCTCGTGTCCTTGTGCCACAGGCTGGGGCGAGCTCATCACACAGTCCCATGAATGTGGCTTTCCTCATCTGAAAGTTCTGCAGCCACTGCTCATCATCCCAGATGTGCATGACGATGTGATTCCACCACTCAGTGCTTGTTTTTCGAGTCCAAAAGTGGCGTTCTGTTGTGATCAGCACCTCTGTCAACGCCACAAACAATCGCGTGTCGTAGCTATTATGCGTGGCGAGATCAATGTCACACTCCTCTTGCCTTTTTAGTTTAAGGAATAACTCCACTGCTACTTGTGACGTGTTAGTCAGAATGAGCAGCATACTGGTGAACAGTTTGGGATCCATTCCTGCAGACTGAAGAGGCAGAGCGCACAGTACACAAACCATTGAAAGATGGTGCCAAATAAGGACAGAAGTACAGGGATTGCTGGGATGCGAACCAATGTATCACAGGGCATTGGGACAGGACCCAGGATGCCCCGTGACCCCCTATGCCTTCCTACAAGTCTTAGCGGCAAAAGAGAAAGAGGTGCACTCTGGGAAGCTATCCCACAGAGCACCACTCCGAATACTGCTGCAAGTGCCGCAAGTGTGAACACGCAATTGCGCAGGCAGCTGACAGTGTGAACACACAACAGTGGTTTCCCTTCAGCGCTCTCTGAGCGGCGCTGTAACTGTGCCAGCGTAGACATACCCACAGAAAACTAATCATGCGCTGCAAAGCACCGGCCACATATTTGAGAATTCCACTTGCTTATATTCAAATGAAACATGACCCCTCAAGATCTGCCTATCACTCAAGACTGAATAACCAATTTTTTTTAATCCCTTGCAAACAAATTTAAGAGCACTACAATAAATCCAGCATATCAGAGCTAATTTAAGTCATCAAATGCATAACTCAAATATTGGGATGCACTGTAGTTATTTATATTGCATACACCACTGTGATATCTAGAAAAAAATCCATTATGCGTGGCACAGAACAGGAAATCACACAGATTTGCATAACTCATTTGTACAGCAAAAATGAGTACTGCATAACTGAAGTAATATTTCCAGTGCAATATCAGCACTTCCTGTTTCAATCACATTCCAAGTAGCATTTATATATGCTCTAACTATTCAGTCTTCCACGCACACAAGATTTCAGGGAAACAAGCCCATTTTGTACAGAATAAAATGCAGGTAAGAGCTCCTACAACTAAACACAGATTGTGTGTACTTGATTAAACAAAGCATTTAACTTTTCAAGTCCTTGTTCAACAGTTAATGATTAACAATGTACAAAAGACTGGTTGAGATAAACATTGTATTTGGTTGCCAAATTGCACCCATCAATAAAAATGGCCTAGCAGAAAAGTGTTTGCACAAACCCACAATAATCACAAGCACTAGGCAAAGTGTACACCCATAAAGTATACATATGTAGGATACAGTTAACAGAATATTTTTGAAGGAGTGTATTTACCCATCTGTTTTCACATAGTAGACCCTTTAAAAAATTTACAAAGAATTTATTTTACTAGTTGCACTTGAGAAACAGCTGTTTGTTCCCCAACATCTACCACAAGAACTATATGCAGACAAGATTATAGGTTCTGAAATTAAAACTGAGAAATGGCAGATATTTCTGCAAGGTGCAAAAAGTTAAGCCAGTGGCTTTTAGCAGAAGTAAGAACTTCATGATTTCTCTATAATTACATAAAATAACATGGTACAGTATTTTAAAATCTTACAACCCACAATTGCAGTGGGAACTTGTTAGTAGCAATCTCTTTTCTAAAACCTGGATATCATTCTTTTCTCTTCATATGTTCTGTCAAGATCAAGATTTCAGAAGGTTTTTCAAAGACAAACAGCTGCATAATTTACTAAGTTGGCTGTCTTCATCACAACTTCATTTAATATGAAAGACAAGTTCAGCACATCCAAAATGATAGCCCTAAATTCACAATTTTGTCACCAGTAAATCAGCATTTTTACTGTAAACTAATCACTTTTTTTTTTAAAGGGAGTTTAAATCTTAGGAGTTGGTCCTGTGTAATTTTGGTGAACTGAAAGTTTACTGCCATTCTTCACTACAGATTGCATCTGTTTGAGATTTAGAAAAAAGTTAAATGGCAGAAATATTTATACTGAAAACAGTTACTGTACATGCAGTTGCCATGAGGCTGTTTAGTGTAGTTTATGGACTATGCTTTACACTGATAGAAACATCATGTGCATACTTAACATATCTACTCAAATTAGTTTATGGATTAGAAGTTTCATGATTGTCTTATGGAAGCCATTGAAATGGCAACTGAAGTCTTTCCTACTTCTTTTTAAACTGCTGGTAGCATGCAGAGTTGAAGTAATTGATCAGAGGTCACACACACACACACACACTTGTGGAAAGGAGGACTCAAAACTTCCAACTATAGCTCCTTTGCCTTCAGTTGTACAATGTATTTCCTTACTTGGCATTATAAAAATATTCCCTTTGGAGTGCATTTTTCTTCTGCTTTGTTTAATTCTTTCCACTGTGACATCAAAGATTAAAATATCAGATCATTATCTAGAAAAGGTTATCTTATATCAGTGCAGACCAAGTTACTGGCATTGAAGCATGAATTGTAAAATAAAACTAGTTATTTAGCAAGTTAGGGACATAACTTACTCTCTCAAAGCAACCTAAGATTTCACGATACTAGCAAGAAATTCATTAGCACTTAAATGTTCAAGGGCAGGATTCCCCTCACAATACCTGTCAGGCTACAACAGACTACCTGTATTTGTACATGCCTTTCTTTTAGCTGTGGAACTGCCTTGCTAACAATATGCAGGAAGAGATCCATCTATTCTAAACTGCATATGAGCATGGGCAGTGGGTATCATAGGGTGGGGGAGGCTGAGCCTTCCCAAACAGCCTAGTGTGGCCCCACCCACACTCCACCCCAGACCCCCTCCTGCCTGCTTCCAGTTCCCTTCCTGCTCTTCCATGGCCCAGAGGCTGGGGCAGGCAGGCTGGGGCCAGTGCTCGCAAGGCCTGGGGGTGCTCCGGGGCCGAGGGGGTGGAGGAGTGCAGCGTCAGGCAGAGGAGGAAGGGCCAGGGGCTAGCCTCCCCCAACAGCTCATTCACCTGCCGCCCATGCATATGAGACAAGAGAACTATCATCTCCATTAAAACTGAGCTTGTTGAAAGCAGCAAACTTGCCTCCTGAACTCAGGCTGGAGGACAGCAAAATGCAAGATTACAACCACCTCTGTCAAAAACCTGAAGTCAGAAGTCTAAGGTTATGTCTATACTAGAGGCCTTACAGTGGCACAGCTGTACCGATACAGTTGCACTGCTGTAAGGTCTCCTGTGTGCAGACAAGAGAGCTCTCTCGTCAGCATAATTAAACCATTCCCCAACAAGCAGTGATAGCTATACCAGCAGTAGAGCGTTTCCCACTGACAAAGTGCTGTCCACACCANGGGGGGGGGGGGGGGGGGGGGGGGGGGGGGGGGGGGGGAGAAGAGAGAGAGCTTTTTTCACACCCCTGAGTGACATAAATTTTACCAGCAAAAGTGATAACGCAGACATAGCCTTAGTTAGGCCAAATGCTTAAAGCACCAAAAGGTCACTAGCAGAAAGAAAAGTCTTGGCAATTTGCTTCCCTAATAAATTATATAAGTTAACTCTAGCCTCTGTTGCAGTCTTAACTGCAGGTGCAGGCCCACCGATGCGGGGGGACAGCCCTGTGGCCCGGAATTGCTGTCGGCAGGCATGTGCAGATGTGTCAGTCTGATTTGTTTTTACTGTAGTCAACTGTGCTCGGCAAAGACCCATCAGCATAGTGTGTGTATTTTTATTTATATATAGGCAGCCCATGAGTTACAATGGAGGTATCTAGAGTTCTGCTAAGGCCAGACCATGTTTTCTGATTAGTGGGATCTTTTAAAAGTTGTTCTCCCCCTTGCTCCCCCAGACAAATCAGCTCTAAAACTGAAAATTTTGGTTCTCTGCTTTTTGATGTAATAGCTATAGCTAAAACATGCAACTCAGAAATATGCCAATATAGGTATAGATTACAAATAAGTATTCTTTTGAAAGGTGCAATCTTAGTTAACATTAATGATATATGAAAATATCAGTAAAATTTTAGTAATGTAACAGATATTTAATAAATAGCATCATTTTCAAATGTACTGAGCATCCGTAACTCCTGTTGACTTCAAAGGGCTTGCTCGGTTTGTCTGCCATATCTACTTTCTCTAGCCATCTAAAACAGGGGTGGGCAAACTACGGCCCGCGGGCCGGATCCGGCCCCTCAGGGCTTTGGATCCGGCCCCTCAGGGCGCCATGGGTCCCACGCCGCTCTCAGAAGCGGCCGGCACCACTTCCCTGCAGCCCCTGGGCAAGGGGGCAGAGGGCTCTGTGTGTTGCCCTTGCCTCCAGGCACTGCTCCCCGCAGCTCCCATTGGCCGGGAACGGGGAACCATGGCCAATCGGAGCTTCGGGGGAGGTACCCGCAGGCAAGGGCAGCGTGCAGAGCCCTCTGCCCTCCCTCCCACAGCGGCCGCAGCACTTCCTGGAGCAGCGCGGGGGCGGGGCCAGGAGAGGCATGCAAGGAGCCTGCCCTGGCCCCGGTGTGCACCGCTGCCACCCTGGAGCCACTTTAGGTAAGCGGCGCTGGGCCGGAACCCGAACCTCGCCTGCACCCCACCCCTCAACCCCCTGCCCTGAGCCCCCTCTCGCAGTCCGCAGCCCTCCTGCATCCCTGCCCCCTTCCCTGAGCCCCCTCATATACCCCACACCCCTCCTCTGCCCCAATCCCTTGCCCTGAGCTCCTTCCTGCACACCACACCCCGTCCCACACCCCACAATTTCCCCATCCAGATGTGACCCTCAGCCCAAAAAGTTTGCCCACCCCAATCTAAAAGGTAGTCTACCATGGCTATCAGTCTGGTACCTTTCACCATCATTAGCCTTCACTCACATACTTAAGAGAATCTGTCCCATTTATAATCTTTAAGGGTCTACACTGACTGTACCCATTGGTGAAAATCCCCTGGGAAAGAAAGCTGCAGCTCTGTAAAGCAGCCACAACACCTCCTTACACTCGGAGTGGAGAGGGGGTACGCTAGAAGGGGCCAGAAAACCCAAAAGTAGGCGGCAATACTGGCCAGGAAGGAGACAAGGTAAGCAGGGCTGGGGAGCCTGTCACTATAATACTCTTATTTTTCACCTTTGCACAGCCACTATAGTCCCCTGGGAGAGTTAAAGCGAGTGACCACATGAGTGGAAAAAAGCAGGAAGCATAGCAATGAACCACCACTTGCGCCCCATCAGAGTAAATATATCCATTGCCCAGTATAGGGTGCTTAGCTGTCCCAGGAAAGTAATTTACAGAAGGAAGTAGGACTAGTTTCATTTCTTATCTATATCCAAGGTACTTATATGCCCCTTCCCCCATCGCCACAGTAACTGAGCACCTCACAATATTTAAAATATTTATCCTCACACCCCTCAGAGGTACTCATTCCCATTTTACAGATGGGAAACTGAGGCAAAGGATAAGCAACTTGTCCAAGGTCACATAGGAAGTCTGTGGCAGAGTAGAGACTTCAACCTACATCCCCAAGTACCAGGCTTGCCCGCTACCACTGGACCATCCCTCTTCATACGTGTTTGGCAATCACTCCAAAACACGTCATCAGTATCAGCAACAGTGAAAAGGGCTTGAAATGTTTACCATACACCTATTAACTAGAGGCTAATGCAAGAGAGAGATGAAGCTCTCAAAAATGATCCAATGACAGCTTCCAGGTAGAAATCATGATGGCTTAGCTGGCTCAGCTCTCAGTAGGACACTGCCACATAACATCTTTGGCAGAATGTCATCACCCCACCCCATATTTTATATTAGCCTCTGGCTAGAGGTCTTTTGACGTCTGTGTCTGATAACTTCATAAGGACATGAAAAACTCAAGATGTTGCAGACCACAGAACAAATCAGAGCTGCCATGCTAAAATCTGGAAAGCTGTATCAGACCATAAAGCTAGAATTCATTTGTGTTTTGAGTTGTGCAAATTATTTGCACATTAGCATGCATTTGTCTGAAATATTACGAGAGAGATTTCTGAAAGGATGCAAAAGAAAATAGTAATATCTGACTCAGAGGGCAGGGGAGAGAGTAGAGCAGAATGCAAAATCTGAATACAGGAGAGTGATGTTATATTATGCCAATGTTTTGGTTTTTTTTAAATGGTTGTCTAACGTTAGCCTCCCAAATCCTTATTTAGGCAGTAAATAAGTGATCTGATTTCCAAAAGTGCTGAAACACCAGCAGTTCCCTTTGAAACAAAGATCAGAACCATTATGTACATTAAAGTATGCAATTGGGAGCCTAACTTTAATGCAACCTTAAAAAAAAATAAAAATCTTTGCAGGCTACATTCCTGTGGCCAACACTAGCCTTCAAATCAGAAAGTTTCAAAAAGCAACTGTATTAAAAAGCATTCAAAACATGTACTAGTTAATTATAAAATAATACCCATACAAAATTGTAATTCTTCCAGTTTATGGTTAATGCTGCTGTGCTATATTTTTAAAACCCACACTTTAATATTAAACTGATAAATACAGACAAATGAAAATCTATCCTATAGCATTATTTTCTTTTGTTAAATATTAACACTAACCATCCAGCTCTTAAAGAGCAGAAAATAAGTAAGCCAAACTGCGCCGATTCTATATGTGGCAACTGAAACAAAACAAAATTCCTAGAACATTCAGAAGTTTGAAGTCTTTTGTTTTTGCAGATGTTATTTAATGCTGGAAAGGGGATAGCACTAGTGCTACCATTTCATATGGCTAAATTGGACTATGAAACTAACCTTAAGAGGTTCAATGGTTTTTATATTATCACTCTTCAATGCAGAGGAGAAATCTCTCAGATTGTTAGTCAAGAAAGATGTATAAAACCAAGGTAATTCTAGCACTCGTATTTGAGTAATATCTAGCACATCAATACAAGAAGCATAATAGTACTTTCAAGTATAGGGCCAATGATAACAAAACAAATTCAGAGAAGTCTATGTAATTATTTTACCTACCATTGCTAGAACACCTAAGATTACTCAAACAAAGGTGAGAAGACATGTATATGAAATTGTCCAGTTTGTTTACTTTGTGCATAGTCAGTTCTCCCCACCCTCTTCACATACCTGCTGGGGTGTGAAGAACTTTCTCCCCTCCCCCCCGAAAAAAAAAGGTACAGGAAAGTGTGGTGTAAACCCAGGAGAGTTGGCAGGATAATGCAGGGACAGTATCAAAACTGATTTTAACATTGTTCTTTTAACTGACTAGATTTCATGTCCCTTTCAGTAGTTCCCCACTCACGCTATGGCCCTTCCACACCACTTTTCCACCACTGCCAATACCACGCCTCACGCACATGTGACCACCGCCCTAGCAGCAGGTCTAAGCTGCCTACAGATTTGCCCTCTTTACTCGTCGTTAACTCTCGCCCTGCTGTTTCCTCCCTCGGCCGCTCTGTCAGTTTGAAAGGNTAGCAGCAGGTCTAAGCTGCCTACAGATTTGCCCTCTTTACTCGTCGTTAACTCTCGCCCTACTGTTTCCTCCCTCGGCCGCTCTGTCAGTTTGAAAGGTGCTCAGCTCTCCCCCCCGCGAGCCACTTCCTGGCTCACGCTAAGGAAGGACTCTGAACCCCTGGCCGGGGCCACGTGCTTCACTGTGTAATCCCACCAGTCACTCATTGTCAGAGCTCCTGCCAGCGCCGGGCTGCTCGGGCACACCACCGAAACCAGAGCGCACTGGGGCATGGCGCTGGGTTGCGCTCGCTGCCTGCAGCGAGAGCGGAGCGCACGGCAGCTGGCTGGGGCCGGGCTAGAGGCGGACACCTGTGCAATCCGCCCGGGACTCCCTGACCCACAGGGCGCACTAAACCCCCTGCTGCAGCCGGGGGAGGGGGGCGCGCTATTTCCGACACGCAGGTAACTCGCCTCCCCCAGCAGGTGCGTACCTCGGCGGGAGCCAAGCAGCAAGCCCAGCTCTGCCCCACCCGCAGGGAGCTGCGTTTTCCCCGCACACGTGTCTGTCTCTGGGGCACTGCAGGGGGCCGCCACTCACCTGATTCCCAGCGCTGGGCTTGGAGCTGCTGCCTCAGCCCCGGGGAGGCTATTAAACCCCGGCCTCCACATTCCGGCCGCAGCCCCCACCCCGCACGCCAGGGTCACCGCAGCCCCCCGCGTAACCCAGCGGCCGCAGCCGGGAGCGGCGTGCAGGCACTTACAGCCATAGCGGGGTCTCTGCAGCTCCTCATGGTACATCCTGGAGGCTGCTCCCACACAAGCCGGGGGAGCCTCCGGGGGCGCTTCTGCCGCGCTGCCCCGGGGCGCGCGGTGCTGGCACACAACCCGCTGCTCCGCGCCCACAGCCCGGGGGGGGAGGGGAGCTGCTGCCCCACAGCGGCCCTGCCCCCTCCTGCAGTGGGAGCCTGCCTGGCCCCGCTCCCCTGCAAACTCAGGCTGGGCTTGTGTCTAGTCCCGCCACAGCCTCCCAAACTTCGGGCGCGCAGGCTGCTCGGTGCAACTTTAGCCCTTCCTGGTGCCTGGCCGCCGCTGTCTTATCCGCTCCCTCCCCCTCTCTGATTTGCTCTCTCTCTGCGGAGGGGGCCGGCCCTTCACCTGGGTGCACCCTCCCTCCTCCCCAGGCTGCTCTGTGCGCTTACTCAGCGCTCTCCTCCCCCACTCCCATCCCGTTTCCTTTCTCTCCTGCCAGCCCCGTTATTCACCCGAGGGGAAGAGCCGCAGGGCAGCGACCCCTACCGCTCGCAGCCGGCCAGCGCACCCCTGCTCCAACCCTCTGGTCCCCCCCGCCCCGGCCCTCCAGTCCGCCCACAATCACTTCAGCCGCCGAGTCCTGAGGAAGGCGGCAGGAACCAGCCATCCCCAGCTGCAGCAGAGCAGCAGCCCGCGCACACTGAAACCAGTCCCTTAGTGATCTGTCAGCCTGCTGGTGACAAACCTGTGGCTTGTGCGGTTTCCAGCACCGAGGAAAAGCACTAGAGAGGAAACAGAAGAGCAAAGGAACGTGCAGACTATTTCTGTCCCAGCTTGTTGCTCGGGTACAAAGAGGCAAACACCCTGCTTCTCCGTTTGGGGCCCTTCCCTCCAAAGCCATTTCTTGCACGTGAGAAGCACCAAATAAAGAGCTGACGTTGCAGCCCCAGAGAGGAGGGGCAAACTAGCGGTATAAGTAACCGTCTGTTTGCTTATAAATATTAAACACCAGGCTTCTCTAGTTATATTTAAAAAAAACAACCCTCAACTGAAACAGTCAATACTGAGTTGTCATCTTGTGTGTAAATAACAATATTTAAACATGTTGGTGGACAACCCATGTTATAATACTATTTATCCTTGGCTGCATGGACAAAAAAATACCCACCACATGGTAAAACATAGTAGAGAGCCATGTTTTAACCATGGCAGAAATGTAGGCTAAAGCATGGCTCTCTCAAATGTTTATAACATTTTCCATCCACATAAGTAATATATAATAAACCATATTATGTGTTTTGCCCCATGGATGGGCCTGGTTCTCATTTATACTCAACACCGCTCTGACAGTGCATAGGAATCTTAAAGTGGATGGAAATTACATATGTGCTCATGGTAAAGTCCCTTTATTCTGCCAGAATGGTAGCCTTAGTGTAATTGACAATCAGCCCTGGATATCTCTGGAGAATACAGGTACTAGCAACAGGGTTCTTGCAGGAATATATTTCATCTCACCAAGGTAATGGGTGAGTTGGGTTGTCCTGTCCTTTATCAGAGTCCCCAGAATGTTAGATTTAGGCTCTCAGCAGTGGGACCCACCTGTAGAACTCTCAGAGAATGTGTCCAGTCACTGCATCTCTGTAACTGTTGCCAGAACTCATCATAAGTCCTTCCTGTTTGGATGAGTGTAATCATCACCATTTACATTTCCAGTGTTCCCATTTGCCAGTATGCACAGTGTGGTTGGGGTTGCAATGAGGATCTGTAGTTGGGGAGCTGGACTTTGTTTCAGATTTAATGTATCTAGTAGGTGTATTTTTGCTTGTGGGTGTTTATATAAATAAATATAAAGACTTTATTTCAAAAGTCAGGAGAATCCAAATGAAAACTAAAACACACTTTAACAAACAAATTTAAAAAATCAGTAAGCTCCTTCCAACACCATCAGTTCTGTTAAACGAGTAAAGAAACTTTTGTTGTTAAGAGGGAGATTTAGGTTTTGTTTATTATTCATTAGGAAGTTTGTATTCTCTTTAGCACTGTTTGGGAGTATGAAATGGCCCTGAGGAATGTGTGATCTCTCCTACCTGTCTGCATTGGGGCCAGGCCTTGCTGCTGGAAACCACTTATTTAGTTCAGTGTGTAACTGATTTGTCTTATCTGCTTGTTTTTTCCCTATGGAGAGAATATAAAAGGGGGCAGGGGGGAAGATACATATGCTTTCATAAATATCATAGCAGTTCCATTGACCTATTTAGGGCCTATGTTCTCCCCTTCATTAAGGCAACCAGAGGGAGCAGAAAGTGGCAGAACTGGGTGGGGCCCATAGAAGAGGGGAAGGATAGGGGTGACTCAGCAGCTAGGGTTGAAGTTCTGAAGAAGAGCAAGCCAGGGTAGCATCATTCTATAGTGTTTCCTTATCAGCCCAGCAGAGATCTATATAAGTCTTAAGCTGCTGCAAGCAATATTAATACCAGCTTCATGCTTGCAACTTTGTTTGCACAGGCATAAAGTGCTGTGAAAAGAGCAAATGGCAGCACAGCTTGCACAGGAAGAAGGGCCAGCCATCACCAGTGAGAAGATAACTCCCCATAGATCCACAGGGTACATCTACATGACAAAAAAAAACAAAACCCTGCAGCAGCATATCTCAGAACTTGCAGCTACAGACTTGGGCTCATGCTACAGCTAAAAAATAGCATTGTAGACATTCCCACTCGGGCTCTGAGACCCATCCCCTTTGCCAGGTTTCAGAGGGCAAGTCCACAGCCCAATGGGAACATCTTCACGGCTGTTTTTAGTTTAGCACCGTAGCACAAGGCCTGCAAGCCCAAGTCTGTAGACTTGGGCTCTGAGACTTGCAGCAGTGGGTGATTTTTTGCAGCATAGACACACCCACAGTTTCCTCTCCCCACGGAGCTCTAGAATCCCCATGGTTTAAAGGCAACACTGCTTCTCTGCAGCCTCCCACCCCAAATCTCTCACTTCTGAGGGTATCTACACACACACACAAAATCTTCTGACCTGGAACTGGAAGTGTGTTAAGCCTGAGCTAGCTTATCTGGCTGGGGGGTGTAGGTTAGAGCCAGAGCTCCACTGTAACTTGGGTTGGAACCCACCCACTTTGTAGTAAGGATTCAGGCTAACAAGTGCTGATAGTCTTCCAATGCCTTCCCCTCCCCAAAGGATAGACAAGTTCTACAGCAGTTAACACAATTGACTGGGAAAGAATCCTAGAGTGTCTCAGCAAAAAGAATCATGGGATATGCCCCCAGACACACACACATGTGATGCAGAAACAATGAGGACACAGTAATGCAGTTAGCACTTCGCAATGGGGATGGTCACCCCCATGCTAGACTAACCTGGGTGCTCAGATCTAGGCGTCAAGCACCCAGGTTAACTGTGCAGTATAGGTATAACCTCAGGGGAGCATAAGGAAACTGTTAGGTGAACCTTTGAGAATTTTCTTGGTCTTCTATTCTGCATCTACAAATATGCATAAAGGATAAGATGTGGACCAAGATTTGGAGAGTACACACCACTAGAAACTATTTGACATACAAGGTGAAATCCTGGTTCCATTGACTTCAAGGGGGTCAAGCTTTCACCTACACTACCCTGTAATTGGAAATACAAATATGGAATGTGTATTATAGGTAATTGCATCTTTTGATTGTAATCATGAAGACTCACTCTACTTTAACATATCTGACTGAAGTTTAATTTTATGACTAAATGTTATTTTAAATATATATATTCAACTTATTTTAAATGCAACATTTTGAGAGAAGAAAGAAACTGGTTACTTTAATTTAAAATGTTTAACCTAAAAGAATGTGATTTATTTGTGCTTTGCACTGCAAGTTGCTCATAAGCAGTGTGAAAAAAATGCAAAAGACCATTGAGAAATATGCCATATTTCATGATAGATGGAGGAATTCATCTTGTTCACCTCCAAGGATTTTATCCCCAGGAGCACAGTATAAGTTGTAAGTATCATGCTATAGTTTAAATTCCAGGTGTCATATTGTCATGGAAGAAGGATGTGGAAAGACAAATCTATTCTATTTTTCTGTTACTGCTTGACAGTGGAAAACAACTACCAATAAATACCAGGCAAAGTGCCAGTTTCATTTCCTCCATTTGAAACTGTGCCAGAAGAGTATTAAAGTAAAAAGTGAGACCAGCAAGCAAGAAATGTTTTTAATGGAGCATTAAAAAGGGTTGGTGGTTTTTTTTGTTTATTTGTTTGTTTGTTTTTAGGAAAGGGATGACATTGGAAAAATTCTAGACGTGCTAAAGGCAGTTTTTAAAAGTGTTATTACAAAACTCCATTGACTGCAATGGGGGTCTATCTGCATCAAACACATTGCAGGATTGGAACCATAGAGAGGACACTATTTGCTAAAATATTTGTCGCTTCAGTTACAGATGCATGATACTCTGCAATCCTCTGGTTTTCATTCAGGAATAAAAGTCAGTGAGTTCAGTAAGTTTTTGCCTGAGAATAGACAGCAGAACTGGTCCCATAGGCCCCAATTAGCAAAATATTTAAGCATGTGATTGGCTTTAAACTATCCCCATTCCTATTCTGCAAAGCACTTAAGCCTGTGTTTAAAACTTTAAGCACTACTCTTGTGCTTAAAGTTAAGCACATACTTAAGGGCTGTATTGAACTGGGACATTAAAGCTTGAACCAAAGTCCAAGGCTATTATAACAAGATTTCTATTGACTTAAATGGGCTTTGGATCTGGCCCTTAATCACAAAGGACACTAGAAAACTATGGTCAAAATTTCTCAAGAGACTACTTACTTACACTTTAATTCAAACAATTTATTTATTAATGTTTAAAATCTCATTGTTTTATACATTTTGGGAAAACAATAACAATAGTAAAAAAGTAAAGAGATGGAGGAGGTTGCAAGATGCCATCTTTCTAACAGGACCATTCCTAATTTGCAAATACTGTATAAATTAATAAGGTAATAAACAGATTTAAAATCCTAAAGTAGTTTTGGAAATTGTGGCAATAAATTCCAATAAGGTTTTAATTTCCACAGGTCAAAGTCTGCTTTCAGTAACCCCAGTGTAAATCCAGAATAACTCTACTGGCTGTATGCCAATGTAAGCGAAAGCAGAATTTGATCTCATATTCTTACTTTGCACTTTGGATTCATGTGATTGATTTAGAAATCAGGACCTTAAAACCCTGCTGTTACAATCTGGTTTGTAAATGCCACACACATTTTTTATGGGTCTTTTGTTTACAATCCTGGTCCATGGTAGTGGTGCAGTCAACAAATTATATATTTTTTAAATAAGCAATGATCCATCTCCCTGTCAAAGATCCTGCGGGTGCACCGGGCTAGGGACTGGGAGGTTTCATACCACATGCTGCTCCTACAATACAGGCCCTAATTAGCACTCCATCCTCTACACATGTATTAGGCAGAGACATATGCTGCAGTGAGACACTACTACCACACTGTGCAGACCCACAAGCAGGTCTACCTGTCTGAGGATGGAAGAGGAATATGGAGGAGGAGAACACAGCATAAGAGAGATACCTATCCATCCAGAAACTAGCTCTTTTTCAGTTGAAGACAAGAGATACTTCATCAAGGAGAGCGTGTTGAAAAGCACTACAATAAATAATAATAATACTCAAAAAGAGCCAAGAACTAGAAAGGGCCAAACAAGAGAACTGAAAATAAAAGAAATGGCTAGAGAGCACTGAAATCTAGATTGTATACACTTTTCACCATTTTCTAGGTGAGGCACTGTGCCCTCCCAACTTCCATCCTCCTATACGAACACACAGGTGTGACACTGTGAGGCACTGATCCTGCAAAGTGCTGGGGCATTTGAATACTACTATAATACAAATAACCATAATAACCAAGGTCCTGTCACTGGGCCACATTGGGGCATAAGAAACATTGCTACCTCTTTACTGCTCTTTGTAAAATCAAGGAATGAGACAGGGTATAAAAGTTAACCATAAAACTTCTACATGGCACTGGCTTCCTCATGACATTGCAACTTAAAATTAAGGGTAAAACTTTCAAAAGCATCTAAGTGGCCTAGAAGCTTAATTTCCATTTTCAAAAGTGACTTAGGGTATGCCTACACTACAATTAGACATCCACAGCTGGCCTGTGCCAGCTGACTTGGGCTTGCTCTAAGGGGCTGATTAATTGTGGCGTAGCACATTGTAGCACTTCAGACATAGGCTGCACCTCAAGATCTGGGACCCTCCCACCTTGCAGGGTCCTAGAGCCTGGGCTTGAGCTCAAACATCTACACTGCAATTAAACAGACTGTGAGCCCGAGTAAGCTGGCACGGGCCAGCCACAGGTTTTTAATTGCAGTGTAGACATACCTTTAGGCATTTTACAGCTTCAGTTGGTAGCACCATGATTTCCAGACCGTATCATGTTAAATTGTGGATTTAATCTTCATGTTTTGTTGCATTTCAGAGGCCAATGGTCACAGATGAAATCTGAAATGTACCACAGCTACTTGATTATGAGCAGTAGGTTTTTAAACCTATTTTGTCTCTCATCTGTATTTGAATAATTAATTTCCTAATAAATCAGATGTGAGGATTATGTGAAGCTGTCCAGTGTTTTCCAAAAGACATTTCACTACTTTGAGGATGTCGCTTGGTGATTTGCTGTGGCCTCTAGCTTCCTCACTCCCTGCCTCTGGGCTAGGCAGTGACTGGCTTTGGCAGGAGAGAGATTGTTTGAAACAAAGGACATCTCCAATCTTGGTTAACATGGGGGGCTGTACAGGATGGGAAAGCTGAAGGAGGATAGAGTAGAAAAACAAGAACTAAAAAGTAAACTTAAGATCACCTCTATCACTTTGTGTATCTGTTGTCCCATTCCTTCCATCCTCTGTCCAGCTTTGTCTTTTAGATTGTAAACTGTTTGGGGCAGGGACCATGAACTTCTATGTATTTGTGCAGTGCCTAGAACACCAAGTCCTCAACCCTGACTGGGATATTTGGATGCTACAATGCTATAAATATTCAATAATAACATGTATGCTTCTATTTTTCCAAATGGAAAAAAAAAGTCCTATCAGAAAATGAATTGTTTTAAAATTGAAAGAAACTTTGTTTCAACCCTTGCCATTGCATCAGTCTAAAATTTGATGTGGACAGCTTCTTTTCAAATACACTTTTGGTTTAAAACATTTTTTTGGCTATATTAAGACACTATGGAGTTAGCAGAGGTAAACCATGATGAATGGAACATTTCCCAGGCAAAAACATTAACTCCTATGCCCTATTGAAATTAATAGAACATTTGCNACAGGATTCTTTGCTGCTTTTACAGATCCAGACTAACACGGCTACCCCTCTGATATTTGCATAACAGATTTCAATGGGACATGGTAAGAACAGTACACAAACTGCATAATATTGTACCTCTTGAAATGATTCTATGGATACCCTGATTTTATAGTCAAGAGCTTCTGCTCCACTGGCATCAGTCTTACCTATTGGGAAACTATTTACAAATATATAGAGATGACATCTTTTTTATAGTTACAGAGTGTTCTATAAAAAACGATGTTCTCTATTTGTAATTAGTTTCCTACTAGCTAAGATGCTCGTAGGTGGTGCTCAAGAATATGTAGTGTTGTTCCTGGGTTTTGTAGGACCAGTAACACTTCTTGTTGTGCACTACAAATGGCTTCCTTTGTAAAGCTCTTTGCATTCAACATTTTAATCCAGCCACTTGATATAAATAAGAATCAACCAGAACTCTACGGGAAAGATGCCACTGGGGACTTATTTTCCCTCTTCAGCAATGCCTGGGTAGAAGGTGCCAGCCCTGGGTGAGGTTCTTTGCACCCCATCCCTTCCATGGTTTAGGGTTGCCACCTTCCCAGTTTTTCCAGGATTGTCCCTATTTTTAGGTAGCTATCCCAGAAAATCTGAGTCTAGTAAGTTCCAGTTTGTGTCAGTAATGCCTTTGCTGGCTCCTTTAGTCGCACATGCTGTAGTGGCAGGAGCCCCAGAGTGCTGGCACCTGCACAGAGTGAGTTCTAGCTCCAGAGTGTCTCGGAGACACAGGGAGGGGAAAGTTTGGGACCAGTGAGTGGGACAGGGGAGGGTGGGGCTGGCAGCACCCAGTCACCACCGTGCAGGTACCAGCTGTGGGTTCATCACAGGGTGGCAGCGGAGTTGATTTGCCCAGTGCTACATCCTACTTGTTGAGGTCAATGCCCAGGACAGCACCAGGAGCTAGCATGGGCTGGTATCCTCTCCCAGGAATGGGATGGGGACACAGTGCCTTGGGTGGAGACAGGCAGTACCCAGGGTGTATGTAGTGAGGTGTGGGGGACAGGCAGATGTCCCATGGTGGGAAGGAGGGGGGGAAATGTGTGAGAGAGGCATGGACCAGGCATTGCTAGGCTCAGTAGTAGATTAGACAGGTGAAGTGAATATCAAATTTAATGAACAGAACAAATATTGGTGCAGTTTATTTCATCAATATTTGTTCTGTTCATTAAATTTGATATTCGATTTGCCTATTGAATAGTTTGTGATTTCAGATAAGTGAAAAACCCTTTTAACTGTATGTCGTACTAAGATTTACATATCTTTTGTAAACCAGCCACTAGAGGGGGACATCACCATAGAGTCTTCACATAGAAGAGTCCAACAGAGGGCAGCAGTATACACATCATACCAATGTACTACAGAGAACATATTACAATAAATAAAATAAGTCAGACTTATTCTGCCTGATACAGAGGACTATGGCCCAGTTCCTCAAAACGATTTATGCAATTAGGCACCTAAAATATGTTTGAGGATCTGGCCCTAATTGTCTAATAAGCACACACTTTATATATCAATTTGGTCACTAATCTAGTGTAAATGTTTCACAACTCAGGACTATGAGAATCAGATTAATGTAAAAGTTGTATTACAAGAATGTAATATTGCAAATCATATATTTCTCACTACTTTCTAATTCATGTTCCAGCTCAGAAATGGCTGTATGTGAAGCAACGCTTAACTATAGATAACAAATTGTAACAGGTTCACCAATTATTCTGTTGTGGATTTTTTTTTAGCTGCAGCTGATAAGAGTTAAAACAGAAGAAATATGAAACAGAAAATTGATGAGGAAAAATACAAGTATCAGAGTCAAGCATCCCATAGTAGGCACATAGATCTAAAAACAGAGTAGTCTATGCTACCTTGTGTTTCTTGACAGTCCTGCTGTGTACAAAGGGATTTTACACAAAGAGGATATTGACAGTTGAAATTCTTGGGTGGCTTAAGTAGGAGTGACGCAAATGCATGCAGGTAATTAGAGAGACTAGGCTTTCTGTTGGAAATAGCTGCTTTGATGTCACTTTTCCTGTGACAATACATTTCTTTTATTTGTAGATTATGTGCTGTGATTAGTTGCATTTGTCCTACAGAAAGGAAAACTCCATTTGCTACTTTAAATGAGCTCTGTCCAAAATGTTACAGAGCAACTGGTTATGCTTTAACTTGTACATGAGAGAAAGAGGGAAAGACAGTGGGACTGAGGCTATGTCTACACTACAAACCTTACAGCTGTACCGCTGCAGCTGCACTGCTGTAAGGTCTCCCCTGTAGCTGCTCTCTGTTGGCAGGAGAGAGCTCTCCTGCTGGCATAATGAAGCCACCCCCAGTGAGCAGCGGTAGCTATGTCGGCAGGAGAGTATCTCCCGCCAAGATAGTACTGTCCACACTGGCACTTTTGTCAGTGAAACTTATGTCGGTCGGGGGGGGAGGGGGTTTGACACCCCTGACCAACAAAAGTTTTATCGACAATAGTGCTAGAGTAGACATAACCTGAGGCAGAAAGATACAGTAATTTTATTTGGTAAACAGAGCTGTAGAATTGCTCTATAGGTGTGGCCAGTTTGATTCTGTGCAAAACAATAAGGAATGTAATTAATGTAATTCAAGCTTTCAGTTCTCAGAGAACTTGTAGATTGTTTTCTTCATGCAGCTGATTAAAGTGTAGCAAGATGAAGTTATTCTTCCCATGCTGGCCCTGATGCAGACTAAATTACAATGCATTTGAACAAAAACAACGTTGGCAGCATTTCTACGCCTATAGCTACAAAAAAACAAATTGCAATACAGTAACACTCATAAGAACTAGAATACAGCTAAATTCTGAGACGTGCTGAGCATTAGGGCCTGACCCAGTAACCCTTACTCATACGAGTAGTCCAGTTGTGTTTGTGGATTTCTCACATGAGTCGCGGTTGGGCCCTGTTGAGCACCTACAGCTTCTGTTGATCTCACTGGTGCTGAGAACTCCAACGTGCAATCAGAAGCTGGACCAAGATGTACAATTTTGCATATTCTTTACAGAAAAGACCTTTACTGTATGTTTTTTAATGAAATCTGAAGGTAAAGCAACAGCAGGAAGAACAAAATCTGAACTTTCCTCCTCCCCCACCCCCATCAAAGCTGTTTTACCATTACCTTGGACTTGTCTTCACTGCAACAATTATAGCTCAAATTTCTCCACTCAGACTAGCCTGGTGAGAGAGCAGCCCACCTGAACAATACTTCAGTTTCACAGAGTGATTGGATTAGCATCTGATTGTGCTAACTCCAGTTGTAGTGTGTAGCTGCATCAGCAGCACTCAAGCTTCAACCCATAAAACCTGTGGAAGAGCTCTGTGTGGCACTAAAGCTTGTCTCTCTCACCAACAGAAGTTGGTCCAATAAAAGATACAGTATTACCTCACCCACCTTGTCTCTCCAGCTAGCTTGAGTTAAAGGCACCACTTAACTGGAGTTAGAGATTTGTGTGTGTCAACAGGAGTCAGGTTTGGGTCAACACTTAAGTTATATCTCGAGTTGACACTGCAGTGAAGACAAGCCCATGGATAATCAAGGCAGCCACTTCAGCAGAACAAGATGTTCCATGCACAGTAGCCTCGTTCCAGCACTAGTAAATCAAGAGGAGTTTTACCATTGATTTCAATGGGAGTTGGATCTGGGCCACAGAAAGAGAATCTGACTTCCCTTTCCAGCGAAGTGATACAGTTTTGGGATGCATATGAAAAAAATATTAACTTTAAAAAAAAAAAATCAAACTCCTGTTTAATTTGCCGCCTATTATGGCTCCTACGTCCCTTTCAACCTTCCTTCTTCCCAGGTTTCTCCCTCCCATCAAATATCTGTGGTTTGGATTATTTTGCTCATATATATTTTTCCAAGTCAAATCTCATTTTGTTACCTGGAGGAGCAGCAACTGCTACACACCATAAAAGGGTGTGGTTTGCTATCCCCTGCCAGTGTTTTCCCAGCTGGTGCAGAAAGGGGTAAGCCATGGCCATGCATCCTCTTCACTCCGCTCTCCAGGGTTTCTAGAGTGCAATGAAGGGTTAACCATCAGTAGGAAGGTTAAAGCTGCCACACATCCTGCAGGACACAGCAGTACCACACTCCCTGTTGCTTCTCATGGACTCTCTCATATAAAGAGATAGGCATCAACTGCAGAGACTAGCATAGAGAATACAGCCAAGTTAGATTGCAGCAGCATCAACATGGCATTTATTTTATACATTATCTTTTGTCATTAGTTAAATAAGCCTATCTAGCTTAGGTACTTTTATGGCCGCCATCACTGTAGTATCTGAGCATCCCACAGTCTTTAATGTATTCATCCTTGTAACACCCTGTGAGGTAGGGAAGTGCTATTATACCTCCAACACCAAATGACATAAAAAGAACCCAGCATTTTAAAAATCTCATGATTTTTAATCCACTCTCATGGTTTGGGAGGACCCAACTCATGAGTATTGAACACATGGCAATACTGTGATGGTGGCTAAATGACTCCCTCCAGATTCAGCCCAAGCATTGTACTGTACTGCACATTAGAATGAGGGGGGGGGGGCGGGAACTTGTGTGAAAGGCTAACTTCAAGTGGCATTTATGTTCTGCTAGTTAGAAAGCTGATGTTCCCTAGACATTAGAATGGAATGTGATGTTATTTTTATAAGGTGGGATCAGCTGGGGGGGGGGGGGGGGGGAGAAAAGGAACACTACATTTATTATACTCTTATTTTTAAATCTGTAACTTTTACACTATACGCTAGTATTATTTAGATAGTGTTATGTAACAGCTGATATTGAGCTAAGATACCTACAGCAATTTTTTTTAAAGATACCCAGATATCCACTGTCCTCAGTTTTTTCCCTTAACAAAGTTGGAATCCCAGCAGGGTCTGACAAATCTTGTCTGCCAGGGCCCCTAACAACCAACTTCTCTGCTTGAACAAGCTTTTAAAAAGTTTTTGTTCAAAATGTCTTGGACAAATGCCCTGTATCCTGCAATAGTGGCAGTGTTTTATAAGAAGGAGTTGATGGTGTTTTTCAGAGAATTCTGGCAAGCACTTGTCACCTTGATTAAATATTTATTTATTTAAAAAGTATATTTTTACTTGAAAGAACCTTCAGCTCCAGATATAATGAATGACTGAATACCGAGATCTGGAGCTACTCATAATGAGGGAATATCTGTGCTCTGCAGCTGCCAGCACAGTCAGTGAGAACCACCCTTTACCAAGTAGCATGTTGATTTGGCGAGATTTAGATTGTTCCCTTACACATTAGCTGGGGATTAGGTACTGTCTTGTTATTGTTTCTTTTTTCTGTGGTACCTGGATGTCTTAGGATCTGCATGTGTCCTCAATTGCATGCGTCTAATGCTGTACATGTGTGTTTCCTCCACACGCAATATTTACATATTTATTTATTTATTTGGACTTATATTAGTGCCTATGGACAGCTGTAGGCCAGGGGTTTCTAAACTGTGGTACATGTACGTGGCGGTATATGAGCTTGTTGGAAGTGGTAAACCAAAAACTCTTAAACAAAAACAAATGAACAAACACACCTTTCAGTTTCAAACAAACAGTCATCACATGCATTGCCGCACACCAGAAAATGCCCAAGAAATACAATACACTCTCCTCTCACACATTGTTGCTGTTTTTTGGGATTACCTATTGTTGAAAATCCACAAGAAGCCATTAATGTGGAGAGAGCGGATAGATAAGAGAATAATTTGTGTTTCTCAATTGATCTCAGAGGATCAGTTTCTGCCATTCTAAGTGCCCCAACAATGATACAATCTACCTGATCCAGCTACATGGCATTACCTGCAGTTTAAGCTTCCCTTGAATAACGTTTGATTAGGGTGACCAGACGTCCCGATAAAATCGGGACTGTCCCGATTTTTAGGCGTTTGTCCCGCGTCCCGACCGATGTTTGGTTGGGATGCAATTTGTCCCGATATTTCGCACTCCTGTTTTTTGTTTTGTTTTCGTCCGCCAGCGGGACTCCACTTTTTTTTTTTTCTCTCCTCTGCCGGCGGGATTCCGGGACTCCGCTTTTTTTTTTCCCCCTTGCTCTGCCGGCGGAACTCCGCTTTTTCTTTTTTGCTCCGCCGGCGGGACCCCCATGTGTCCCGATATTTTCTTCATCCCATCTGGTCACCCTATGTTTGATCATGATGTACTGGAAGCACCAGAGTCTCCAGAATTGTTGGTGATGCTATTCACTCCTGGGTGCTGAAGAAAATAGCTGAAGAAATCTCGGAGTCACTGGCAAGACTAGGGGAGCTATAGACCAGTCAGCCTGACCTCGATACCTGGAAAGCTAGTAAAGCAGTGTATAAAACATTCAGTTTGTGAATACCTGGAGGATAAAGGGGTAATCACTAGCAGCCAGCATGGATTTACTAAGAACAAATTATGTCAAACCAGCTTGACTTCCTTCTTTGACAGGATAACTGGTTTGGTGGATAGGGGGGATGCAGTGGACATAATATACCTGGGCTTCAGTAAGGCTTTTGACACAGTCCCAAATGACATTCTGATAAGTAAGCTGGGGAAATGCAGGATTGGCAGAACTACCATTAAGTTGATACATAATTGATTAAACAACTGCAAACAAAGAGTATCTATTAAAGGAATGATGTCAGATTGGAGGGAGGTCTCAAGTGGGGTTCCACAGGGATCTGTTTTGGGTCCAGTGTTATTTAACATCTTTATTAATGACCTGGATGTAGGAATACAGAGCAGTGATCAGATTTTCAGATGAGACACAGCTGGGGGGAGTTGCCAACACTTTGGAGGATAGAGTTGGAATTCAAAGGGATTGTGAGGGGGGTCGAGACTCACCACCGCTGGTGCCTCCCACTGGTTGCTCTGGGAATTAGCTCTGTCCAGTGGAGCACCCTCTGCTGGTGGTTTCCCATCCATCGTCTTGCCCTCAGTTGGCGTGTGGGCCCGCGTTGCTCCCAACTTGTGGCGTCCTCTTCGAGCCACTGCCCTCCGGCAGTGCCCCTTTGACCCGCCCCCGGAAGGGGGCGAGGATGGACTATTAGCTGTCTCTCTGCGCCCTGGCCAATGTGGGCAACTGCACCCCCAAAGTCACACCCCTTTTGGCAGGGGGTTGGTGCAGCCCAAGACGGCCACTCCCGTCGGCCGGGTGTAAGGCAAGGGGGGGACCCAGGCCCGCCCACTACTCTGGGTCCCCACCCAGGGACCCTCTAGTGGCAGCCATCCTGCCCTCCTTCTCTCCCTCCATCTGTCCATATCCCTGGGCCGCTTCCCCTTCAGCCCCTCGCACGGGCTAGGCCCTTCCCCTCAGGGCCTGCAGCCTGGCAGACACCGGGCTGGAGTTCCCTTCTGCTCCCCCAGGCCTGCCCAGCACTGCGCTGTCACAGGTGCTAGTCTCCCAGCTCTGGAGTCAGACCTTCCCCTCTCTAAGGCCTGGAACAGACCGACTCTCTTCTCCCTGAGCAGCCTTTTTATAGGGCTGAGCCTGGCCCTGATTGGCTGTCTCCAATCTGGGCCCCGATTGGCTCCCAATAAGTCCTTTTCTTATTGGCTGTCCGTCTGCGCAGGCCCACTGGCCTGCTGCACCCTAAATTCTCAGGGAGTGGGGCAGCCGCCCCACTACAGGGATATTGATACATTGGAGAACTGGGCTATAGACAACAAAATGAAATTCAACTAAAACAAATGTAAGGCCCTACACTTAGGGAAGAAAAAACAAATGCACAAATACAGCACTGCTGAGAAGGATCTGGGAGTTGTGGTGGATCACAACCTCAACATGAATCAACAATCCGATGCGTTTCCAAAAAAGCAAATGCAATTTTAGATTTCTTTAACAGAGGCATAGCATGAAAGTCACAGGAAGTGAGACTAGTGTGCTACTTGGCACTGGTTAGGCCTCAACTGTAGTCTGATTGGACTGTGTCCAATTTTGGTCACCAATGTATAGAAAGGATGTAATGAAACTGGAAAGGTTCCAGAGGCAAGTGACAAAGATGATCAAAGGGATGGAATGCAAGCCATATGAGCAAAGGCAGAAGGAATTGGGTATGTTTAGTTTGGAAAAGAGGCGATTAAGAGGTAGGGGGGACGGACATGATAGCAGTCTTCAAATACTTGAAAGGCTGCCATAAAAAAAGATGGAGAAAAGTTGTTCTCTCTTGCCACAGAGGGCAGACAAGGGGCAATGGGTTCAAACTCCAGCATAGCAGATTTAGATTAAATCTCAGGAAAAACTTCCTAACTGTAAGAACAGTAGGACAGTGGAACACACTGCCCAGAGAGGTTGTGGAAGCTCCTTCACTAGAGGTTTCCAAAAGGAGGCTGGATAGCCATCTGTCTTGGATAGTTTAGACCCAGCAAATTCTGTGTCTTGGCATAGGGTTAGACTAGATGACCCTTGCAGTCCCTTCTAACACTATGGTTCTATGCGGAGAGAGCTCCATAGGTTGCAGACTGTGACAACTTCCTGGCCAAATGAACCTCCCTAATTTAGATTGTTCCAGACCTGGTGCAGGCAAGGATTTGCGTGTATCCTGGAAAACCAGCCAATGGGGAAGCATGTTACAAAACATTAAAAATTCTACTACTGATCTATGTTTAAGGCTGACTCATCAGAAAATTATATTTCATCCATGCTGGTCCCCACATAAGTTACAGGCCTGGGCTTTGCAAAACAGGCTGCTGCTAGAGATGGATCTCCCAGAGCTGTACCGGCTCACATGCTTTGAGACTGTCCCAGGTTATGATCCTTTTGGCTAGAAGTAGGCAGGAGGATTAATATGATAATGGATACCTCCTGAAAAGTTACTCCCTGGAACTGTGTTTTGAGAGATCTCTCTTCATCTTGAACACTCTCCAGTTCAATTAATATTAACAAGAGGGAAGAAATGCAAGCCAAAATAGAGAAAGAATATTTAAATAAATTAGATGTATTCAAGTTGTCAGGGCCTGATGAAATTCATCCTAGGATATTTAAAGAACTAGCTGAAACAATCGTGGAACTGTTAGCAATTATCTTTGACATCTCATGGTGGACTGAAGAAGGGCAAATATAGTACCTATCTTTAAAAAGGGGAAGAAAGAGGACCCAGGGAATTATAGACCAATCAGCCTAACTTCCATACCTGGAAAGATACTAGAACAAATTATTAAACATTCAATTTGTAAGCACCTAGAGGATAACAGGGTTATAAGGAATAGTCAGCAACAAATCATGCCAAACCAACCTAATTTCCTTCTTTGAGAGGGTTACTGACCTAGTGGATAGAGGGGAAGCTGTAGAGGTGATGTATCTTGATTTTAGAAAGGGTTTTGATACAGTCCCACATGACATTCTCATAAGCAAGCTAGGGCAATATGGTCTAGATTAAATTACTTTTATGTAGATGCAGAACTGGTTGACAGATCGTACTCAGAGTAATTATCAATGGTTCACTGTCAAACTGAGAGGATGGATCTAGTGGGATTCCATAGGGGTCTGTCTTGGGTCTGGTACTATTTAATATTTTAATTACTTGGCTAATGGAATAGAGATTACGCTTATAAAATTTGCACATGGCACCAATCTGGAAGGGGTTGCAAGCACTTTGGAGGACCAGATTATAATTCTAAACAACCTTGAAATTTAGAGAATTGGTTTGAAATCAACAAGATGAAATTCAATAGAGACAAGTTAAAGTATTTCATTTAGGATGGGGAAAACAATCAGCTGTAGTGATACAAAATGGGGTATAACTAGGTAGGCAGTAGTACTGCTGAAAAGGATCTGAGGGCTATAGTGGATCACAAATTGGCTATGGATTTGTCTACACTGCAATGTAAACCCAGGGTTAGTTGAAGTAGAGTTATCAGACTCTGGCTTTGTTAACCTAGGGCAGTGGCTCTCAAACTTTTTTACTGGTGACCCCTTTCACATAGCAAGCCTCTGAGTGCAACCCCCCCTTAAATATATAAAAAAGTGTTTTTAATTTATAACACCATTATAAATGCTGGAGGCAAGCAGGGTTTGGGGTGGAGGTTGACAGCTCGCGACCCCCCATGTAATCACCTTGTGACCCCCCCGAGGGGTCTCGTCCCCCAGTTTGAGAACCCCTGACCTAGGGCTTGAGCATCTACACTTATTTGTAACCCCATGTTAGAGATTGTTGAACTGTGTGACCTAGCCTGGGGCTCTAGTGTCTACGCTGCATTAGGTGAGTCCAAGTCCAACCACCCTTATCCCAGATTCAGTGTCCTCCCAAAGTGGCTGATCTAGCCCTTTGTTCATGATGCAGAGTGGAAAAACTTGACTGCCCACCAACACTGGATAGTCCAGAGGACAAAAAGTCAGACGGTGGGATACTTTGGCAGACTCCCAGAGCACGAGTCTAGTGGGGCTGTGTCTACACTGCAGAGTCATAGGGCTTGAACCCTAGGTCCCAGCTTGACTCAGGCGTGGACCCTCCACCCCCATGGGATCCTAGGACCCTGGGTTGGTGTGATTTGTGTTTAGACAGAAGTGGGGCTAGGCTTCAGCTTCAGTTCAAACCCTGGGCTTACATTGCTGTGTAGACAAACCCTAGGAGTCAGCAAAGTTGCAAAAAAGGCTAATATTCTCGGGTGTATTCACAGGAGTGTCATATGTTAGACAGCAGGTAATTGTCCCATTCTACTTGGCACTGGTGAGGCCTCAGCTGGAATACTGCATCTAGTTCTGGGCACCACACTTCAGGAAAGATGTGGATAAATTAGAGTGTCCCCAGAGGAGAGCAACAAAAATGACAAAAGATTTATAAAACCTGTCCTATAAAGAAAGGTTAAACAACTGGGTATGTTTAGTCTTGAGAAAAGAAGACTTGGAGGGGGGGATGGGACACACCTGCTAACAGTCTTCAAATATGTTAAGGGCTGTTATAAAGAGAATGGTGATCTCTGTGTCCACTGAAGGTAGGTCAAGAAATAATGGGGTTATTATTGCACACCTCGAGCTACTCAGGCAAACTCACAAAGTTCTGTGTCAGGCCACCAGAGCATCTCTTGTCTGAAGAGACACAGGCATACAGGGCCGTTCATAGTGACTGCAAAACCTGCAGCCCCAGTGACCCCCAAGATCAAAGAGCCCCAAACAGGAAGCAACTGAAGAGCAGGAGCTCCCTCTGCCCTACTGAGGCTGCAGCCTGGCCACTGCAGAGCTGAGAGGCAGGGACTACATGATGAATTCCCTCCGGGAAGTTGAGGGGGTTGGTTGGGTCCAGTGGATAAGAGCCTGGCAGGACTAAAGAAAGCCAGCTGGCTCTTCAGCCGGAGAGCAGCTGGCTGAATTTGATTCTCTTCCCAGCAGCAGGAGCCACTGTACAGTTTCCCCAGCAGTGCAGGCATCTAGGGGCCCTCCTCGGGGTCAATAGATCTGCTGAGAAGCAAGAGGTCCCCTGGCACTGAAGCTGCATGATGCCCAGAGCAGGGACAGGAACCTGACTCTCCCGCACCCCAGGTGTGTGCCCTTGCTCCTGGGCTTGGCTATTCTGGGATAGGTCTCTCTCTAATTCTTTTTGGTGAAATATTTCAAAAAAGGTCTTGGCTTTGTTCCACATTGGAACAAAACCAAATGTTCAACCCTCAAACCTTTTTGTGAAATGGAATTATTGATTTCCAGTTCTACACTAGTTATGAGCAAACATTTTAGGTTTCCTGGGGCATTTATTTTACTATAGAGTGTCTAAATACAAAAATTAAGCCTATTAAGGCCTAAAATAAATGTGGCACAAAAGGGAGAAATTTGCATGACGTCCTTCAAACGTCAGCCCTTTAAGAAGGTGGTAAGTGAACTAGTAAAGTTGGGGAACCGATGCTGTAGGCATTTTGCAAAATTGAAACCATACTGTATAAAAGCTAACTGCCTGCATGCCAAATGAATGCAATAAGTTACCCCACGTAGTAGACCTGATCCAACTCCCATTGACTTCAGTTCAGCCTGATTCCGATCTCTCTTGCTTACACCAGTTTTGCATTGGGGTAGCTCCATTAACTTGTACAGCTCCTCCTGATTTTCAATGGTATAAGAGAGGAGAATCAGGCCCACTCAAGTGTGTCCAAAGTCTTCAATGGGAGTTAGATCAGGCCATTCAGCAGACCTGGCCTACTCTATCCCTCAGTTTACCTTCTCCCCAGGGGCTGAGAAAAGAGATGGGCTTTACAGCATATCCCAAATCCAGACTCTGGGAAGCCAAAGGAGAGAGGAAGTTTCTAGAGTCCATGACCCTTCATAGAGAACACACTGCCAGCACCATCCTCCCACTTAAGTCCAGGTGGCTTCAGCAAAAGTGTGTCTTCTATAGGCAATTATGATGGTATTGGACGGGGAGAGAGGTGGTTGCTCAGATAACCAAGTCCCAAACCATTCAGGCCTTTTCAGGTTAAAACCAACACATTAAATTCCACATGGAAGCTGATCAGCAGCCTAGATCACAGAACAGCTAAGTATATGACTTCACACATAGGCAACGTGTATGGGGGGCATGTGGAATCACGTGCCCCCCTCCCTGATTTCTGCTTGGCCTGCTGGGGCAGAGGGAGATGGGCTCTGTCCTTCTCCCTCTGTGCCTGCCCCCCAGCATGCTTGGCCCCTGTCCTTGGCAGCCAGGCCTGGGTGAGGAGCTGAAGGGGTGGTGGGACCAGCCACTTCTCACACCAGCTGAAGCTAGCAGTTGGGCCCAGGCGTGGAGTGGGACAGAGCCGCTTCTCACACCAGCTGAAGCTAGCTGCTCTGGGTCACTGCTCTGTGCAGCGCAGCAGCTGCCTGAGAGAGCCTGGCTGGGGAGGTGGCAGCTCATCCACCCACCTGGGCCCAGCTGCCAGGGACAGGGGCTGAGCGACCTGGAGTCCCCTCTTCCCCTGGGACATTTCCAGCTCACTCAGCCCCTGTCCCTGCAGCCGGGCCGGGGGTGGGGGAAGGGTGATGGTAGTGGGAGATGGGGGCAGGCCGCCACACATCCCCAGCCAGGCTCTCTCAGGCAGCTGCTGTGCTGCACAGAGCAGTGACCCGGAGCAGCTAGCTTCAGCTGGTGTGAGAAGTGGCTCTGTCCCACTCCCCGCCTGGGCCCAACTGCCAGGGAGAGCCGTCGAATGTGCCGGGGGTGGGGGGAGGTGCAGCAGGAGAAGGACAAAGCGCCCTCCCTCCCCTCCCAGGGAACTCATGACTCAGCACAAAGGATATGTGTAGGCAGCCCTAAAGCTGGAGAGCTATGGTCATATTGCTTTTAAACTCAAAACTGTTTTTCAGTTATCTGCAAAGTTAGACAGATGCAACCTACGGAGTTAACCTGTAACTTTTGGATTCTGCAACACACACACTATTCAGAGCTCCATCCCCCGCTCCCTAACTGGCTGATGGAGACTGAATGCCTCATCTCTCCTTCCATCACTTGGAAAATTTCACTTTGGCTCCACCGTCTCAATCTCCAGTCCAAATATGGGGGAAGGCATGAAAGACCAGAAACAGAGCAGTGAGTTGGGTGGGCATTTTGGATATGCAAAGGTAAGGAGGACAATTGGTCATAAGTGGGAGAGAACATAGGACCTCATCCATGTTACTCCTCAAGGTGTGCCTGTGGCCAACCCTGATTGCAGGAAAGCATGAAAGGATCTGAAACCATTTGTTCTGTATGCATTTTACTTTAATCAGTAAATGATTCAAGGTGAATATTTTAAAGATTTTCCTACTAGCTGAGAGATGTTTGTAAAGTTTCATTCAACAGTAAATCTTCCTGGCAGCTATAAATCCTTTGAAAATGAGTGTGTTGAAGTAGCCAATTTGGTTCTATGCACAGTACACTTCCTGGCAGTAACTGATGGTTCATTGTACGGCAGTAGTGATGGCTGCTGACTTGCTGGCAGAGAGTTCTTTCTGTTGGCACACACTGTAAGGAATACTAGTGTGCAGGTTTCACAAAGCCCATGTGGTTACCTGAGCTGAAAAATGCCAACATTTCTATGGAAGGATCACAGCCTGCCCTAGTGCCCAACTGAATGATCATTGGAACTTTCAGTGATTGCTGGAAGCTGAATGCCAGTATTCTTTTCTCTGATAGACTTTTTTCTGTATTTCCCTATGCCCCCTGGTGATCAGACAGCAAATTGCGCTACGCTATACGTAAGTGAATCTGTTTATTTCCAATAATCTGATATTGCCAGAGACCCAAGGCAATGTGTAATAATGACCTGGTGTAATAAAAAAAAGCACTCGTGTCATGGCCAGTGTTTGGAATTTTGTTATTGCTCCAGCAAGAGGGTGTCCATGAGGTACATTTTGTGAACTAACATGTAGAATAAACTAGTACATTTTCTTAGGTTTCAGATACAACAGGCACATAGACAAACTTATTATTTGGCATTACTAGTTCTATTGAGGATTTTTAAAAACATATTTTGTGCTGCTGTAATTCAGTAGTTGCTTTGATTTTTTTTTTTTTTTTTAAAACCTGACAATTTGCCACTGATTTACCTTTAAAATGTGGGTTAGGACCTTTTGTTTTGAAAATTCATTACAGTGATGTACAATCACTGTTTTAATTTCTTTATAATAACCATAACCTACATAGTTACCATAAGCACACCAAGAGTTCCATCCAGCACTCAGGCCTTGCGTTGACTTTAAAGGATATTAGATCTGGCCTGAATCTACCAACTTGCTACAATAGGCCCTGATCCTGCAAACACTTATGCACGTGAGTAACGTTGCACTTGTAACTAATACCACTGACTTCTATGGAGCTGCTCATGTGAGTAAAGTTACACACGTTTAACTGTTTGCAGGATCAGGGGATTACTCTGGAAAGGCTCTGATGTAATTTGTGACAAGAAATTAAATGGTTAATCTAATAAAGATACACAAATCAAACTCGTGTATAAGATGCAGATTACTCCCAATAAATTCAATTTGATGGACAACTTGCTCCTCCTACTGTGCAGGAGAAAAATCTTTGAAATTAGTTCAATCCTTCAACTCTAGTGTTATGTTCTCTTGCACCTGGTTTTCTATAGCAGCAATCATGGCCATGTTCTGGGCCTGTCATGGGGTCTGCTACTCACCGCTTGGCAGTGCCTCCTCATGGGTCATCTGGGAAATTAACTTGCCACTTTCCACACCCCATCCGGCAGTCACTCAGCCTGTTGCCTCTGTCACTCGCACCGAGGCCCCTTAATTACTCATCAGGAGCTGCAGTGCCTCTCCTTTGTGACTTAGTCCTCTAGTCCTGCTGGGTTATAATCAGAGTCTGCTTCCTCAAGTCTCAGGCAGTTGCCATCTCCTCTGTGCTGACTGCGGCACTACTGCACTGATTGGTGGGGGAACCCAGAACCTCTCTCTACACCGGGTTCCAATCTGGGGACCCTAGAACCTGCAGTTCAGGTCTATCCCTCTCAGACCTTACTGCTCCCTCCCTGGACTGCTTCCTAGTGTGTCTTGCTTAGGCTCCTACTCTCTCCCTTGTATCAGGGAGCATGACTGCAGCCTCACCTCACTGCAGCCCCCTGCTCTAGCCTTGGCTTCTAGGCTTTATAGAAGCTCTGCCTGTTCCTGCCCAGGTGAGCTTCATTCTCAGTCAGTCTCATTGCCCCTTAGCTACCCAGCAGGTGCAGCCTAAGGCTAATTGGCCTCTCTTGCCACTTTAACCCTATCTGTGCTGGTGTGTTAGGCGTTCACCCCATCACAGGGGGCTCTATGGAGATGTTGTGTTATCGAGCTTACCACGAAGCTGTGGATCGACAGAACTATGTTTAGGCCAACTCTATCATAGGGCAGTGAAATGTGGACCCTGAGGAAGGTTGAAGAGTGGCAGATTGATGTTCTCAATTCTCCTCGTCTTTGTCCGCAGCTCTATATTAATTGGCAGGACAAGATCAGCATTGAGAATATTTGTAACCAATTCCTGAAACTGTCTCCATCAGCACAGCTTCGGTTTGGGCAGCTTCCTTGGTGCAGACATGTTATTAGGGTGGGAGACTAGCAACTAGGAAGCACTTTTAGCAAGGACTGCTGCTACATGGATCACATGGTTGCCAAAACTTCAATGGCGTGATAAGATCACCATTGACTGAAACAGACAATATCCAACCAGACCATAAGGACCTAGCCAGAGATAGATCTGGGTAGCCGTCAATATACAAGGAAGCTATGTCTCTTTGGGATTCACCTTCATGTTAACTATAGAACCATAGAATTGTAGGGCTGGAAGGGATCTTACGGTGTCATCAAGTCTAGTCCCCTGCGTCGAGGCAAGACCAAGTAACTCTAGACCATCCCTGACAGGTGTTTGTCTAACCTGTCATTAAAAACCTCCAGTGATGGAGATTCCACAACCTCTCTTGGAAGCCTGTTCCAGAGCTTAAGTATTCTTATAGTTAGAAAGTTTTTCCTAATATCTAACCTAAATTTCTCTTGCTGCAGATTAAGCCCTTTACTTCTTGTCTTACCTTAAGTAGAAATGGAGAACAATTGATCACGGTCTTCTTTATAACAGCCCTTAGTATATATGCAGACCCCCTCTCAATCTTCTTTGCTCAAGACTAAATATGCCCAGTTTTTTTAACCTCTCTCATAAACAGGTTTTCTAAACCCTTTATTATTTTTGTTGCTCTCCTGTGGACTTTCTCCAGTTTGTCCCCATCTTTCTTAAAGTGTGGTGCCCAGAACTGGACAGAGGACTCCAGCTGAGGCTTCACCAGTGCTGAGTAGAGCAGGACAGTTACCTCCCATGTCTTACAAACAACACTTCTGTTAATACATCCTAGAATGTTATCACCTTTTTTCGCAGCTTTATCACATTGCTGATTCATTATCAATTTGTGCTCTGCTATAACCCCCATATCCTTTTCCACAGTACTACTGCCTAGTGAGTTATTCTCCATTTTGTAGTTGATTTTTCCTTCCTAATAGCAGTACTTCACAATTGTCTCTATTGAATTTCATCTTGATTTCTGACTACTTCTCCAATTTGTAAAGGTCATTTTGAATTCTAATCCTGTCCTCCAAACTGTTAGCAACCCCTCCCAGCTTGGTGTCATCTGCAACCTTTAAAAGCACACTCTTCACTTCATTAGCCAAGTCATTTATGGAAATATTGACTAGTACTGGACCCAGGATAGCCGTTTGTGGGACCCCACTAGATAGGCCCTCCCAGTTTGACAGCAAACCTTTGATAACTACTCTGTCTTTCAACCATTTTTGCATCCACCTCAGTAATTTCACCTAGACCACATTTCTCTAGCTTGTTTATAAGAATGTCATATGGGACTGTGTCAAAAGCCTTACTAAAATTAAGATACATCATGTCTATAGCTTCCCCCATCCAGTAACCCTGCCAAAGAAGGAAATTAGGTTGATTTGGCATGATTTGTTCTTGACAAACCTATGCTGGGCATTCTTTATAACCCTGTTATCCTCTAGGTGCTTACAAACCAATTATTTAATAATTTATTTCTGTATCTCTCCAGGTATCAAAGTTAGGCTGTCTGGTCTATAATTCCCCAGATCCTATTTGTTCCCCAGTATAAAGATAGGTGCTATGTTTGCCCTTCTCCGGTCCTCTGGGATCTCACCCACCTTCCATGAGTTCTTGAAGATATTCACTAATAGTTCCGAAATTGCTTCAGATAGATCTTTAAATACCCTCGGATGAATTTCATCAGGCCCTGCTGATACATCAAACATATCTAAATATTCTTTAACCTGGTCTTCCCCAATTCTGATTTGCATTCCTTCCCCCTTGTTGTTAATATTAATTGTATTAAGTATCTGGTTACAATTTACCTTTTTAGTGACAACTGAACAGGGCCGCCCAGAGGATTCAGGGGGTCTGGGGAAAAGGGGTGCTGCTGCGGCGCTTGTACTCACCCGGCGGCGGTCCGGGTCTTCGGCGGCATTTTGGCGGTGGGGGGCCCTTCAGTCGCTCCGCGTCTTCAGCAGCACTGAAGGGCCCCCCGCTGCAGAAATGCCGCTGAAGACCTGGACCGCCACCGGGCCAGGGCTCATGGGGCCCTTGCGGGGCCCGGGGCAAATTGCCCCACTTGCCGTCCCTCTGGGCGGCCCTGCAACTGAAGCAAAATAGTCTTTAAATAGCTTTAAATAGGAGTTTAAATAGCTTTAAATAGGAGTTTGGTGGAAAGGAGTGGAGCACGCGGGGGTGGGGGTCGAGCACCCCCCAGGTAAAGGGGAAGTCAGTGCCTATGAGAGGACCTACACCTTCCTTCTCTTGCTCGTAATGTATTAATAGAATTCTTCTTGTTGCCTTTTATGTCCCTTGCTACATGGGATTTATTTTGTGCCTTAGCTTTTCTGATTATGACCCTACATGTTTGTGCTGTTGTTTTGTGCTCCTCCTTAGCAATTTGTCCATGTGTCCACATTTTGTAGGATTCCTTTTAGATTCTTAGATCATTAAAGAACAGATGGAGCTATCTCAGCTGCTTTCGGTTCCTCCTAGCTTTCCTTCTGATCGGGATAGTTTGCAGGTACGTCTTTAATATTGTCTCTATGAGAAACTGACAGCTCTCCTGAACTCTTATTTCCTTTAGATTTTTTTCTCATGAGACCTTAGCTATCAGTTCTCTGAGTTTGTTAAAGTCTGCTTTTTAGAAGTCCACTTTCCTCATTCTGCTGCTCTCACTCCTTCCTTTCCTTAGAATAATGAAATCTATCATTTCATGATCACTGGCATCCAAATTGTCTTCAGCCTTCAGATTCATAACCTACTCCTCCCTGTTATCAGAATCAAGTCTGAAATGGCTTCCCCCTAGTTACTTCCTCCACCTTCTGAAACAAAAAGTTGCCCCCAGTACATGCCAAGAACTTACTGGACATTTTTGTGTTTTGCCATATTACTTTTCCCTCATTATCTTCCCCCAAAGACTTTCAACTGCTCTGCCTATTACCTCCTTCTGGACCTCAGAACAAGTGTATATAGTCCTGGTGTATAATGTAATGCATCCCCCCCTTTGTCCTTCCTGAGCAAGCAATACCAATAGTCCAGTCATGAGGTTTATCCCACCAAGTCTCAGTGATGCAAATCAGGTCATCATGTAATAATACTTCCAGTTCTTCCTGGTCCATACTCCTTGTGTTTGTGTATAGACATCTGTAGCAAACACAGACTCACCGGTGCAGCCCCTCCTGCCTGCTGGTCATCCTGGGAATTAGCTCATCCAGCACTCTGAGCACCTCCTGGTGGCCAGTGACTCGCTTGCCACAGGCCCCTCCATGTCTCTCCCAGCCCCCATGCCCTTTACCTCAGGGTTCTGCCCCAGCAGTACCCACACACTCTGGGTCTCCCCTCCCAGGGGAACCCCCAACCTCTACACCCACCTTGCCTCAGTGGCTACTGCCAGTCATCATCTAGCCCCCATTCACTGGAGCAAACCGCAGTCGGTCATGGTCGCTCATCATTGGCAAGGAGGTTGGACCAGCAGCCTCTGCCTAACTCCAAGCTGCACCTCCCAGCCCTAGTACCCGTATAGGCCTTTATCATGGCCTCAGCCAGGAAGGTTGCCAGGCTGGAGTTCCCCAGCACTGCTCTGCCCCAGGTACCCTATTCCCAGGCAGCTAGGTCCTTCTCTGTTTCCACAGCTAGAGAAATTAACCCAGCTCCTCCCTGAGCCCTTATAACAGGGCCAGGTTTGGCCCAGCTGGGGCCACACCCCAGCTGTGGCTGCCTCCCCAATCAGACCAGCCTTCCTCCACCAGATGGGGGTAACTGCCCTGCTACAACATCTAAGATGTTGAATGTATCCCTCTTGTTATTCCTGTGACGCTACTGTAATGATAGAATATCAGGGTTGGAAGAGACCTCAGGAGGTCATCTAGTCCAACCCCCTGCTCAAAGCAGGACCAATCCCAAGACAGATTTTTACCTCAGTTCCCTAAATGGCCCCCTCAAGGATTGAACTCACAACCCTGGGTTTAGCAGGCCAATGCTCAAACCATTGAGCTATCCTTTCCCACTTCCCTCCCAACATTTATCCCTCTGTTAAGGTCACCAGATTTTATACTTACCTATGTATTTTTGTCAACTGCCGCCTTTGAATTAAGTTAAAACCCTCCTTACTAGATTGGTCAGGTGTACCCAATCTCTTCCCAGCAGCCCTCCTTCCCAGAACAGCATCCCATAGTTGAGGAAGCCAAAGCCCTCATGTTGACACCATCTGTGCAGCCATAAATTCATTGCCAGAATGCACGTGGCCCTGCCTGGATCCTTAGCCTAAACTGGGAGAATGGTCGAGAACACCACCTGCTTCCCCCAGCTCCTTCATTCTCCACCCTGGTGCTAATGATGATGTGATTTCTGGTTAATTAATGGTCCTGGGTTGGCTCTGCCATTCAAATCCGAGAGTTTGCTACTGGGAGTAAAGTGCCACATAGCCAAAGAGTCCAGTGCTGAACTATTATGTGGATTCATTCAGTCACCTAATTTTAGCACCATAAAACTTCGTTGCCTGATCTTGGAACTGCAACCTGCCCTGGGTCCCTCAAACAGAAAAGGGATGGCTGGGCAAATTATGGCTTACACTCACCATTACTACATTTACCTTTCCAGCTAAAGAATAGTAACAGGATTGTATTGTTACTTGGACCCTTTTCTATATCTTTACAAACAAGAACCTAAATGGCAATAGGCCATTGTACTGTTTGTGTCTTTTTTTGCATAATGGAATCCCATTGTAATTCTAATAAAGTCTGATATGTGAGTATTGTCACATCAGTCATATCTCAGCAATAAACAAGTTTCTGGTGCATTTGGGGTCTCAGGAGACATGGTGGTGAGTCCATGCTACTGTGAGCTTGCATTTTTTTTGACAATTATATTAATTTTTCCATTTAAAGTTATCCTCTTTTTTTTTTAGATTCTGTTATCTGTAACTCTTGTTACCAGGAAACAAAATGTATGGAAAGAAAGACAAAAGTCCACCAAGCTACCAAACAGCAAATACATCTATATTAAAACACAACAACCTAAAATAAATTTCCCTATAACTGCATAAATATTACTTCCTTTAAAATGCTCTCTGAGCAATCTAAACAATGACACCCTCCCCCATCCTCTTCCAGTGTTACAAACTTAGCACAGGGTTGGAACCTATTTCAGTAGAGTCACCCATTGGTAAAAGAGAATCAGTCACTCTAAGCTCTCCTATTGGCTCCACTCAGCTGCAGGTGAATCACTCACAGCTTTATCAGATTTCTACTCTGTATAAAGTCCACCAGTTAGGCTGGATTGTAAAGCAAAGTTTAAATTCTGAACCACCTGACACTGGCAAGGGAGTTTGAAAGCTGCACGAATGTGCTTGAAATCAGGACCTAGAGGGGAATACATTTTTATTGTCTGTAAGAATGTTTAGTTTTTCTTTCACATAGGTTAAATACATTAAATTAAAATAAATAAGGCTGGGCTTTTCAAAGGGGGCTAAGGGTGTTAGCTGCCCAGCTCCTATTGAATTTCTATTGGAATTAGCTACCTAACTTGCTTTGACAAGCCCAGCCTAAGTGTTCTCCTCTGTTTCTATGCACAGAGGAAAGCAAAAGAGGAATCCCTTTTTCTGAATCCCAGAGCAGCCCCTCCAGGGGTAACCTGAGGAGATCAGGATCCATGGATGGAACATGGGCGGGCCAGAGAGACAGAAAGTGGGGAGTGGCCATTTGCTATTTGAGTGCCCTCTCCACACCCCACGCCCATGGGCCCCTATATGGATGGCCCTGGCCTATATGGATTATTATTTATACTGCAGCCAAAAGTGTGCTAAGTGGTTTGGATTTCAGGAGATGTGCAGGTTTCAGGGGCCAAAGCCCTTTCTGTTCCAGGATCGGCTGAGCGAGCAAGCCTTACCCTTGCCACTGCAGTCCGGGGTACATCCCATGATGACAAACTCGGTTTCCTGTCCCCTATGCAAGAGGAAGCAGCAGCAGGAGAGAGAACACACTGAGACTGAGTTGGCCCTTTGCCTCCTTATAGGCTTTTGTCTCGTTTGTGTGTGTCAAGGACATGTTCTTTGATAGGGGGCCTTTTTTTCTCTCTTGTTTAATGAAGTCTGAATGGTGAATAGTTAATATAGAAAAAGGCAAGTAAATACAGTGCAATGCTGGTCATTGCAAAACTCATGATTCACAGGCTTGTGGATTATTATAATCCAGCTACTGCCTTCCTGTAATCCAAACTCTGAGATAGAAAAGCCATTAGCCTTTATAGTCTAGTGGGTGAGCTGAGGTCAGATCAATATATATAATCAGAATAATATAGCCAAACTAATGAGGTATTTAACATTTTAAGTGGCTATAGGAGTAATATTAATTTCAATCCAAACTCAGTGCAAACACCCTTAAAAACTATTCTTGTTTTATCAGCATTTAATGATGTAATAATAATACAATAAATATTTTATATCAATGTTCCATTATGAATATATGAAAATCATTGGCTAAGTGCTGAATCCTGCCTTTTTGAAGAGAAGGACATGCACAACCGTGAAAAACTGGGATTACTGGTAAATCTGAGCATTGTCAGGGCTACAGATGTTGTCCCCTCACCTGGGTGTTTTAGTGTTTCAGCCGCTGCAGATATGGATGTAGATGGGCTCCTTCCCTGTGCTCTGTTGCCCATCCCAATTCAGTATAATTAGTGATCTCTCTGTCATATACTCTTAGGAATCTCCCCTAGTCATTTTGCACATATACCTTCTTGGCTCACTTGGTCCCCAACTTGGTTCACTTCAACAACAGGAAATAGCGTGATCTCAAGCCCAAGTAGGTTTTTGTGAGAAGACCAGGATTCTGCTGGATAAGTTGCAATTTATTACAATTCACAATATGGATTGTGAATCTCATGTATCTCCTATGTGGGACCCTTAAGCAAATTTTCTTTTCAGTGTTGTTTCCAGGAAGTTAGATTTCAAAGAAAGCAGCAAGAGCTGCAGAATATGAGCAACACGAGGCAGAGACCAGGGTCAGATAGTGATCTCACTTATAACCATCTTAATATCAGTAACCGAATGGGTTACGCCACATTAGGCTGGAGTGAGCTCTGAATCTGACCGTGGACCCTTTATTGTTTCTGGAGGGTTCCATGCACACCCTTGGTGTATGCATACAATCCAAGTGACAAAATAACAATAATAAATAATATTGCTAGCAGGGCAGTGGAGTGAAAGGCATGCTGAGGATGGCCCATGCCATGCCTTACGGTTTGGTGTGAAATACTTTATATCCCAAGCCACAAAATGCTGCAGCCTCCTCTTACATATTGTATAGTTTCTGGATCTCTCACACATTGTACTGAAAGGTAGGCTGCTCTACATTTAAAAGTTTTACTAGCATAGGTGTACCAGTCCAGGGGAGTGATTTTTTCCCTACTGCTAATTGACACAGCTATGCTGGCAAAAGCCTTAGAGCAGACACAGTTATACTGGCAAAAAAAGTGCTTTTGCCGTACATCTTACTCTGGGGAACTGGTTTAAGCAGTCTTTTGGTCATATAAGCCCACTCTCCCATAGAGTGGTTGGCCAGTATAACTATCCTGGTATATATATATGCCAGCAAACCCTTTCAAATGTAGACAAGGCATTCATTACAATGAAGAGCACTTTAAACCTCTATTAGTAACTCTACATTACACTTGGCTTGCTTCATAAGTGAAGAATGTTATTCCTACTCTGGCACAAACAGAATAAACTATGGTTGCCATGGGACTATCCAAAGCCACATGTCCTCAACTTCTGGATCTTGCAGAAGGTGCTCGGATTTAGCTGAAAATGTATGAATTCACCTTCAGCCTGACTTTTCTCTATTGCCTACACATCTGAAGTGGTTCATGTGCTTTGTTTATTCCAGCATCTGTTTGGAATAATTTATAGTTGGAAATTTATTCCTGATCCACCCATTTGAGATGCCAGAATATAAATAATAGAGCAATAAAAAACAAACAAACAAACCCAAAAAAACCCCAACCAAAACTTTTGATCAAATTTTGCTCTTTTTCAGGCTCTTTCAGCAGAGAAGGAAAAATGAGATGGAGTTTCTGAAGTGCCGATATTTTGTGGCTGGTAGGATCGTATGAAGCTACAGTTTAGTGTTTAAATTGCTGTTAGTCTTTCAAATGCACAGATCATTACAGCTTTTGGTGATTTACTCTGTGCATAGTAGAGGGTAGGACTGGGCCCTTTATATGAACACATACCCCTATTGTGCAGTTTATGTAGTGACAAGACCAGACTTCCTTTTGTGCCATTATATAGTATAAAAATATGGGTCCCAGATGGCTGAATACAGAGGATCTTCACCTCCTACAAACATAACTTTTATTTTGTATCGTTGTTATATCGACTTACATTTCTTTCACGTTAGTAACTTGTTCCAGGTTTTCTTTTAACACTGTCTTGGATCTCTATCACCGGATATATATAATGGGCACTAAAGATGAAATACATTCATAGCCATAACAACAGAGCACTAAAAATATGTTAAAAGTACCATACTGATTAAATCAAAGCAATTGTTTTCAGTATTTTGTGGCTATAATAAAGAATGCATCGTTAATTGTCAGTACACCTGGTGTACATTCATTGCAAAGAACAACTCTTTATTGGAATATAGTGGAGCAAAAAATGCCCCTTTATTAATTTGATGTACATTAAATATCTTTGCATTTGTTACGTGTATGATAGGTATTTGGCAGATAAATTTATACACACTTCCACATTTTATAGATTTATACTGTACATAGTCATCCTACACAGAGCATGCCCTTTCACAGTTATAGAGACAGCTTTTCTCAGGGGACTTTATACACTTGGTCAAGCATTTTGGCAATCAGCAATCTGACACAGAGGAGCATGCCAGAAAGATGAGTTCACAATTGTACCAGCTGTACTTGGAATGAAAAATCCAGAAACCTGAAAGTGAGAATTTATCAATGCACAGACATGCAAGCACATATATACAGGAGTGTTAACTGTAACCCACATTACAGGAGATCATACAGAGCAGTAAAAAAACAAAAGGTCAGGGCCATTGCCAAGATCTCAGTACAAAATTGTGGATCTGAAAATGAATGTGTAGAATGGAAATTTAACTTAAAAATCTTAGTACTTTATATACAATATATATACATTGTCATGTTACAAAACACAGAATACCAGGACATAGACACACCATGTTTTGTATGTTAAAGACAGTGTGCCAAATTCTGCTCCCAGTTGCCTTGTTTCAACGCCATTGCTTTTACTTGAGCTCTACGGGGGAAAATTAAGAGCAGAATTTGGCTCAGCATAAAGAAAGCACATACATTTTTTCTTTTGTTTTTGCTATTTTTGGGGATTTAGGAGGCACAAACTAGTTACCAAGAATCAGTACCTTGACTATATCAGTAAATGATATTGAAGGCATGGAATTATATTTTCAGTTGGATGGTTATTTTTGTATACACGGGACTGAAATTAACCCAGTGAAGTGTGAAGAAGAAATCATCCATTTTTTGTTTGTTTACATGCCTTCACACGTCAAATATATTTTTGGCCACATACAAGTTACAATTTAATTTATTAGAATTTTAACTCAAGACAGATGATAACAAAATGCACATTTTTTAAACATATAAAATGGCTGGAAAATAAAGTGATCAGTTGATTCATGTCGTTTCTGACCTGGGATGATATTACAATGCAGTATATTGGTTGGAACCCCAGTCACTTGCATGAGGACATCAAAGGTTAAAATTATTAAATTACAATCCATACATTGGTAGATTAAACCAACATGTTATAGAGAACTCCTCTCACCCCAGGACTCAGTAAAGAAGTTGCTTCCAATACTATGTAACACAAGATCATGCATTTAACTGTTGTTTTTCTTTTAAGTTAAATTATAAGAAAGCTCAGGTCTTAATCCCGTAAGCTGCTCATTGACTATATAGGCATAGGGGCTTGCCTATATAGACCAACTTGCTGGATCAAGGCCTAAATCAGTAGGTGTATGCTGCTCTAGTTTTGGGGGATTTTTTTAAATGAAAGTATATTCTTCATGGTCATAGGTGAAGTGCTACAGAAACCGGCCACCACACTGGCTGGGATCCACATGGGGAGGGAGGAGAGAGCTCTAAGTTTCTTACAAAAACATTTTATTGTTAAAAAATAAAACTATTTAAAGTTAATGTTTAACATTCTATTACTTTTTCTTCTAAATTATTTCATTTTAATGTTTGTTACATACCAATAATGATGATAAGGTCAGCAACGTTCATTGGAAACCTAAAGAGTCATTTTCATTTTTTTAAAGAAAGACTACAAGAAAATGCAGGCTACAGTGTCCCACCACTGACATCATTTTTTTTCTTTCCATTAGAATATCCACTATCCACCAATGATGTTGTATCAGCATTGTTGCACTGTTGTGTTTTATTACTTAACTAAATGGTTCAGAATTAATTTCAGTCTCAAGTATATCAGGCAATACGCGTGATTCCCAACTATGGACAGTGTGGTGTTGTCTGTTTTAATTTCTTTTAAAAAAGTCTTAGTTTTCCTGTACCAAATATGCTTTGTTCATTCTTGTGAGAATAGAACGCCCTTTTTTTCTGCTGACTCCTTAATTCTGCAATGCACAGGCACACAGACTCCCCGGAAACACATTGGAAAGAATGAAGTTGTTTGCATCTAGGGAAGAAGCATAATGAATGCCGGAGCTCTAGAAATAACTCTCTCCACTCTCTTCCCTTATGTGTGTGCTTTTTCAGACTGGCTTCACTTGAATAATAGCAGGAATGGTACTATACACCGCTCATTATGGAGCTAGATCTTTGTGAATGTTAATGATTAATTGAAAGACACCCTGGCAATGGCTCTGTTTCTAGCTGGTCAAAGAATGCTGATAAGAGCAGTGGCAAACAATTTAGCCATAAGAACATTATTAGAACAGCAGCAGCTATGTCTGCAGAAACAATGAAAAACATACAGTACAGAAAGCAGACAGACATTCTCATATATTACACAGAAGTTAATATGTTGAGATCCATATGGAACATTATTCAGAACATACTTTGCTTCAAAAAAGAAAAAAAACCCAAGAATTTATATTTGATTTTGAATATTCTAGTATGCTGAGTCACTGGAACACGTGTGATTGATACTTCTATATGGTTTGTTGCTTCATTGGTTGGCACAGCATGGTGAGGGAAGGATGCAGCTAAATCAAAGCTTACTCCTAAAACAATTACAGGCGTTCTCTTTCAGTGACATAAAATGAATGGCAAACTAAGAAAGCGCTTGGCACCACAGCAATTTTATGGATGATTAAGTAAAGAATTTTGCACAAGGAAATGAGTAGTGTATTTTGTATTCAAAGCATAATGCAGCAAATGGCAATCAATGGCACTGAGAATGAAATTGCATTTTAAAAACAACATTCCAAATTAAGTTTTATAATGTATAAAAGTCTTACACTTGTCATACACACACACAGAGGAATGTGTCTCTGTGTCTCTGTGTGTGTGTGTATGCATTTTCACCAAAACTGTACAGTACATCTCCTTTACAATAAACAATACTCACGTAGCTGCATTATATCAGGGCAGTGATTAGAACTCAAAGAAAATTTACTGCAGAAAAAACCTAGGACCTGAACCATAGGCCTCTAACCTACTAGTCCTGACCTTTTTTTTGTTTTGTTTTATTCTATTTCATAATCTCTCGCTTTCTCTCTCCCCTCTCCTCCATCTTTTTTTCTTAATTGAGCAAATGTGGTCCTGTTGAGAATGAGAAATTGATCCTGCCACATTGCTTCAGCTGGAGATAGGCCTGAATTTACCAAGTAGACAGTGGGATGCCAGACAAGTATAATGGGAGTGAGTTTGAAAGTGTGTGCAGTGATGGGCAGAGAAAAGCACTAGACGGCAGTTCTAGCTGGAGGCACCCGTGAAATGGGAGCAGGGCTACAGAACACAGATCTATATGAGCACCTGGCAGTGTGGTTTGCTCTCAGCAGTTTATATGAAGTGATGTACAGTGTCCATTCATGGCACTGCAGTTTAGGGTTGCACTGCTGGGGCTCATGGTTCAGCTCTAGGGGTACCCATGCCCAGGGTATGGTAGGTGGCCAACCTTAGAAGTAAGAAGATGTGGGGATCTTTAGGATCCAAGAAGGAAGTAGCAGAGCTGACTGGCCATGGAGAGATCAAGGGAAACTGCAGTCCCCCAAGTTGATCCTCCCTCTCATTACTAGACTGATGTCCCGGGTTATAGCCTGCAGCTCAGATGAAAGGAGGAACTGAAAGCTGGAGTAGCTGACAAGATGCATAGTTCAGTTACTCCCACATGCCCGCTAGGATGTCTGTCCTATTAAATGTATATCAATGGGGAAGGTGGATGGAAGGGACAGTTCTATTTTGTGTTGAGTTACTCTTATCCAGTGACCATCGTGGCTAAGCAATCCCTTTCCCCTCCTGAGATATTAGACTGTCCATGGGGGTATGGTGAGGAGAAAGTAGCATGTACTAGACCATTCCACTAAAGAGAAGATCATTAAAGCCCCAATTGAATTTGTGATTTATCCCACAAATCTACTCAGCCTTGAAAATCAGGGAGGTATGACAGGCTCCCCAAAGTCACGTTTTTGCTGCACTAGAGGAGTCTCAGCGCAGCAGATAATTTCACCCTAATTTATATAAATTTAGGTGAAAAAAGACTGCAGACAAACTCTACTTCCTTTTAATTTATTTTATTTGGGTTGGATGCAGCGCTGCACAAACTGGTAAATGTGGAAATACACTAGTGTAAAACTGGTGTACGCAAGACAAGAATCAACCAAGCACACTGAGTCTTAGTTCTATGCCGTGTTTACTGAACCTCTGGATCAAAGAGAAGTCCTGAAGTGGCCTGGAGTCCTCTCTAGTAATTTTAAGATTCTAGAGCAGGGTTAAATGTTGAAGGATTCTCCTAGATCCAAGAAAAGAAGTGGAGGAAAACAGATCACTATAGGAAAAATAACGGATAAAAAACAGTGACAGGCCCATAAATGTTTTCCATAACCTGGTTAAACTGCACACACCCACACCTATACGTGCACACACCATGCTTGAAAGTTTTCAGAAAGATCAACTGGGCCACGTAGAAGATGCCAGCAGGATGATGTCAACCCGAGGACTATAATTTAATCACTCTGTTCTACAGAGCTTGAGAAGATCTACTACAAACTAATGCTTTCTAATTAGTTTGTGATTCTGCTTTTGTGTTACAAACTCACGTGTCTGACACATGTTTGCCATATTGTGGCAAAAATCCAGTTTTGTGTTTATTTGCATGCTAAAGTATTTCTTTTGATACTGTTTGCAGTGTTGTGGTAGCCATGTTGGTCCCAGGATATTACAGAGACCAGGTGGGTGAGATAATATCTTTCATTGGACCATCTTCTGTTGGTGAGAAAGACAAGCTTTCAAATTTCAGGACCTGAAGAAGATCTCTCTGTATCTCAAAAGCTTGTCTCTTTCATCCACAGAAGTTGAGCCAATAAAAAATATTACCTCCCCCACCTGGTCTCTCTTCATGCTGTGTTTCCTGAACTGATAGTAAAGGATCTTATTAACAAGGGTTGACATTTGACAGTGAGTTTGGTGAACAGGAAGGCAGGAAATGCTGAGGAAAAGTAGTCCATCTGACTTGTTTTCTTCTGGAATTTGCTGAGCATTTTTTTCCCACATTCTGGAGGAAGTGGAGCAGCTCTGCTTGCACTTCCTGTATATGTGACCCACTGAATGTACAGTTTTGAGGATTCATTTTTAACCTTGTGTTTGAACTGTAGTTCCATTTCCAGCTAAATATAAACAAATAAAGTGTGTCAGACAAGTTATGCTAACATAGTGCTGCCTTGGTTGGATAAGGGAGCTATGACAGGATGTATGTAACGCTCCCTGGCTGAATGAAGAAGTGTTTTAAAACCCTTCACTGGGGAAAGAGCTAAAGCCTAGCCAATAGAGACTGCCTGAGCTGTCAGGCCTGGAGAAAGGAGCTGACAGCTATGGCTCCATTAGGCTACTGGAAAGTGGAGCTGACAGATGTGCCTCAATAGCATGGCTGGCAGCTATATAAAAGTGAGGTTTCCAGGGGTGCCAAGAAAGAAAAAGGGTGGGGCTTCTGGGAAAGAAGAATGAAACTTCCTCCCAAGTGGAGCTGAGCTTGGTGACAGTACCAGGGCGCTTTCCTTGATCTTCATTCACCACATCTAAAGGGATAAGTGGAGCTTCTAACAGGAGGATCTTTATTCCTTGATTATGTGTGTTAGTTAGACCACCTGGACATTACATGAACTTTCAGAGACTATCTGCTTCCCATGATGGGGACAACCTGAAGGGCTGTTTTGCTTTAGCTTGTTTTCCATCCTGGGTTAAAGAAGTGTTGACCTCAAACCCAAAGGGTGGAGCATTGGCTTATTACTGGAGGATATATGGAAATTAAAGGCAATTGAGAGGAATAAGTGAGGGAATTTAGAAGAGGATCTATGGAAGGCAAGTTAATTTGGAATCAGTAGAATGGTAGGATCAGGGAGAAGAAAGGAAAAAGTGAGATGGGAGACTTGATAGATTTAATAGCCTGTTTGGAAATCTTAGGAATAACAGGGAGCAGGAGGCTGGGCAAGAGGAGGACAGCTGGGCTGGAGCTATCAGGCAAGGAGCTCTGGCATCTTTTCTTCTGTGATTAAAGGCTGCATGATTGTCCTCAGTGAAGGCACTGGCTAGAACCAGGCACTATGAAGGCAGGCTTCCCTGCATATCTCTGCCAGCCCACCCTGCAGGAACCATGCAGTTCTAGCCCTAGCCCTCTCTTTCTATAGTTATAAATCTCTGACTACCTTGAGCAAACATTATCACTATGTTGAACCCTCTTAATTTCAAAGCAGAAAAAAGGCTAGAACTTGTATCTTCCTGCACAAATAACAAGGCCCCCAACATTTGAACTGAAAGAGAATCTCTGTTACCTCACAGCAGGATAAGGACTATGATACACAGAGAAGTAGTTATGATTTCATCCATTAGAGGGCTCTGGTACATTAACCTAAGCCAGTTTGGTTTGTTCTCTCTAATATGTACACACACAGTATATGGCATTTTCCTATGAAGTTGCATGTGATTTATCTTCTTCAATGACGTAGAGTAGCATCTGGATCTAAGCCTCCAAAGGTCAAATACTGGTGCTCCAAGCGGCTGTACTACCAAGCCACTGATTGTATGTACACAGCTGCAATTATATTCTCTGCTCTTGCCCTCACAGCATAACATGTTGGGAATATGGAGGAGGGAGGGCTTGCACTTATTTTCTCTTTGTTCCTCTTCCCTTCTATTCTTCCTTTTCTTTCCCCCACTCCCTTCTTTGCTCTCCCTTCTTTTCCCACCCCCACCTCACTTTTTTAGTGTGTGTGTGGGAAGGGTCTTATAACATTCATTGGTATCCTGGAGCTGCATCCATGCACTCAGGTATTTTCTTTTTCTGTAGGCCAGTTTATATCACTTGCCATATCCCAATCACACGATGTGCTCTAATGCTGTTGGCTACACTGTATCTAGGCTGAGTCATACACTGAGGTGGCTATAAGCAAGAGATCTAAGATGTAGCCTAGATTTAGCAAAATCACCAGCATTGTTGTGGATAACGGTGAAATAGTGGTGAGGATTTTTTTTTAATAGTAAATGAGCACGTTTTTAAACATAATGAGATTTTAGCATGTTAGCCCTGAATTGGAGCCCTCAGTAACCGATCCTTACTTTCCTATGTCCCCTTTCCTCCACACTGGTCATAGTGCTGCACATATTGAATTTCGTAATTCTTTAAAGTAACATACAGAACTGAACACAACATATCGCTTTAAATAGACAGTGTGTGGCACAAAAATGTTATTTACCACTGGTTGTTGATCATCACTCTAAATCTGTACAGAGGCTTCAGATTTCGAAACAAGATGTGCAATAAGTACAAGGCAGTCATCTGACTAAGGGATGACACAAGGGAGTGCCCTGAAAAATGAGCGAGAGAGAGAAAGAGCGAGACGCACACAATGGCCAGAATTAGATACTATCCTAATTACAGGAAACGGCTTTTCACTAATGCTAAGGCTGTGACAAATAGATAAAATCCACAAGACTCAAAGCTAAGGCTAACATTCTGTCTTTTTTTGGGAGGTGTGCAGGGCTGGGAGGACTAGGAAGTGTTAAATGATGAGATATTGTTAAGATTAATATTTGCAAATTTATGCCAATTGTATAAACTGATATACTAAGAAATGTAACTTTTTTTTTTTTTTTTAAGTTTAGCAGTTGTAGGTAAATGATTTGGTTCTGGAGATTCTGATCATGTTAAACAGAGGCCAAAGTTAACATGTAGGAGGCATTATAATACAAAATATTTTTTCTAAACATTGTATGTCATCAAGAGAGTAAAAGTTAGTAGGTTAAATAGCAAAAGCACTTTTCTTAAAGCTGTTTACTTTTCATACAGGCATTGGGCTTTATTCTGCCTTCACTCACACTAGTTTTACATTAGTGTAACTATTGACTAGAGTAGAACTACTCATGGTTTACACCGAGATAAGTTCAGACAAAGCCCTTGTTTTCTAAAATTCTCAGAAATTTCCAGACATCCAAGTGTTGGTATCTCTAAATACACGCTGGAGGATCAGCAAGCAGTGAAAGTGCTGCTTTTCCTATTCTCTTACTTTGGTCACCCATTATGAGCTTTGCTGTCCTCTGTAACAGGAGTTGTTTCTCCTCAGCACAGACAGCTTTACTGTTATGATTGCAAATGTTAATCTTTAACCACGATTGAATCTACATAAGATGGTTTCCTCTGAAAGAGGCATTGCCACTGCCAAAGCCTGCCGTGCCCTTTTCTAAGAAAGCAGGAAGTCCCTACTGCTTAAATATAGTCACACAACGTTAATATTCTCAGTACCGATGCAGAATATGCAGTTTCCTGTTTAATGCTGCATGCATTGATCTGTGTAAGATTGACATTTACTGCACCAATACTGTTAAATAATTGACTTCCATGTCTGTATCACTGTGGAAGCTAATGGTGTCATGGCAAAAATCTAGGACCTATTTTTTAATGTCCTAGATGTGACAATACGCTTGCATTTTAAACACCTAGCTATGAGCACGGTTTTCTCTTCCTGAATATGTCTTTGAAAATGTTTCAAGAGGTAGCTTTGCAATTTGAAAGATAAAAAGTATTAAACAGCAAAAGTATGCAAAAGAAGGTGAAACTTTAAAACTTTCTTATGGAAGTTTCTAAACCTCTGTTACAGAAAAATATCTCATTTTGAGTTAGATTTCTGCTATCTGATCACCATTCTAAGAACTGAAAATCTGAAGCCTTTGCACCATTCAGTTAGGAGAGTTGACACTTGAAAGGAGAGGGAAATAAATCATAAATGGCTTTTTTCCAGTTTTACATCAACACCTGGGTTCTTGTGTCAGGAAGTCGAAGTCCCACCAGACCTCCACACACTAGAACAGTTGAAGCTAGAAGAATGGGGATTGCTTTGGTGATGCCAACAAGGGAACCAAATATTAAGTTTCCAAGTACAGCTGCTGCTTTACATAGTGCGTTCAAAAAGCCGAAGCCTGTTGCCCTAAAAGAAAAAAAAAGAATAACATTAAACATGCTTGAAAAATTAAAGCCTTTGGGACAGATCCTCAGCTGGGGTAAATCAGGGTAGCCCCATTGACTTCAGTGGAGCCATCCCAATTTACACCAGCTGAGGATCTGGCCTCTTGATTGTATAGTGTGCCAACAAAACAAGGGGATGATCATCTTTGTATGCGGAACAGAAAGTTTTCATTTCCTCCAGCTGGCACACCTGATCAAACAGTACTTGGTGGAAATGCTGATGAGATCTCATCCTCATATAATAATGAACATTAAGACTTTGGACATGAACCGAATGGGGGCTTGAAAAATGGGTCTTGGGATGGAGGTGAGATGTAAGGGTATGACTACACTGCAAAGAAAACCCCACAGCACCGAGTCTCAGAGCCCGAATCAACTGACTCAGGTTTGTGGGGTTGGGCTCTGGGGCTATAAAATTGCAGTGTAGACATTTAGGCTCAGCTCTGAAAGCTTGCAAGCAGGGAGGGCCTTGAAGTCCAGGCTCCAGCCCCAGCCTGAACATCTACACTGCTATTTTCAGCCCTGCAGCCCAAGCCCCATGAGTCTGAGTCAATTGACCCAGGCTCTGAGATTTGGTGCCACAGGTTTTAATTTGAAGTGTAGACGTGCCCTAAGAGATTCTGCAGAATAGGGAAGGGAGGTGGTTTGCTAGCTGAGAATCTAATAAAAACGCATCTGAGTGGACATTGCTTTATGGAAACATAATATATGATCCTATTAATATTCTGTATCAAAGCCCAAGAGTAACTCGTCTGCTTAGCTGATGACAAGGTTAAAACTAGATATGTTCTGCAAACCACTTTGATTTTAATAAACCTTGTTTAATCATGAATATATCATATGGAGACTGTTGCTTAGGTAATTTTGCACAGGATGTCCCAAAGAGAACAAAACCTCTAATAGAAACAAAGAAAGGCAAAGGGTATCAGAAGTGTTAGTCAATATGGGTTTGGACAGAGGTGTCCTGTGTCATCAGGGGCTTCAGTCAGAGGAACAGAAGGGTGAAGCCTGATGACCAAGAAGAAGACACTGTAGTGGGATGTTGTACAAATGCTGAAGCCAACATTCTTCTTTTCCAAGAATTTTTATGGGAGAAAAATCATAAATGTTGGTATCTATTGTTTCCACATTAGCTCTGTGAATTATGCACTTTCTGAACTCATGACACATGGTCAGTCTTGCTGTGTGATTATAACTATCATTGCTGTATTAGACCCTTGGCATGTACTGTGGTGCCCACAGGTCACTTGCAGCCAACAGCTGTGTTTTATGATTCCCTTGCAACCTTTAAAATACTTGGACTTTAGCAAAATATTGTTCCTTTTGATTAAAGTATTAATTATTCTTTTTTATGCAACACATGGTGCCCCTTTAACATACCACACTAGGGAAAAAACCTCAGTGATATGTCTGGGGGAAAAGAGACAAGCGGATGGAAAGCAGAAGCTATCAAGAGATGCTGCTTGAGAGGGTAAGCAGGAAAGTCATGGGAGGGCCACTCAGAGTGGCCACCAAATCTAGAAATCTTACCTTTTGTCCCTAAGGTGGCTATTACTCTGGTATGTAATCACTGCTTGCTGCCAGAGAGTCTGCTGAGAATTATGCTTGAAAGGAGAAATTGAAATGCCTTGGAACCTTTGAGGCTGCAAGATTTGTGGCATGAGAGAGGGAACAGTGCAGACCTGTGAGACTCACTTTTTAAGTGGGGAAACTGAGGAAGCCCTGTAAATATATTACCCAAGAAGCCATTGAAACCCTCTGACTGAGAGATGGACCAAGGAATCCATTGCAATGTTGCCTGAGAAGCTGCGAATGCCACTGCCTGACAGAGAGATTGAGGAAGCCCTAGGAATGATGATCACTTGATGATTCCCTGTTCAGTTCATTCCCTCTGGGGCACCTGGCATTGGCCACTGTCTGAAGACAGGATACTGGGCTAGATGGACCTTTGGCCAATGTGGCCGTTCTTATATTCTTAAAAACTGTTGAAGAAACCAATCAAGGGGAGGACTGTGGGAGCCTTGGGAACACTGTTGAAGGAGGCTGGCACCTCAACAGGTGCTAGTTCTGCACTAAAATATAGCAGTGCAGTCAGGGATAGCATGGGCAGCAGCTTGGGCTAGCCGCCTGAGTACAAACCTGCCTGGACCCCCTGGATATATGCTTGGGCAGCTAGCCTGAGCCACCGCCTGTACTACTGCTGGCCACACTGCTATATTTAGTGCACTGGCTTGAGCAGAGCTAGTGCATGTCTGTCTGCCCATGCTGGGAAGCCCATTCCCAGCTGCAATGTAGATGTACCCTTAGAGGGGCCCTAGAGAGCAGGATGTGATTTTCCCCATCTCCCCAGGAGAGTCTGTGTTGTAAGGTGAGGCTCACGAGGAGGGGAGTCCCATAGTGCAAAATGGGGCATCAGTATAGTGGTATTTGAAGGAAGCTGACTGATACAGGGAGGACCTCTTGGAAGGGTTTAAGAATCCAGTCTGACTGATGCCAGGGGGGAATCATGGTGAAGGCAGAGAGCTTGATTGGTACTGGGAGGAGTATCATGGTGGAAGAAAGGGATTGATTAGTATGAGAAGTAGGTATTGTTCCATTTTTGTCTTTATTTATGCACAGAATATAACCCTAAAGACATACAACTTATTTGTTATGATCAGTGCAAATATATATATATATATATATTAGGGCTGTCAAGTGATTAAAAAAATTAATCACGATTAATTGCACTGTTAAACAACAATAGAATACCATTTACTTTAAATATTTTTGGATGTTTACTACATTTTCAAATATATTAATTTCAATTACAACACAGAATACAAAGTGTACAGTGGTCACTTTATATTTATTTTTTATTACAAATATTTGCACTGTAAAAAAACAAAAAAAAAAGTATTTTTCAATTCACCTAATACAAGTACTGGAGTGCAATCTCTTTATCGTGAAAGATGAACTTACAAATGTAGAATTATGTACAAAAAAAAAATCTGCATTCAAAAATAAAACAATGTAAAACTTTAGAGCCTACAAGTCCTCTCAGTGCTACTTCTTGGTGAGCCAATCACTCAGACAAACAAGGTAGGTTATAATTTGCAGGAGATAATGCTGCCTGCTTCTTGTTTACAATGTCACCTGAAAGTGAGAACCGGCGTTCGCGTGGCACTGTTGTAGCTGGCCTTGCAAGATATTTATGTGCCAGATGCACTAAAGATTCATATGTCCCTTCATGCTTCAACCATCATTCCAGAGGACATGCGTCCATGCTGATGATGGGTTCTGCTTGATAACGATCCAAAGCAGTGCGCACTGACGCATGTTCATTTTCATCATCTGAGTCTGATGCCACCAGCAGAAGGTTGATTTTCTGTTTTGGTGGTTTGGGTTCTGTAGTTTCCGCATCAGAGTGTTGCTCTTTTAAGACTTCTAAAAGCATGCTCCACACCTCGTCCCTCTCAGATTTTGGACGGCACTTCTGTGTCTTAAACCTTGGGTCGAGTGCTGTAGCTATTTTTAGAAATCTCACATCGGTACCTTCTTTGCGTTTTGTCAAATCTGCTGTGAAAGTGTTCTTAAAACGAACATGTGCTGGGTCATCATCCGAGACTGCTATAACATGAAATATATGCAGAATGCGGGTAAAACAGAGCAGGAGACATACAATTCTCCCCACAAGGAGTACAGTCACAAATTTAATTGATGCTTTTTTTTTTTAAATCAGCATCATCAGCATGGAATGGTGGCCAAAGCATGGAAGGGCATACGAATGTTTAGCATATCTGGCATGTAAATATCTTGCAACGCTGGCTACAAAAGTGTCATGTGAACGCCTGTTCTCACTTTCAGGTGACATTGTAAATAAGAAGCAAGCAGCATTATCTCCTGCAAATTATAACCAACCTTGTTTGTCTGAGTGATTGGCTCACCAAGAAGTAGCACTGAGTGGACTTGTAGGCTCTAAAGTTTTACACTGTTTTGTTTTTGAATGCAGTTATGTAACCAAAAAAAAAATATCTGCATTTGTAAGTTACACTTTCACGATAAAGAGATTGCACTTCAGTACTTGTATGAGGTGAATTAAAAAATGCTATTTCTTTTATCATTTTTACAGTGCATATATTTGTAATAAAAAATAAATATAAAGTGGGCACTGTGCACTTTGTATTCTATGTTGTGATTGAAATCAATATTGGAAATGTGGAAAAACATCCAAAAATATTTAATAAATTTCAATTGGTATTCTATTGTTATAAGTATGATAATCGCGATTAATTTTTTGAGTTAATCACATGAGTTAACTGTGATTAATTGAGAGCCCTAATTTTTTATATATATATATATATATATATAAACACACACATATGCACTTATTGTAGCTTCCACTAGTGCCCTAAGGCCAAAATTTGCCCAAAAGATTATGAACACTGAGAAAAAGAATGTTTATGTAGAGATAATGTAATCCTTTTCTATCAACAGGTCTCAGCCTAAATGCAGTAAGGCTAAGAGTTAACAGAACTAACAATAGGGTGACCAGACAGCAAATGTGAAAAATCGGGACGGGGGTGGGGGGTAATCGGAGCCTATATAAGAAAAAGACCCAAAAATTGGGACTGTCCCTATAAAATTGGGACATCTGGTCACCCTAACTAACAAAAGAATATAGATCTAGCTAATGCAAATTTAGACACAGATCTAGACATGAAATCTTTGGAAGAGCAATGCTAAGGAACATATAGGGATACTTTTTATATTACTCTGTAGAGGTAAATTGCTTCACAGATGCTATCTGCTTACATCATCTAGTTATAACAAGGGCCTGCATATAATTTCCTGAGCATTTGGAACATTTATTTTCATATCCTGTGTGCTCTACAACTAGCACATTCAGAACCTGCAGTATATTCCAGGACTGTTATCAGGTGGATGTCTCTGTATTTTAACTCAAATATTAAGGTAATTTTTAAAGATGGTATGTAATATATTTGAACTAAATTGGTGCAGTATTCAGGTTCGGAAAAAACCTAGCTCTTTTGCAAAATATAATTGGCATAGTCAAACTTTTGCAACTGGATGGTGCTGCTAATTTTCTGATCTCATGAACATTGTCAAATGATCATAAAGAGAGACTGTTAAGACTGTTAAAATAAGCCCATTTTTCTTTGCCCTTGACTGTTTTGAGGTTTTAAAGCGAACAACCCTGTAGTAAATGTCATCTTTTGATCTTTACGCAGTCTCCATGCATAAAATGTTGCATAAAATACTATGTTGTTAATTGTGACCAGGAACAAAAATAAGATGTTCAAAGAATGAAGAAAAATGTCTGAATAATGTAGTCCTTTCTTGCTGCATCCGAATGGTGTTCTCTCTATTTTCAATCATCTCTGATTGCTCACTTGAATCTTGAAACTATGGGCCTGACTGTGCATGCCTTGTGCACCAATAAACATGAACAAGAGTTTCGATGCTCAAGGAAAGCAGAATCAGGCCCTACAGCTTTAAAATACAAACGTATTTGTTAAAATATTTGTGATTCAAATCAATTATATCCCATATTAATACTTCCCTTCACTGCACCCATAACTCATTCTAGATTGACGGAGGGACTGAGAAATGTTGTATGTATCTGCCCCAATCTCCAAGCACAACAGGGCACAATCTCCCCCTCTATCTCTGCTGCAATCCTTGCTGCTGTGCTTCGAAGAGGAGATGAAGTGTACTGACATTCTAAGAATCATCAAGGAAACTTGGTGAATCATCAAAGCACTCAGTGTGGATTGAAATGCAGATGCCTGAAGGCGTGAAGTCATTACCAAACGTACCAATCTGCACTACATTGATCAGTTAATGGGCAAATTGTTGGCACAAACTCCTGTTTTCTGACTCTATGTGAGGAATTAGCTGTGTGATTCCCATTAGGGACCAGGGGAGTTATGTAGTCATAATCCTGTGCACAGCTTAGAAAATTGACAGGAACACATCACATCAATACTGGTAGTGCAGTGGGGTGGATCTGTTCAACTCTTTAAAAATTATTTATTTTATATCTTTTAGTAATAATAGAATAACAATATGCAAAATCCTCCAGAAATATGGGGGTGTGACGGGTCTGCCAGTGTGGTGGCAGTTAGAAGGTAGGTTTTAATTCTGGTGCAAGGGAGGCCTGGTTTAGTTAAGACATGACAAAGAGAAATGGCTTCCTTTAGCCAAAGTCCCAAATGAAAGAAGTGGCTAAAAATGGGAGGTTAGTGACCCAAGCCTGTAGATCACCAGAGATCTTTCCCTGGATGCCATGTATATTCTGTGGGCCAGGTACTTCTACTATTAAACTTAATGGTCTGGCCTTGCAGCCATAGCACATAGTGACTATCTTCCTGAAATCCCAGCAGCATTTGCAGGGGCCCCTGTCTGTACAGGCCAGGGATTTGACACTTTAGTTTCCAGACCCAGTGCCAGGTTCCATCCACATCTTCACATAAGACTATGAATGGCATTATCATGGCTCCCTGAAATATGTGTGAGAAGATATAATGGAAGCTAGCAGTTTTCCCTCAATATGCTATGGCCAATCTTCTAATGTTAACAACTCAAGCATGTCCAGTTTTTTCCCCCTTTCACATTAGGACACAGTTTCATATCCTAGACTAAGAAGGTGTAAAATTTTACCCACAAGTAGGACCACAGAATTTGCCTTTCTGCATCAGATTAATGGTTCATCAAGGACAATTGTATAGTCTGGTTATAAATCTCTGAAATGTGATCATTTCACCACCACACATGGAAGTATACAATTGGAGATATAAGAAAAGGAACTATAGTCAGAGAATTAGGGGTCCTAGATTTTTACATCCTTGATGCTGAAGAGTGAGGGAGGAAGGAGATGGACACTTTGACAAGTACCTAGAGAACTAGATCAAGTGAGTTAATAAAACCCATGTGCTTTTTACAAAAATTTTTTCCAGCTGAGTTTATCTGAAGTCATCTGCTGGACAGGACAAGTGCAAGTTGGCAGATGGGAATGATCAGGATTATATTACATATGAATCCTCCTTGAGATCATATCTGAAACAAAACATACAGCAGTAGCCTAAAAATAAAGACAGCAAAGAAAGACTTGTGAGGCATTTTATGTCATAAGAAAAGAAACATGAGTTTCAACAGAGTGCAGTTGAACCACATCCACAGGATGGCAGTAGAAAATAACTGCCAGGAAGTGTACTGTGAGTCAGTGACTGCAAAGCTATGTCTGAGATGAATACAAAATTTCTCTTCTGACAGCAACAACAATACAACATAGGGTTTAAAATATCCTGTGGATAATGTTTATCACTCTGGGGGAGTTCTCCAGGCTCAGAAAGGGAAATGAAGGATGGGTGCACTGAGTAGTAGGTAGATCTGTAATTTTTCATTTTTGACCCAACTCTATGCACTCTTTTCAAATGCTCTGGGAAAAGGCAGGATATGATGATTGCATTTTACAGTACATTGTGAACTCTAAATTAGCTGGCCAAGATCAAAATCCAGATGTCTGGCAGACCTAGTGAAGTTAATGAACTGTTGGATTACTTGATCTAATGTGACCGTGAGGAGGTACAATGAGATGACTATACTTATCAGTCTTATTCCAAAGTCCACTTAGGTTTGGGCTTATATATCTGGTCACAGCTACTCCTGGGTGAGAGTTGTAACTTCTAATCGTGGTGCTCCCCAAACTAGTTCACAAGAAGCGGTTGTCATTTACATGAATGTAGCAATTGAATGTTAAAGTAAGAAAATCTTCCTAAACATCTCTTCTCTAGAGAATTTTAGCCCTATTCCATTCAAATGTGTATTACAGATAGAGCTGGTTGCCTGTGCAACCTTAATTCTACCTCCTCGTGCATATGCATTATGGTACAGTCTTTAATTACTTGACTGCATACTATTGTTTTCCCACAGGTCCCTTGCCTGATTCAGTGCACGGCATGGACCTGCTCTGGGGATAAATCAGGGCTGTACAATGAAAGAGACTGTTGTCTGTAGGACCCCTGCCTCACTTGTTGAAGAAGCTGGAAGGTGTGTACTGAATGAATCATGGGAATGCCATAAGAGAAAGGACAGTCTCATGCTTAAAGTTGAATGCTGGGCTGCAGAACTGGATTCTATCCCTGCCTCTACTACAGAGTCCCTGTGTGATGCCAGGCAAGTCGCATAACCACACTTCACTAATTGTGTGTTCCTCATTTTCTGGGTGTCCAACTCGAGACCCCAGAATCTGATTTGCAGAAGTGCTGCAGCTCATTGCTGCAACTGAAGTCAATGGGAGCTCTGCTTTGAACATATAAGCTGTTATATGATGCTAAGTATTCTGAAAAGTTAGATCTTAGGTGTCTCAAATTGGAAACCCAAAACTAGTGGACACTTCTGACCATATTGTGCCTCAGCTCCCCCTGTGTGAAAAGGGAACTGGGATGTTGTGACGATTAATTAATTTATGATTGCGAAGAACTAAGAAACTAGAATAAGAGCACCTTAAGGGAAAAAACACGGGGTAATTAATAATTCTGTAGTCAGTGCAGGGTTTTGATGGTGTGCAGTAAATAATGCATGGAGCCACATGCTAAATGATGAAGGTAAAAGAAATATTGGATAGCTTGCTCAGTGAGTGAACACTGTCCATCCTGTACACTGAATGAGTCAGGGTCCCATCAGAAAAATAAATACAGGGGGCTGATTTAAGGTTGTTAAGCAACCTTAATTCTGGCATTTCCAAACTTGTGAGTGTGCTTGACTTTGCAACCTTAATAATGTTCTTTTAACATAATTTTATTTTGTGTAATTGAGATACAATTCTGATAAGAAAAAATCTCAGGGAACAGAGGGAGAAAGATTTTGAGATTGCATGAAAATACGAGACAGCACTTTCCTTGTCAATTAATCTGGGAAAATCTTAAGGGTTCAAAACCTATATTTCTTAAATGTTTGTAAGGGAGAAGGTTTGGGAGGACCTTAAGTGGCTGTAGATTGATTTGGGGCAGATACTATGGGACTGAGTCTGAGACTAATCAAAGGCTTTCCAGAACCAATCTGTTGGCTGAGCAACCCATCCAGAAGGAAGGTGATGCTCAACAAGTTACTATCTTTAATGACCTGTTTTATGCGGTTAGAAACTGGACTAATGCAGCTAATCATTATCGTATTGTACAAAAATGTGTTTATAAAGCAGTAAAGAAAAACCCAGAAGTATCAGAGTTACTGTTGTGTACATTTAAAATCTTAATTAGAGAATAGGTGTATCTCCTATTTCACACTCTATGTAGTCTCTTATATTTACAGTTGAACAGCTCCGATGAAGATTTATATTGTATGTCCAGACAAAAAGTATGAAGATGGAGTTAGTACATACCAGTCATTTAGGACAAACTACATTAAAGGAGCATTGTAATTACCTCAAACCCAAGCATTAGAAAACCCAGGAAACTCACAGCTAAGGTTAAACTTAAAAGAAACCTAAACATGTTAAGGTTCACAAATGCAGTTAGGTTACTGAAACAACCCACACTCTCTCCTGTAGTCATACCAACACAGGGAAAAATTAAATGTGTCGCTGTATGTCATGTACATTGATTATTTTCAAAATTCACATTGTATACCCAACTGACAAAGAGCCAATATATTACATACATTACTTGTAGTAGTTTATTAAACTCATGACATTGGCAAATTGTCAGGTGTATGGGGTCCAGCTAGCTTCTAAGACCTATTGGGGAGCTGTGCTGGAAGGAAGGGAGGGTTTTTTGGGTTGGATCACTTGCCTATGTTAAGCCTCACCTCCTACAGCTGGAAAACAGCTGCTTTTTTTCTAGCCCACTCTCCAGCTGCACCTTGCTTTCCTCTGTTGCTGGTTCCTGACCTCTCCTACAGGCAGGGAAACAGTAGAGAAAGCAGTGCACAGCTGGTAGTGGTAAGTAACTGATAATATAGGACAGAATGGCTCCATGCAGGGGAGAGGGCTGGCAACCAAGACGAGGCAAGACAGTACCTTAAGGCTCTCAGCCAGTTTTGGACTGGGCCTGTGTGCTAGTGTGCAGTCAGGTGAGAGTAAAGGAGGATTAGGGAGATCTGAGAGGTCTCAGAGGGACAGAGAAAGGGTAAGCAGAACCAGGGATGGAGGCAAGGATGGGAGAGTGGGGGAAAGGAAGGACGAGAGAACAATTGTTTGGAAGGTTCTAAAGGTTAAGGAACTATTTATGGTGATCTAGAGACTGATAGACCATAAGGGTACATGTGAAGTCTATAGATAAATATGGATGGGCCTGTATAAAAAATATATATATTTACCTAATAGACCATAACAGAAAGAATGGTTATGGTCCATTGTGTCAGCCTGTACTTGGACATCTGCAGTGTTGTTGTAGCTGTGTTGGTCCCCCGTATATGAGAGAGACAAGATGGGTGAGGTAATATCTTTTATTGGACCAACTTCTGTTGGTGAAAGAGAGACAAGCTTTCGAGCTCCACAGAGAAGAAGAAGAGCCCTGTGGAGCCCAAAAGTTTGTATTTTGAAGAACATTTTGGAAAGTGCAAATTTACTGCTGCAATTTATGCCCATTGCTTCTTGCCCTATCCTCAGAGGTTAAGAAAAACAATTTTTCTTCCTCCTCCTTGTAACAACCTTTTACATACTTGAAAACTGTTATCATGTCCCCTCTCTCAGTCTTCTCTTTTCCAAACTAAACAAACCCAATTTTTTCAATCTTTCCTCATAGGTCATGTTTTCTAGACCTTTAATCATTTTTGTCGCTCTTCTCTGTACTCTCTCCAATTTGTCCACATCCTTCCTGAAATGTGCCACCCAGAACTGGACACAATACTCCAGTTGAGGCCCAATCACCTCAGAGTAGAGTGGAAGAATTACTTCTCGTGTCTTGCTTACAACACTCCTGCTAATACATCCCAGAAGAATGTTTGCTTTTTTTGCAACAGCGTTACACTTAGCTTGTGGTCCACCGTGACTCCCAGATCCCTTTCCGCAGTACTCCTTCCTAGGCAGTCATTTCCCATTTTGTATATGTACAACTGATTGTTCCTTCCTAAATGGAGCACTTTGCATTTGTCCTTATTGAATTTCATCCTATTTACTTCAGACCATTTCTCCAGTTTGTCCAGATCATTTTGAATGTTAATCCTATCCTCCAAAGCACTTGCAACCCCTCCCAGCTTGGTATTGTCCGCAAACTTTATAAGTGTACTCTCTATGCCATTATCTAAATCATTGATGAAGATATTGAATAGAACCAGACCCAGAACTGATCCCTGTGGGACCCCACTCTTTATGCCCTTCCAGCATGACTGTAAACCACTGATAACTACTCTCTGGGAACTACTCTCAGAGAACACTTCCTTCCCACAGGAGTCTAATTACTTCAATGGTTTTTGGATTAGGTCTATAGTCCCTCTTTAGAAGTTGTACTTCTTCTCTGCTCCTGGTTTCCTAGGCAATGTAGATGGAACTCCAGAGCCCATGGAGCCTCACAGACGGGCAAAGGGTAGGGAGTCACTACAGGGAGAGGGGATCACAGGCAGGCAGGAATTGGCATGGGAACACACTGAGAGGGGAAGAGGTGGCCAGTTACAGGAAAAGGAGCAGCAAATTGGGTCCACGCAAGTGTTACTTTTCACATAACTTTGCAAAAATAGGGCCAGCCCTGCATAGAAATAACCCAGAAGGCCACTGTTAGGGCCAGATTTCCTACTCAACAGCTCTCACTGACAACAACAGGTGGGCTGGGAGCTGAGCTCTTGTGAAAATCTGGTATATATTGCCAATGGCCAGTCAAAGATCAGCAGATTCTACCAACCAGCCTTTTTATGCAATATAAAAATATTTGATCTCTGGTTGAGCCCTTGTAGAAGAAATTTCAGCTGGAAGTCATCTTTTGTGGTGGAACTGTGGGCAGCTGTTATTGTGTGTAAATTGTTTTAAAGGGACAAATAGGAAAACCCTTTGTTGTAGTAGTGGTATTAACAGAAACTGCTAAAGAGCAACTATTAAGTAAAGATGTAATGCAGACTCACTAGGATATATGCTGAAATGTAAAAAAGTAGATGGAGTAGTTACCAGTAGTAACTTTTTATTATTATTAAAAATATTATATTTTTTCTTCCACTAAAATTAATGAGTTTTATCACAGTAATTTCCCTCTACCTGGCTTTAATAAAATATTTACTTCTATTATATTCAGGAATGCCAAGAAAATAGCTATCTGTAAAGAAGGTTTATAATGCTTGGTTAATGGGATGATTATTACCGGAAGAGCACTTCCTGAGGTGTAATAAAAACACAGTGACATAAAAATAGAATGCTTTGGATTCATAAGTCATCTGGTACGGTTATCTTGAGATTGCTACAACAATGGAGATGAACTGCCAGTGTAAAAAAAGAAAATATCTTTGAAGCTTTTCTGCCAAAGAGGAACTAGAGGCGAGTGTTGTACTTATACTTGGATCTATAATTTCTCCTTTCCCGAGGAAAGGTCTATGCATATATTCACCCCAAAAGCTTGGAATAGCGTGTAACGCATTAGGCAATAAGTAGCATCTGGGTATTTTTTTGTCCTGTATTAGAAATGTCTAATGCCTTCATGACACGACGTACAATAATGTGAGAAAAGATGCCCCCCAGGCTTCACTGACAGGAATCTGAACAATTACAACAGAAGCATTTTTTCAAGAATAAAAGGAAGAAAATAAACTCTCAGTTTTCAGTTCTACTAGTTTTACTCTTGATGAACTACAACATCTTATACATCCTTGTCCTTCTAATCCCTTCACTGACATTAGACCAATGATCTAGAGCTCCAATCTCAGTGTTAGATAAGAAACTTTCTTGCAGAAATTGGAAGTGGCCTGGGGGCCTTTCTAGACCCTGGAAAGGTCAGAAGCAGTGCTCTAGAGGCTTCTTTGTAGCTGGTTAATGAAGAGATCATGTAGATACCTGCTGACCCTTCATACAAATCCTCACAGGACTGATTAATAGTTCATACTTGGGCCAAACGCATTAGCCCTCCCAAAAGATGCTATCAAATCCCTGTGCCAGTGATTATATTATAGTCTCCACATCATTTCAAAGTCAATACACAATTATACTTTGGTTCAAATTCTGCCCTTTAGTTATACTATTGTAAATCCAGAATCAGTCCACTGAAGTCAGAATCACTACAGATTAGCACAGTCTAAATGAGAGCAGAATTTGAACCTACATGTTTCACATCAACTATACTTCTTATGGTATTAATTCAAAAGAGCATGTATCTGATGCAAAATATGTCTCAACAGTAGCGGCGCCAGCTCTTCCGGCGCCCTAGGCGGCGGAAGGTCCCGCCCCCAAATTTCCACGGCCGGCCGGGGCGCCGGCGCCCCCAAAATAGCAGCACCCTAGGCGACCGCCTAGGTGGCCTAATGGGTTGCGTCAGCCCTGTGTCTCAAATCATTATCAAACAAACCGCTCAGAAACCAGATTCTTTTTTCCTCTGTTTGCAAGAGAAATGAGGAATGGAAGACTAGCACACTAATACATTATAAGACTTTGAGTATGTTTTGCAATGGAGCCAGCAGGACTAACAGAGTTATATTTCAATGTACCTTCTGTCTGTAGGATACAGTTCCACAGTAATGACATCAAGGGAGTTCCATGCTGAGATGGTGAGACCATTGTACAAACACAGCATGCCTATCATCATGGATTCACTGGTACCAAACCACAAGAAAAAACAGCTAATTCCAGAGAGTACCATAGAACCACCTATATTCAAGGCAGACCAAAAAAAAAAAGTCATTGTTTTTACAGAATAATAATATTTATAATCTTGTTTGTTTTGCATAACAATGGCCTTTCCACATTGGGCAGTTTAAATCACTAAACTGCACATTTGAATTTAAAACTAAATTCTATAACAGAACCAATTTCTCTGGCAACTATCAGTAGGGACCACACTTCTTACAATTACAAGGAATGCATTTACATGCCATATTGAACTAACAAGAATAATTTAGTAGGACTCAGTCTTTATGTAGGATGTTACTCTTAGAAAATCAACATAATACATTACTTAGTTATTTAAGTAAAATGAGCATAAAACTGTCATTATGAAGAGTCGACATCTGATTTTCAACCTCCATTAATGTCCCAAAATAGAAACCTGCCTACGGGGTCCTCTAAATTATACTAGCTAGATGGTTCCCTACACTCACTAAATGGTCTGCTCCACCATCTGAGGATTACCTGCGCACAGCTCCCTCTCCCTTTAATGGAGCAAGCCAATACTGAGCACTTTTAAAAATCCCACAACCACAAGTGCTTAAAATAGTATACTTATTTTATTTTATGGTAATACTGAGTGATGAACAAATATATGGCAGTTGAGAATTGGCTGGGCTCCTTAGCTGTTAATTTCCAAACTTTCTAACATTTGGGTGTTTTTGAATAGGTGTTTAGGATTATACACTAATGAAAAAGTCGCTGGAAGGGATTTCTTCTTGCCTTTATGAACAGCAAACCCTAAAAGGGAAAACTTTGTATTATCTAGACTGCTTTAGGGTTTTTGGGGGGATTTTGGCAAAGCCCATACCTAACATCGTTAAACGTCCAATTCTGTCCATCAGAAGAGCAGATACAATATTCCCTGGTAACACAGCCAAAGTTCCCAGGAAATTAACAAAGTAAATCCAATAAGCACTGTAGTCATCATCAAAGGTAATCTGACATCCTGTCTTGTTGTGCTTAAATATGCAGTTTATAAATTCAGTGTCAATGAATTTATATTGCTCGAGATCTGTGGAAACAAGGGAAGTGTCAGCAAAAACAATATCAGCTAACTCATAACCCTGCGAGAAGCATATGATTAGACACATGATTAGACACAAGCATATGATTTAAAACATCCCAAGATTAGACACTCTTTTGCATGCTGCTTTGCTTAGTATAATATGGCTAGTTACTGCTGTTATTTGTTGGTATTTTTCCCCCTTATATATAAACATTTTCCAGATGAATTCAGAGCTCATGAAAATAAGGGACTACGGCCTTAATCCAGCAAAGCACATAACTGGTGCTTAAAGTTCCATACGTGCTTTGCTCAGCTGGAGGCTGATAGTACAGCCTACCACCCGGCATACTGAAGATTTACAAACTTCCACCACTTAGCATTGTCAATGTTCCTCAGTCTTGTTCAGCTACAGACCTGGGTCTCACTTGAACAGAGACTGTCAATCGTGTCACCTTTTGGTGGGTTTGTGGTGAGGACGAATGTCCACTGGAAACTAAGATGAGACTCATTTTCATTTGGGATCAGGATGTATTAGCTTTCAATTGCAGTTCTATTCTAAAAAAGTGACTGCAAAAATGCTCTGGAATCACTGAGAGGCAATTAGGTTTTTTTAAGGGCTTGTCTACACAGGGCAGCAATGCCCTCCGGAGGGGTGTAAATTTGAGGGTGCTGTAAGACCCCATGTAGACCCTGCTGATGGACTAGGAACCTTTTAGAGCATGTCAGCAGGGTCTACACAGGGCAGTTACTGCACTTTCCAATTGACACCTGGTGCACATTGCCCCCCATGTAGAGAAGCCCTAAGTGCCAGCTCTGCAAACACAGCCTGAGGTGTGGGTTTTGTTTGTTTCCTTTTTAGTGAGATACTAATGAGGCCAAAGCATCAGTGACTGCTCCAGTTTCCACCTTGTTGTCCCACATGGCCATTTATTTCAAGGGCCCTCAATACTAGCCCCGGACCATGTTAGGGATTTGAAATTAGTTCTCCAGAGGTATAAAGCTAGTGTGCTCGCTCACTGGCATTTCCATTTGTTACGTTTTGAACCAGGAAGTGAACAAGCCATTAAATGCAGACAGTTTTCCCCCAGTGTCCTCCAAACTCGCTCTGGAAGATCAGACCCTGTATTTCCCCCTTTGTTTCTCTTACTGCTGTCAGCCTTGAGGCCCTGAGTCACATAGACTTTCCCTTCAGGCAAAGAGGGCTGGCCATTTTTACCTCGGACACCTACCAATACAGCTTGCAAGATGGCCATGTGGGAGAGCAATAAGAGCTGCTACATCCCCCAAATGTTAAGCCCAGTGAACCAGATTCTCATCTCATTTACATGGGATTCAATTGAACAAAATGGAGCTACTCTGGATTTACGACTGTGTAAATAAGATCAGACCCTGCCCCATTGTCTCTGCAATATTCCCATCTCTTATTGACCTAGGTAATGGGGGGAGAAGAAAGAAAGAAAGAAAGAAAGAAAGAAAGAAAGAAAGAAAGAAAGAAAGAAAGAAAGAAAGAAAGAAAGAAAGAAAGAAAGAAAGAAAGAAAGGGTATGAGTCGTGAACTCAGACTCCCTCCCCTAACAATGGTAGCATATTGCATATCACTACTAGACAGGTATGCCAGCTCCGGCACTGATCTTTTTAAAACTCCCATTCAGCCAAGTCAGATATAAGCCTAACTAGAGCAATCACTATACAAGTAAACAAACTTTCTCTTATGCGTTCTGAAACTCCACAGAGATAGTTAATAAATTGAAAAGAGATTTAAAATTCACTCCCTGAATTAATAGTGGGCATGCGATCTTTTAAAAAGGGTGTGCTCCTTTACATTTATTTGTATTATTATTATTGAGCATGTTTATTACAGTAGTGCCTAAGGACCAACCAAGGGTGAGGTCCAATTGTGCTAGGCACTGGACAATCACAGTAGTAAACAGACAAGACAGACACAGGGTGGGAGAAGGGGTTTAAACACACCAGCACAATGTGCGCCAATGCAACAGCAAATGCCATGTTATTTCCACTTTTTTTTTTTTTTAAAGACAGATTTAGTTAGGAAAGGATCAGCTAAATGGAAAGAAAAGGGATGGGGAAAGGATACATTGAAGGGAAGGGAGGTGAGGGGGACAGGGCAGGAGAGAAGAGGGTAACCAGCAGCTGTGGAGTGAAACTGAGGTGAAGAGACTATGTGACAAGGGAAGGAAGAGGGCTGCAGCAAACCGCCAATCAGCACAGGGCAGAGAAAATTCTAGTCAAAACTGTGGAAAGCTTTCTGAATGTCCAAAGGTTCCTGCTTCACCCTGGTGCTGGAGTCTCTGTCTTGTATTTACATCTGTTACTTTTACAGCTATTGTATTCCTGACAAGCAGGCTTTGTGAAATAAGACCACGGTAGTTGGACAGTGATATGATTTTCCTTTCAGCATACCTGTGCTGGAGAAGTTGGTGTCCACAAAAGTACAGTTCCTGAAGTATGTGCTCACAGAAGTAATGTCCTCAAATAAGCAGTTCTTAAAAAGGGAATCTTCAAAGGTTACTGATTTAAACTTCATCATAATAAACCTGCCCAATACAAATAATTTCCATCAGTCTGCCTTCATGCATCATGATTAGAGATTCAGCTGTGCAGTCTTACATGGATGCCATTCTCAGAAGTCCCACACCCACAAACATAATACTTCCTGCAGAGTCAGAATGGCTGATTGACTGATGCTGTGCAACCATTGTTGAATACATTGATTTCACAAAATGACATTCACTCACAGCTGCTGGGCATACCCTTTTCATAGTTAATACAAGGATAAAATATTTGTTATCACCAATCTCTAATCAAAATGTAAAGAACCTCAGGACTCTGATGTAATATACTTTTAAAAGCAATGTTAAATAGCATTTCACAAGTGCTACTGTATTCTTCGCTAAGGCTCCAGAAATCTGGCTTCTTGGAATAAATGATTAGTGGAGATGCTAACAGATTTTAAAGAACCTTTATTTCTACAGCCAGACAAAACCCTCTCCATCAGGTCAGGCTCAATATTTTGGCCCAAATTTTTAAAAAATGTTTACACAAAAATGCTGGAAAACAGTCACAAATATTGCATGTGCAGATAATCTGCTAGATGTCTAAATGGAAATATGTTTATGCTGCTACTGTGACTGCATGTACAATTGTAATTATTGTGCATAGAAATTATGCACATGCATTTTTGTGCACACTATTCTAAAATTGACTCTTTCTAGTTCCTAGCTCTTCTTACTTTCTGGCCCCTCCTTCTTACTGACTCTCAGATAACTAATACCATAGCCTTTTGACCTGTTATTTAATTAAGTTTAAAAAGTGAAGGAAACCTATTAGATAACCATACAAATAATAAAAACACTAGACTCAATATTCTTAGGCCAAGTCTACACAACAAACTTTTTGCCAACATAGCTATGTTGGTCGGGGTGTGATGAGGTGTGATTTGTGACCAACATAGCTGGGTCGCCAAAAGCCCTTTGTGTAGAATCATTTATACCAGCAAAACTGCACTTTTGGCAGTATAGATTTTTTGTGGGGGAGAAGGGGGGGTTGGAATAAGCTATACTGGCAAAAACAGTTTTGCCAGCATAAGATGCATCCACTCTAGGATCACTTTGCCAGTATAGTTATACCAGAAAAGCCTTCTAAATCTTAGTCTAGCTAAAATTTCTACTACACAAACTTCTCATGTCTTATACTAAACAACTTATTTAAGTTTTAGGTCAAAGAGCAATTTTCTTCTTGGGGTAGAAAGTAGGAGTAGGAGTTGGGGGGTGGAACAACGTCAAACAAGTTTATTGTGAGGTAGATAAAAATGGTGGGAATTAAACTCTCTCAGATAAAATTGCTAGAATCAAATTTTTTGTGGGAAGAGGGGACCCAAAATTCTATTTTGATTTTCATAGGTTACTGGCTAATGACTTCGCTGCTAGTATTGGACAGGAAAATGATGCCTTCGGTCTATTCATTAATTAACAACTGTACCTTTTCTCATCTGTGACAGACTCGGCTTAAAATCTGTCGAATTCAGTGTCAACCCATTATCCTTTTTCACAACAACACCATGCTTGGTCTTCCTGTTCAAAAAATTGTCTCAATTGTTTAAAAGGGAACAAAGAGCAACAGGACTAACCAATCGAAACAGAAGAGCCAGACTGTGTCCCCTGCATACTGCAAGATGTGTCTTTTGCATTTTGGACAGGAAACATGTTTTGAAACAAAATGAAAAAGAAAACCCAGCTGCTTTAAAATTGGTGTAGATTGTTGAGATGGTTTGAATTCAGATCCACCCAGATTTAGAAAGTTAGAACGCTGAATATTGTTGGAAACATGTCCTGAGTAGGAGAGATTATGAAAAAAGGAGCAGAGGGGGCAAAGAGAAAAAATCCACACACAAAAAAAAAAATCCACTAACTGCCCCCGTGAAAATAGTGTGCACAGCAACTGAAATTTACTGAATGATAACAAAGGGCTCCACTTTTTTAGACAGCATCCATCTCCTGAAATGGAACTACATTTGGAAAGCAGAAGCTAATTTAAAATGAAATAGGCTAGTCATAATTTTCAATTGCTCTGCATTGAACAAAACTTTAATTGCTTCCAAATTCAAATTCTTATTAAAAAAGAAGCCTTCTTATATTACCAAAACCATTAATATAATAAACTTAAATGTAATTTTATTATATAAATAACAACTATTTAGTACCACAGGGCTTAGAACCTTAATATAGTTTATATTATATACATATGTATTGTAGACAGAGACCAGACACTTAAAACAACTCTGTGACCATAGAGTGATTAAACACAATTGGGTTGCTTTGATGTCTTTATATAAGTAAGTCATTTAGAATTGTGCTCTGTAAAATTCTAGCTAGTGCCTTTAGACTTCTGGACTCAATTTAAAAATAAAAGGACATTGCTCATCTGGATTTTTACTTTTTACAACAGTTCATACTTTCTATCGAATGCCTCTGGTATTTATCTTTTCAACTATTTTTTCCCATTTTAAGATGTCATCCTGTAAGGTGCTCAGTGTTTCTGAAGCTCAGCATTTTGTCAGAAGAGACCCTAAGTGAGTACCAAGAAAGGAAAAAAAAAGTAAAAAGGAACAAAAGAAAACCACCCTTTCTCCCATCATTAGAGATACATCTCCTGCATCCTCACATGCCACACACATTGGGTCTGAAAATCTGAGTCCCCTGGTGAAAGTAAGTACCAATAATGTGTATCCTGTAGTCTGGTTTATCAAAATAACCAAGGCCTCAATCCAGCAAAAGGGATCCACCTACATGGACCCATAACCCATGTACAGTCCCCATCTACTTCCACTAGAGTGCAGGATCAAGCACCAAGGAGATAAGAACAAAATGACTCTTCCAAAAATTAAATGTAAACAAACCCAACCCAACCAACCTATTAACGGTCAACATTGAAAAACATTAGTGTATTAAGAGCTCGTCTACACAGTGAAGCAAAGTACTCTAAAAGGGGGCAGTGAGAGCTCAGAAAGCACTCTAAAAGGGGGCAGTGAGAATCAGAATGCTTTACAAATCATGTCCATCTACCATTTTACCATATAGACAATAATAATTAATAGACATTAGTGAAATTAATGATATTTTCTTAACCAAAATCTTTCTAGACCTGTCATTGATGTATGATCCATTGATGTGAATCTGATTTTCCAATGTGAAGTTGAAGTTGAAATCTACAATTCTCTCTCCGTTAAAATGTTTCACTTTGGATGCATATTCGTCCGATTGCAGATGTTTAATGACATCAGGGAACCAGACGGACAACCCATAGTAGCTGTGAAAAGCAGAAGTGTTCAGTCACAAAGCTCACCTTAACGTCAGAAGTATGTACAGACTAGAGAGATGACCTATCATCCAACTACTTAAAGCAGGTAACTAGATCTGCAGAAACACTTCTACCTGAATTTTAGATTTTTAAGCATCAAGCATAAGAATGCTTTTAGGATGAAATGCATTGTGCTTGCATAAAGTCAGAATAGTGGGGTCTCTCACACCCTTCATCTGTGTGAGATGGGAGGAATAAATCCATCCTCCAATCAGGATCAGAGCTCAGGGGTGCAACATAGATCTCCTACAGCTGCTGGTTTGACCTGTTGTGCTTTCAAGGTTGTTAGGACCACTGGAACTGTGTGGTCACAGATCCCTTATTTGATTCACACTGTAATCGTTCCCTATGGCAGACTATGCAGGGCCAGCAGAAACACCACCAGTGGGATGCAGGGAGAGTGGAGGCCCCCGGTTCAGATGTTCTGCCAGCTGCTCATGCTGTGCAGTCCCAACACAGAGTTTAAGTGGCTGGAGAATCTTGCCCAAGCTCTCTTCACTACAGTGAATGTCACTGTGAAGTTTAAACTCTTTAGTTAGGGATTGGGCCCCAGCAAATTTACACTGCATAATGATTACAATGGTCTGAGAATTATCCTTAGCCCTGAGAGGGACATGACTGCTATGGAAATTCCCAAACCAAAGTAAGCTGGTGTATCACTTACTCTAGTGCTAAGGTCTCAAAAAATGTTATCTGAAATCAGGGGACAACTGGCTGGAAGCTGGAGTGGGTCAGAGTGGAGTGCGGGTTGGGGCACATTGTATGGTAGAAAGTTGCAAAAGAGATAAAGAGATGCTGTTGTGGAAGGGATCCTGAAATAGAGGCGCGTAGAGCACTTTATGAATGTGGAGGAAAGCTGAGGAACTAAAAATGAGTTTTACTCTCCTTCAGTTCCTCAGTGTACTTCAATGAGGATAAATTTAGCACAACAATCATTAATTATGATTAAAAAATACAAGAAAAGTTCATTTTCTGACAGTTCAATTTAAATCTATATAGAACGACAGTCATTAGGTTAATAAGGAAGCAAATAAGTGAATTACTGTAGCATCTGTTCACCAATGAAACATGTGCATGGAACAATAAGCCATAATAATAATATTATTGAGGATTTATATAATGCTTTACATCTTCCAAGTGCTTACAAACGCTGACCCTTAATCCCTTTTTTTCTAATGGGAAATCTCTTTTTATTCAAGAAGATAGTGCGCTGGGCCTATAATATTCAGAAGTGACAAGTGATCTGGAGTTCCTCAGTTTTTGGTCACACAACTCAACACCTTGAAGAGTCCTGAAAGTCAGAACCCTTTAAGGTGTCAGCTGGGAAACCAATAATGGAGTAACCCCAAAATATGATGTTTTATTTAAAAGGTAATTGAGTAAGTATTGTCAATAAGAAAAGAAAATCACAATGACAAAGCAGATTTGCATTCCGCATGACCGGCAGCATTAAAATTAATCTGTATTTCAAGATTTACAGGTTAACCATGGAAAATTCATCAAGAATCCAAGTCAATCATACCCAAAAGACAGCGTGAACCATACAGCTGTAAGTTTGATTGTATTGTCCTTGACTGGATAGTTGAAACATCTCATAAATGTTAACCAAATCTGTAAAATATGAGAAAATACATTTACAAATAAACAGTGTTTTAGACAATTAAGTTATAGAGGCCTGAATTCTGTTCTCTGCTTCATCAGTGCAGCAGCAAGCAAGGGGCATCACATTACAGCTCTTTGATTATCAGGCCAGCCTTGCACGCTGGTGTAGGTAAAAGCAGGTTTGGGTATTGCCAAACTCCATTTAGCATGCATCTTTGATGGCTTCCCCTGCACTGGATCCACTGTGGTTACTTCTAACATTCTTAATCCCTATATAGCTTCAAACAATCACTGTTTAAAAACAAAACGGTCAGAAATATTTCCATCTTTCCTGCCAAAATTATACTGTTCTGAGTGGATGACAGGCAATATTCCACCCTGAAATACTGACACTTTTAAGGTCTGATATGTCATGACCCATCACATCTAGAACTTGGTGCTTTACACAAATGGGAAGGAGCTGGGACTGCCCTCATCTCACAAGGTTTACAGCAGAGCTGGTTGGAAAATGGGGTTTTCCACGACATCTCCCACGATACACCACTGTCTCCCTTCCTGGAGAGGCAAGGCAGTACATCATATGAGTCTCCTGGCAATGGTATATCATGGGAGATGTCCGATCAGGGCGCCTCACCCATAGAGAATGGGGACATGAGGCAACTTAACTACAACTCCCATGAGGCATTGCAGTAGCATATCTAAATTGAAATATTTCTGTTTTCAGCCAAAATATTTCAGATTTTGGCTGCTTTTTTTTTTTTTAAACTTAAAACACACACACAGAAAGCAGATACTTTTTGCAAATAATTTAGTCAAAAACCCAATTTTCCATGGAAAAACAGTTTTGATTAAAAATGTTTTGACCAGCTGTAGCATACATATTTTCAAGATATCATTGTGACATTATTACATGTGGGAAAGCTATTTTAGATAATTTTTAGTGGCTTCTAAATTAGATAGTGACCATTTTTCTCTCTTTTCAAGGCCTGTACTGTAGGATTCAAAGTAAATGATGTATCTTGGCTTTACAAGTAGGATATGGAAAACAGGCCCAGTAAACTTTTATGAAACGTTATAAAACAGTTCTAAGGTTTCCGGTAAAATATTGGGCATATGCTGAATACATGACTGTATAGTGTCTTATAAAGATTTTATTGGTATTCATTTTGGATGACCTGCATCACTTATTCATGGCTTCACTAACTGTAAATAATGTGGCCATCCCAAACCTCATACTGATAGAACCTTTTCATCATCATATGTTCCCCCTCACCCCATATCACACTAGTTTTTCCAGTATATATTAAACAGTGCTTGAGACATAGTCCCATATTATTGTTAGGAATGACTCATAAGGGTCTGGGCTGCCCTTTTCCTTCTGAAGAATGGACCCATCATCTCTATGATGCTAAATTCTCTCCCACTGGCCTGTGAAACTGAAATCTTGTGATTGTTCCTGAAGCCAGGTGTCATATTCAGTGTACAGCACACCAGCTGTCCACATCAGGTCATCCAATCACTCCCATTTCTGGGCACTAATGATGGCTCTCTTGTTACCATATACACAAACTACAACTTGGATTTTATTACTTACCCCATATAGCTCTGTGCGGATTCTAACAAAACACCTTCTGTACCAGGTTCCTGTGTCACTCTGAATTTCTATGAGCTCATCTATCTGTTTGGGAGTTTTTATTCTGTTAACCTGTAAATGGAAACAGAGCAGCATTTTCTTGAACTGTTAAAATGCAATTAAAGGGGACTTGAAAGTTTAAATATGCTCCATAAGTTAAAGATGGGCAGACAGTTGGGGCAGATTTGCAAAAAGATAGAAGTGTAAAGTTTTAACTGGAAATTTACAACTACAAATATCCTATTTGCAAATGCAATATAATATATGGAGATATACCTATCTCATAGAGCTGGAAGGGACCCCAAGGGTCATTGAGTCCAGCCCCCTGCCTTCACTAGCAGGACCAATTTTGCCCCAGATCCCTAAGTGGCCCCCTCAAGGATTGAACTCACAACCCTGGGCTTAGCAGGCCAATGCTCAAACCACTGAGCTATCCCTCCCCCCTATATAATGTACATGCCCAAATTAGGTGTGCTATTGCACACACTTTTGCTCTTGGACCTGTGTTTCTGCATATTCAAACACTAGTTTCTGTGTAAACAAAATAGTTCAACTTTGCAGTTGCTTTAACAGAGAGTTGCCAAAAATGTGGGCCTTAATGTGGTATTGTGGGTAAGAGCATAACAAGCAGAAATACCCAATTTCTTACAAACTGAATGAAGTATGAGACAATTTGCCATGTATGCCATGCTGTCCTATTTGAAATATATCTAAGGTACATATTTTGGGGAAAACAATGGGGATGAATATGTGGCTAATCAACAAACAACACGAATGGGACTTTTGTGTTGAGAAGGGCATGTCTTGGGCCCATCAGGGATAAAATGTTAATGAAACCCTTCTTCACTATTATAGCATTAAAGAGGTGAGTGTGGTCCAGGGTTGTGTGTTCAGTTATTGCTGGGTTACTTTCACTGTGACAAACACCATTAAAAGTCTTTTAAATCATTTATTAAAGATACCCAAAAAGAAGGAAAATAGTTAAAGCTTTTGAAATAGAAAGTATTAGGTACAGCTTTGAGTTTAACAATATCCCTTACTCCTTTTCCCTTTAGCTGTGGAGAGTTATAGGGATTCCCCCCTCTCTCCCCCGCTGCTTCACCATCTTTAGATGGTATTAAAAATTTTTATTAAATGTCCTTTTTAGGAAAAGAGAAAGTTAGTTGAAATGGGCTGAAGCGGTTGTTGAAGTCCAGTCCTGTTTTCTTTAAGACAAAACCAGACAAACGCACAAAAGGGAAGCAAAACAATAGCAAAGATAGAAAATGCAGCTTGTGTGTCTGGTGCTGACTCTCACTTGCAGCCTTGCCACCAGAGAAACACAGACACAGTACATGGCCTTATCAGCTACTCTGAGACCTGGCAAACTTGTACCAGTGTTGGGGCTGTTTAAAGCTGTGATTTTAACTGCCTGTCTGGAGACAGGCTCACAGCAATGTGGCAAAAGGTGGAGTTGTCTTGGCCAGCTCAGCCAGACTTTTTTTAGACAGAAGACAAATAGAAAGAGAAGAAATAAGGTATGGAAGAAAAATGCCATGGGGGGAGGGATAACAGCAGGAACTCAAGGATCACACTGCAGATATTATATGGGATTTAGCTGAAAGCAGTGGAGGTGGCAACGTCATCTGTTTCCTTTTCATTTGCCCAATTTGGTCAGGATTAGGACAACAAAGGCCAGGGTCCCCATCTCATCCCACACAGACACTAGTGAAAGAAAAATTTATATTTGTTCTGAAATGGCATAGCTAGGCCTCATCACTTTACGACTCTACTTTTCCAGTGCAAAAGCACAAAGGACCTCACTAAAGTCAATGTTTTCCTATGAGTTCACACTCAATATGCAAAACAGCAAGATGACTTAAGCGTTCCTGTGCCATTGTAGATCATCTGCAGTTTTTGATGATATCTAGGTACAAACATGCTCACCAAGATTGACTAAATATTTAGTCAAACTCGAAGATCCACAATTTAGCCTGAATTTTTTTTCTTGGTGATGGGCTTGTGGCCCTCTGGCTGGGCTCCTTGGACCAGACTTGACCCTGGTAAAGTATATCCATTTCCCCCCTTTTACTTGGGGCCTGGAGATATACAATGTCCTGGAAAAGGCAGCAGCCTCATCCCATTAACTAATCAAAGCACACTTCAGTGATTTTTTCTTTCAACTCATTGCCATGCCAACCAGTGACTTTACCAGGAGCTTTGAAGAGTCTAAGGTCACAGGTCTTTTAATCTAATCTAAACAATCCAATTTGGACCCATCTACTTGTCTCCAACTTTTCCTGACCTTCATAAAGAATTTTGTGGAACAGGCCAATTTTTTTTTTTAACCTTGGACAACTTAGTGTACAGGCCTCTGCACCACAACACTTGCATAAAATAGCTGTAACTGATAGACACAAACAGGCAGACTGCCGGATAGATTGGCTGTTGATCAGAAATGAATGTGCAGGGCTTGCAGTAAAGAAAGTGTGTTCCCCCCCGCTCCTTAAAATAGAGGAATGGAAGATAACCTGCCCAAACATAGCTCATCATAGGCTTCAAAGTAGTAGCTCATTGTTTTATTCAGTATGCCTTTTTCTGCACTCTTTACCAGCACTGTGGAAATGTTTCCTGTTTAGAGCCTGTAACAGGATGGCACTCACCTCTTGCGTGTGCCCTCTTGGCCGAGTGCATGCCCTCTCTAATATTGCAGTAAGTCTTCAGCAACTCACCCCTCCGGTCAAGTCACACAGTCTGAACATGAAACACAAACTCCTTCCGGGGTAAACAGTTGTAATGGGGGCCTATTCTAGTACCCCTCAGTTGGCCTCTCTTTTCCTGTAGCCCTCCCAGGCTCAGGTCCTTAAGTAATCCCAGTCTTTAAACAGTCCTGGCCCTGGTATCAAGCCATACCTCCAGGGATCCCTCCCTGGAGGCAATGTCTTTGCCACCTCTGGGCCTCTCTGGGCCTGCTTGGTTACTAAACAGTTCAGGTCCCCTTCTGGGGAGTTGTATTCCCAGTTCAACATCCACGCCACTTCCCCAGCAGCAAATGGGAGAAACCCAGGCCTGCCCACTACTCCAGGTTCCAGCCCTACGAATAGCAACCACTAGCCATGTCCCTTTAACTAAACCGCATTGCTGCTACGATTTCCTGGGCCACTTCCCCATGGCCCCAGCACCATTGCTCTCACTGTCGGGCTGAAGTCTTTGACCTTCTCTGCTCCCCTGCTCCCTGTCAGCAGCTGCTCAGTCCATGATCCTGTAGCTCCCTCAGCCAGCCAGGAACACCACCCTTACTCCTTCAGCTCCAGGCAACAACTGCCCTCACCTCTGCCCTGCAGCTCCTTTTATATGGGCCTGCTGTGTCCGGACTGGCTGCTCCCTGCAGCCTCTCTCTGATTGGCTGCGTCCCATGCAGCCTCTCTAGGCCACTTGGAGGACTCACCTCCACTGCTTCTTTCTGGGATGAGGTGTGGTAGGATCATGAGGCCTCCAAGGAGGGGGCCTCAGGGCCTGGTACACCCCGTCACAGAGCTGTTTCTAGCAACTAATCTGCATTGGATACAGCCCCAAATCCTCATCCTTTTAAATCAGATTCTGGTAGCAACATAGAAATAACTATGATTTTGGTTAGAGCTGGAGAACTTGTTTTTGCAGAATTAACTCCACACCCAATAGAATATATAAGATGCTCCTTAACAATGACAACGAAATACAGTTTGATAATATACTGAAAGAAATAACAGAATCCCTTTCTTTTTGTCTAAAATTATTAAAATGCTCAGCTGAATAAATAAAAAGATTTGAAGAAACAAGAATACTAAGTATCAGAGGGGTAGCCGTGTTAGTCTGGATCTGTAAAAGCGGCAAAGAATCCTGTGGCACCTTATAGACTAACAGACGTTTTGCAGCATGAGCTTTCGTGGGTGAATACCCACTTCTTCGGATGCAAGTAGTGGAGAATACTAAGTTATCCAATCATCCATTTTATGTCTTTTATCTGTAAAAATTTGTGACTATAATGAGAGAGCTGCAAGACTGGAGTTATTTTAAGAGGGAGATTTTCTGTTGGGTAGGTGTAGAAAAAATATTTTGAAGCAAGTCTAGTTTCCAGGGTATGAAATATGGGAAAGACAAAAAAACAAGAATAGCTGCATATCTGAGTGAAAAGGCAACTTCCGTATTCCACAGATGACTAGAAGTACATAGTGCCTCAAATTTTACAAACTAATGAAACACTGTAACGGAAAATTCACCAATAAAAATGCTCAATTAACATAAATGCAATATGAATTGACGGAGGGGGAAGAATTTTGGCTGTAGTGGATTGGAAGATTTTTTACATGGATATTGATCCAAGGCAACTTAATGTATGCTTTTTTAAAAGCCCCAGTTCAGGAACGTAAACACGTACTTAAAATATAAGCATGTGAGTAGTCCTGTGGACTTCAATGAGACTTACTCATATACTTGAAGTTAGGCATGTGGCTAATTATGAATCATGGCCTAAGAACATAACTGCCTAGAGGTATAAATATTTGCAGTGTTGTTGTAGCCGTGTCTGTCCCAGGATATGACAGAGAAAAGGTGGGTGAAGTAGTATCCTTTATTGGACAAACTTCTATTGGAGGAAAATACAAGCTTTCAAGCTTCACAGAGCTCTTCTTCATGTCTTCTAGAGGTATAAATAGGCACTTCCTGATACCTCCAAATAAATAAATAAACGTGGTAGCAACTAAAATGTGCTAAGCACCACACACCTATTTCCAAAAGAGGACTCAAATTCCACCTGCAAAATTTGCCCATGAAAATTATGGGCTTGATTCTCCACTCATTGATATCAGTTTTACACCATTGTAACTCCACTGAGTTCTACTGATAGTAAAGGCTGTAGTAGTAATACATTTGTTATTGGACAGCAACAAGTTTTCTCTTGCCTGTGCAACAGGAAGAATACACCTCTACCCTGATATAACGCGGTCCTCCGGTGCCAAAAAATCTTACTGCGCTACAGGTGAGACCGCGTTATATCGAACTTGCTTTGGCCCCCCTGCTCCTTGTCCCCTGACCGCCCCCTCCAGAGACCTCCGTCCCTAATCATCCCCAGGACCCCACCCAACCCTCCTGCTCCCTGTCCCCTGACTGCCCCGCCCCTTATCCACACCCCCCGCCCCCTGACAGGCACTCACCGGCAGCGGCGGAAGCGGATCAGCCTGGCCCCAGCCCGCTCCACTCCGCCAGCTCCCAGCCACGGTGCTGCGCTTCCCGCTGCCAGTGAGTGCGGGGAGGTTGGGGAAAGGACGCCCCCCGTACTCACCTGCGGCGGGAAGCGGAGCGCCGTGGCTCCAGCCCATTCTGCTTTCCTTGCCCTGGCCCCAGCCGTGTCGCTGGGGAGGGGGGGCGGTGTTGGGGAAAGGTCCTGCCCTCACCAGCAGCGGTGGAAGCGGAGCAGCCCGGCCGCAGCCCGCTCCATTCTGCCAGCTCCCAGCCGCGGCCATCCGCTTCCCGCCGCAGGTGAGTACGGCGGGCGTCCTTTCCCCAACCTCCCTGCACTCACCGGCGGCGAGAAGCGGAGCGCCGCGGCTGGGAGCTGATGTGCTGATCCGCCGGAGCGCTGCTTTACCGCGTTGTATGCGAACCCGTGTTATATCGGGTTGCGTTATATCGGGGTAGAGGTGTATTAACAAGTCATTTTTTGAATTAGAGGGATACAGAGAAATGTTAGACAAGCCAAAATGTCAAACCTGGGTAATTTTTTAATGACCTATAATTTAAAAATAGTTGAACTGATTTTCTTGAATCTGTGCAGAAAAGTTCTTTAGCCTTCCAACATTCAGGCCATATCAGTTTTGCTCACCAGAACTCTGGGTGCTTAAAAATAAAATAACAGAACCTGCTAGTAACTTTAACTATGGAAAGACTATTCTTTATCCATAATTTCATCTGCTTCCAAAGTGCTTATCTCCATGATATCTAGGTACTCTTTTATAGGTTTTACTATGGCCTCCATTACCAAGTATCTCATGGCCTTTTATCCTCACAACACTCTGTGATGTAGGGAAGGACTATTATCCCCATTTTAAAGATGGGGAATTGAGGCACAAAGAGACTAAAAGTGACTTGCCCAAGGTCACACAAGGACTCAATCCAGGTTTCTTAAGTCCCAAGTGAGTTCCCTAACCACTGACCCATTCTTGCTTTCTAACACAGGTTACAGAGAACAGTGGGATCTGATCAGTAAGGACAGGCCATTCTCCATGTTGCTCTTTAGTTTAATCATTGGCTTCTATTTTGAAGTCAGTGGTAGTAAGGACTGAACGATTTGTCCCTTCCATGTTAAAATTAAGGGGTTTTCTGTCCAAAGCATTATGGTCTGCTGTTTATCCCAGACACTGCAATTTCCCAATAATATTACATGGTGTCTCTCATAGTTTGAATTGGGCCAGATTTTAAGAATGGACATCAAGGTTTTGTCTACACTACAAGCTGGGGTGTGATAGCTCTCAACAAATTAGCACGAGTATAAATAGCAGTATAGCCAGGGTAGCATGAGTAGCGGCAGCTGAGGCCTGTCTTAGCCATGTTGAATACACGCCCACCTGAAACTGGTGCGTACTTACTCAGCACGGCCAAGCCAAGCCTCTGCTGCTGCTATTTATGCTACCATGGCTACACTGCTATTTATACCTCTGCTAGCTAGCATGAGTATGTGTACACAAGCAGAGTAATCACAACTCAGCTCTAGACAGGCCATTTGTTTGATTTTAAACCAGACAGCCCTCTTTTTGAGTGGCTGTACTCAAATAAAACCGGATGTGGTTTTGTCCAGTATTAGACAAGGGACACCATTCTGAAGAGTCACGCCGTTCCGCCCTTGCTGGTATGAGCTTGCACGCACTGCGAGTGTGAGGTTACACTGGCAGGGTCACACCGGCAGGGGCAGAGCCGTGTTATTCCTGGAAGTACCAGCATGTCTGCTATTCTGGGAATGTGTGAGTGGCTACCCTACCCAGCTCCTAGTGCAGACATAGCCTAAGTGTATTCCCCACCCCAGTTCAATTTGTCTCCTTTTCATTTTGGTTTTGATAACCATATCTAAAGGTGAAGCCCTAATCATACTGGAAACAAGTGTAAATATTACTGGCAGATGACAAGTGGCTTCCGGACAATATGACATCATATAATTAGGAAAACATAGCAAAAGAAAAACACTCAAATTAAATAAATAATTAAGAAAAAGGAAAATCACCTGAATTTAATAGAAATTACATCTGCTGCAGGATCAGAAAACATGTTAACTACCAAAGGATCTGTATCTTTTTGATATAACCAGTAACACAGAGGTCAAATAAAAGATGACAAATATATCAAGGCATACAGTGAGACTGGATGAAGCTATGAAGTTTAAGAATACCAGCTGAGTAAATAGTTGGATAACAATTCACAATAGCCAGGTCTAATTTAAACTGAAAAAATTAAAGACAAAAAAGCAAATTACACAAAAATTCTTTGCATGTGTGCCTAATATGATAAGATGCTAACATAGTCCAATGAGGAAACTGTGATAAGCTAACATTCTAATAGTGTTAGCATTCTATTAGGTTAATATTGTATTAGGAAAACACAAGCCTACATTACGGACCACTTCAATGCATAACCTTGATGTACAATACAATGTTTCTAATCCTTTAATACTTTGGTATTAGGAGTCAAGTTTTCCCATCACTAACAGCAGCAGCACTGAAAAATCCCAACCCCCTGGTGTTTTGCCTCTTATCCATGCAATGGGAAAGTGGAGGTTTAATCATATTAAAAGTTGACAAACTATTTACAACATTTAAAAACAACACACTGAGTTTAGTTTTAATAATTTTTCCAGTGTTTTATTTCAATAATTAATGTAGAACAGTGGTTCCCAAACTTTAACAACCTGTGAACCCTTTCACTAAAATGTCAAGTCTCGCAAACCCCCTTCTAAAAATGAATATTTCCAGGGATTTTCTCCTTTACCTGAGCATAAATTATAAAAGCATTGATCTTGGAAATATAAAATTTGTTTTTATGACATGCTTATTACACACTATTTATTATTAATTATTATTTATCATTACAGTGTTTTTATTACATTATGAAAATGGTAACACTCTTCCAAGATCTCACTTTCGTAGCTTGTATCACTTTGAATAAGCCTGTTATAACACAAGGCTCCTATGTTTCATCCAGGAGTATCAGATGTGAAACAGCATGAAGGTATTTAAGAAGCTAACTCAAAGAGTTCCTCGTACACAAGCAATACTAGCTGCCTATTTAATTTTAGAAACAGCAAAATATATCCACCTCCCTTTCCATTTCTTATAAGGAGTCTTGAAGTTTAAATCTCCTCAGTGTGATAGATATGTGTGATAGTCCAGGGGCTCTAGGCTGCTGGCCCTGTGCTGCCCAGAGTCCCTAGGGACAGTTCTGTCCGCCATTATGGAATTTTTCCCTAGAACCCCCTGTAACATTTTGCGAACGCCCAGGGGTTTACCCCAGTTTGGCAACCACTGATGTAGAAGGAGGTACTGTTCTCTAGCAGTCAGATCAGTGGAGCAGGAGTAACTACGCCCAGGTTCTTTCACAGCTCCACTGCTAACTCACTGTGTAGACTTAGGCAATTTGTTTTACCTACAAATGACACTAGGTATTAGTAGGTGTAATAATAACAACATTATGCTGGAAGGTTTTAATGGCTGCCATCAAGTGGATCTTTGATCCAAAGGCAGTCACAGACCTGGTTAAAGATGATGGGTGTGCTAAGCACCCTTCTTTTAGACTAAACTGAAGGAGCAACTAAGCTGCTATATGAAGACAGCTGGAGATGACAGACACTACCACCCAAGGCAACTGGCTACATGGCAAAGCCTGAGCAGAGTTACATCGTGAAGTCTGAGGGGTTCTCCTGGGACTGATTGCAAATGCAAGGAGTAGGGGATTATTTTTGGCAAGATGTATGTGTGTTAAAGCAACAAGAAAGCCAGCAGAAAGCAAGAAAAACAGTCATGAGCATTAGTCTGAGAGGGAGCAGAGAGACAGAGTGCCTTGGGGCACAGAACTGGCTGGAGAGGCAGACTTGGATTTCTGAGCAAGGAAACTGACTATTGTGGTTTGTTTCTGCCATGTTCAGAGAAACAAGACTTTGCGTACATTCTTTGTAAATAAACAGGATTGCACCAAAGAAATACTTGTCTCATATAATCCATTTCTCCTCCGAAAGGAAACAAATCTGCAAGGACCTGAATATTGGTAATAACCCAGGCCAAAGAGGCAACAATAATAAATAGTCGACTTCCCAGGAGGGTATCAGAAAATTATTTTTAAATGTTTTGAGATCTTGATATAAAAGACATTCTACAAAAGTGCAGAATACTTTATTCTTTTAGCTGGGTAAAAACTGAAATTCATTTGAAAAGGTTTCAGTGCATAAAAAGCAGCTGTTAGGGGTCCAGTGACTTTATCCTTCTGTATGTGTTTACTATTATCCATGTTAATGCAGAGGTTGGCTTTGCAGCAGCTTTCTTAAGGAAACACTAAAACTGGAGAATATTGGTTATATCAATACAATGGAACTTATTGTTACATCACTGATTCACATGCTCTGCAATATGCCAGCTGAGGTTTCCAAAGCCAGCTAAGAGATTTGGACACCTAATACCTATTAATGTTAAAGGAAGCTGGGTATCTAAATCCCTTAGGTAGATTTTAAAACTGTAGCCATTTAGTTTATATGGCAGGGATAACTTCCCTTACTCTGAGTCGGATGTACCACAGGTATGTAGAGTACAGTTGCTAAACCATTCAGGACCTGGTTGACAGGAGAACGGATGCTGCTCTAAGAGATCAGCTTGGTGATTAATACTCACTGTGAAGACTTTTTCAGGCTGCCCACGAGCTCGCATGTTAGTGTCATGAATTTGCTTGAGAATCATCCAAGCTTCATCGTGTTTTCCAACCTATAAAATGTGACCAAATTACGGAAAAGATTTATGTTAATACTTCTTAAACAATATTAGTACCTGGTGCTGTGATACTATGGGGATGAATGCTCCAGACATAAGATAGACAGGAACAGGGAATTATAAAGAACATGTTGAAAGTTTTACCTCCAGCAGAAACCTTGGACTTTCTGGCATGAAAGTGAGTGCTACTACTGAGGAGACACAGGGCAGTGCACAGACGACTACAAATACTCTCCAGCTGTGAAACTGATAGGCAGACCCCATACTAAAACTCCACCCTATGGGAGAGAAAAACAAACATGAAAAGAAACAAGGAGCATTTCACATGTTGACGTCTGGCGACTTTTAAATAGTTGGATATAAATCTACACCCAAATTTGGCCCAGCAGATATTTATTTTGAGAGGGAGGGAAGGGAATTATCCTCAGCATTTATTCTATTCTTGTTCCACAGACATTCAAGGGATCAAGCTTTACTTACACAAATGCTCACAGGATGAATTTTAAACTTTTCTCTGTGATTATTCACACTGGAAATGGTAATACCTTATGTGGGATGGGAGGCTGCTCGACACAGCAGCGGGAGAAAGTTTCCCAACCCCCTGCCAGAAACCTCATTCAGAGATAATGAAATGAACCAAAGAAGGACATCACTGCAACCTTCACAAATAGGACCTCACAGATACACATGCAATGGCTTTGTGTGAATATGACAGGAAAATTAAATTTAAATGCTACACCCACCCAATATGTTTTACAATAGTCTATTTTTTCTAGGAATGATGCCTCTGACAGGGCCTGTGTGAGCCTGAAAGGACAAGCTTAGTATTTTATAAAATTCCATCATCCTTCTTATCTGCTACATCTGGCTATATTACTACCACTCCCTGAGAGAGTCAAAGCCCGAGTGGCTTCTTCAGACTTTCCTATTGATTACTGATAGAATTTACATCTATCCCATTAGGGAACAGTAATGATGCCATGGGACTTTTAGATAACAAGTGTCGAATTCTCACAATTTTTTGGATAACAAGTGTCGAATTCTCATTAGTAATCAACCCAAACACTGTAAAAAATTGCAAAAAAATGTGACAAGTATATTCATATAACAAATAAATTTGAGTCAATAGCAATATGTAAAAAGAGGTTAAAATCAGAGTAAACTTTTCATTGTGAATTATTTGCTCAGTTATCTGCTTTAAACTAAGCAGGCATGTTTTTATTTTTCTGGTAAAGCACTGGAATTTTGTTTTTAATTGAGTTAATTAATTTTTGGTATAGGATCAAGAGTTTCTGAAATTACGTTACCTCCATTTAGAAAAGTGAATATGGCCAAAGTGAATTCCTTTTTAGGTTTGGGTGAACAGCTAAGGAATTTTTTTTGGTGGTGGTTTTCACCCCACTAATTTTTATAGAACTGAAAGATAGAAGAATAACAGTTATTTTGATTTAAGATTCCAAAGTCTGTTTTTTATTTATTTTTTCTAGAAAAGGAAGATGCTAATGTCAATAAACTCAATATGGAAACAGAGTCCCAGAATGCAATACAAGGCAATGCGCAATGCATAGACAATTACAGGGCATAACTCTCTTCACATCTAGTCCCAGAACACTGTACAAAGAGCCATCTAAAATCGATTATCATAAACATCAAATGCCTTCAGTTGGAAGTACTAAGAGCATTCAGTGTTTAAACTCTCATCTGAGATTCAAATCCTTAATCCTGAAGCAGTTAGGGCTAGAGTTGAGGCAAAACAGGAGGGGTGAGAAGAAAAAAACGAAAATAACTGTCCCCTTCCTCCAAAGAATAGATCTTGTGAAGGAACCCTAACAAAAATATCACTGAGTTGAGTTATTAAGAATAAGTTTCCCTAGCTAAAATAATTCGAAGAAGACAAAGGGAAAGAAGGGCTTCCCTTTGGCAAAAAGTTTATTAGTCAAGCCTTGATCATTTATAGAACAGTCAAAACTCTGAAAATGCAAGTGTGCTAAAAAGATACAGGTATGTGGATACGCATCATACTGTATATTCTCTGTGTAATAGATACATGTATATTCTGCTGAAGATTTCCTTTGCATCATTCTTGTACAGCACGATTACAGAAGCATGATTGAAACTGGTAACATGTCCCCTGATGCTCAATGAAAACACTGTAATTCTCCCTTTTACATAATGACACAAACATGTTTGATATTATTAAGCTTTTTCTTTGTAGGCTATTTTTGTTCCACAGAGTGTGTCAGAATATGGTTTGTTATGCATTTGCCATAATACAACGAAATACAGCTTTGTTTTGTAGAGTAGCTTTCATAAAAACTTTACCTGAAAGCACTTTACAGAGTTAAGAATCTGAATTAAATAACAAGGGAGAGAGAAATAATACAGTTAAAGTGTAAATAATAGCAGAAGGAGAAAGAAATTGAGGTAAGAGAGAAAAAAGATGTTTTCAAATAAGAGTTAAAAGGAGATTGAATTAATGAGGCAAAGAGTTACAGTAAAGCTGCTACAGGTGACAGCTGCTGCAAAGGAGAAGGTTCTTGCACCAACAATAGTGAGATTGTGTGAAGGGACAAAATGGGGGCCATAAATCAAAGTAGGTCCATTGAAGTCAATTAAGTTATGTTGATTTACATCAGTTGAGGATCTGGCCAAGGACAATTGTGACCTGGATCTTGAAGTGGGTGTGGAACCAGGAGAATTGTTTGAGGAGTAAATGAATGCATTGCAGTTCTAGGCATGGTAACATGAGAGAAGACGGGCAGCAGTATTCTGCACAGGTTGGAAACATTAGAGCCTATAGAGAATGGACTAACAAGGTGAAAGAAGCTGATGGTTTGGATGAGAATTTTCAGCAGAGATGGAGTTGAGACAGTAATGTACCGTGGCAATGTTACAGAGATGCGAACAGCAGATTTATAGACAAAGGACATGTGTAAGCAATGAGAATTTAAATTCAAGAATTACATCAAATTATGGACTATAAACCAAATTATTCTATCTGTTGTTACAGCCCCAATAAAGCACCTGTAGGCTGCTGTGTTTGGGTCCCACTATGCCAGACCAATACATTCTTAAGCTTCCTTTGGTCTGAGTCAGCTGCAGCACTTTCTTTTTCTTTGTCCTCTCTGTCACACTTCCTGAGCACAGGCTCTCTGGCTGTTACCCCGTTATGTAAGGGACCTCGTGGTCCAGCTGTCTTGGACCCGGGGACCAGTGTTGATCCCCCCAGACTCCTCAGTAGATTAAGAACACCCTTTTCCAGCATTCCAGCCTCATGGCCACTCTGGTTTACAGTTCACCTCTTTAGGGATGTGTCACAGTTGAAGGACATAACACGCAGGCTTTGTAAAGGTTTCTAACACAATCACTCTTTACCTTAGACAGCACAAGCAATATACAGAGCTAGACAAAACAATAAAGCATCTGTATGCATTTTCCTGCCTCAGTTTCCTCATCATACTTGAACATTCTTAGGTCAGAGTCATCTAGGGTGTTCAAGACCTCCCTCTTGCACATGGCTTCTCCTCCAAATCATTGAGTGTGCGTGTCTCTCTCTTCTCTCCCCTAACCCCCCTCCAGCTAGCTTCATTCTGCTCTCTTTCTCCAAAGGACTGTGAGAGACCCTTTCTTTTAAAACCCCCAGTCCTCTATGTCAGGTGACCCCATGATCAGCCTCATCAAGTGATCAAAGTCACCCACCAGCTGAACCACTGCTTAGTCACCAGACCATCTAGGCAGACTGGTTCTGGGTGGTAGCCAACTCTTTGTCCAAGGGGACTTCCATGGGAATAGAGGACCATCCAGTTTTTAACCTGCATTGTTAGCTCTGTGCCACCACCCCCTGGAATTTCAGTCCAAGGTTGAGGTGAAAAGACAACAGAAAAGGTAGAGAAGCCCCACATTCAAAATGGAGTTTGCTCTCTGACACAGATGTACATACAATATCAAACACAATTCATAAGCTGTATATAGACAAATTCCCCAAATTGTTACACCTATACATCACACTGACAAACACATTTGCAATGGTGCAATAAAATTTGGTCCAGTGGAGGCAATGAATTGTTCAAGACAAAGAGAGAGAGGGATGGAGGATGCTCCTTATACCCAATAGCAGCACTTCTGTTTAAGAGACATTGAGCTGAAAGAACTTAAATCAAAGCCACAATTTGCTTAGTCAAAGCAGGTGAGGGAAAAGACAGTTTTACAGGTGGGAGAGGAACCACAACAAGAAGGAACAAGAGATGTCTGTATAATTATGGAAGTGGACTAAGAAGATGGAGTGGTCCATAGGGTGGACCACACAATAATAAAGGAGGAGGAGTCACCAGCAGTCAAAAGAATGAGGTATTAACTGAATGGAGGAATAACAAGGAGTCCGGTGGCACCTTAAAGACTAACAGATTTATTTGGGCATAAGCTTTCGTGGGTAAAAAACCTCACTTCTGCCCAAATAAATCTGTTAGTCTTTAAGGTGCCACCGGACTCCTTGTTGTTTTTGTGGATACAGACTAACAGGGCTACCCCCTGATACTTGCATGGAGGAATGTGGCTTCTGTGCTACAATTAATGGAACGCAGCCAAGGACCTTGTTCTAGGAGAGGTAAGTGCTGAGACAGAGAAGGCTACATAGTGGTTTCTTTTTAAAAATAAAAAATTAAACATTAAGTGACACTGTATAACAACTAGTTGTAGAGGTTTGATGGACATGGAAGAGAACATAACTGTAGTAGGATCTACAAACCCCATACTGAGCAGAGGCATAAGGGGGAGGGGAGCCCCTCCTGCCTACAGGCAAGCAGCCTGACCACATCCCTACGCAGCTGCCAGAACTGCCGATCATGGAGGCAGGCACTCACAGCTGCAACCAATACAGGAAACAAGGCCTGCTATAAAAGGAAAGAGCTCAGAGAAGGAAGCGAGGCAGAAAGGTTTGGGACAGTGAAGGGGTAACACCCTTGCACCAGGCTTCCTCCAGAAACATGGCCCAAAGGGATTGAAGGAGACCACTAGGCCTAATTAGAGGCCAGGGGCCAATAATTGTCCTGTCCAGGGGCTAACCAAAGAAAGCCAATCAGGGGACAGTAGAGACCCTCTGAAAGACCACATCAAGGACTGGTGACAATAACACAATATCTTACACAGCCACTGGCAGCACACAGGAGATACATTATGGCAGATCCAGATGATGCTTGAACAGCATCACCACAGAGACATTAGCTGGTGATGTGGCTCATTTCTGGATCACCATTGCCCAGGGATGGAAGAATCAATAGTAGCAATTTGTGTCAGGAAAGATGCTACTAGGAATGGTAAAGCCAGTAACACACCAAAGCACTATTTGAAGAGGACAGACTTGTTACTGCCATTATAGCCCTGAATCATGTTTCCTTGGGAAAAATGAGTTATTCCTTTGGCACATTTTTTAATACATCAGGACATAATGCAATAGATCAGTAACTCATGGTATTCACAAACAGGGGCTGGCATAAGACTAGTCTATAGATCATATACATTCTATGGCAGGAGTTACTCCTTCCCATCCCCCGCTCATTTATCTTTATTTTGTCTATATGATGCCCATATAGTCTCTGATCCTGCAATTTAGTGTATACACAAATAATATCAAAACTGATTTAATAAAAACCAGTAAAAATTATCCCACTGTGTGAAATTGATTTATTTATTTAAATTCCATAATGTGTTAGGCAATTAATAGTTGGTGCCTGTGACAAAGAGCTTACAAACTAGGGTCCTCATCCTGCAATTTACAATGCACGGGATACCAAGATAGCGATAGACACTATAATAAACTGCTTCCTAATACAGTATATGAACAATCAAGCAGAGCTAGAAATAGCAGCCGCCTCTATCTTGATACTCTATGTATTGTAAATTGCAAGATCAGCACCTTAGACTGTAAATTCTTTGGTGCAGGCACCCATCTGTTAAGTGCCTAGCACCTTCTGGAAGCAAAATAAATAAATATACAGTGTACCATTTTGATATTATAAAGTACAATATGTTAACAACAGGATTTGCAGGCTTGTGAACCTGTTTTTCTGGCCTTTTGACTAGGTTTTGTAATTCACAAACTGCATAAGATTATGTCACAGGATCATTTAGTGCTGCTGCCTCTTTCTCAAGAAGAAATGAGAAAGAAAACAAAGTGACCAATAACCCTTCAAGGGTTGTTTATTACATTCAGTGCCTGAGAGAGACAGACATTTAGGCATGGAAAGTTTCCTGAGCCCTTGCTGGGATTTTTACATAAAATTCTGCAGAAAATTGTTTTTTATTTAAAAAAAAAAAAGGATTTATTTGTATTTCAGGCTGATTGACTGAGGAACATGTGCCAATGCAGGTGAATCAATTAATTTGAGCAAGTAAAGATGTACTATGATTTGATACATTAATTTTTTATACAAACAAACAAACAAACAAACTGGAGGCTGTTACTTACTTTCCTAACAACATAAACTGCTTCCTAATATACAGTCAAGATGAGCTAGAAATAGTGGCAGTGTCTGTTGTTGTCTTCGTATCCTTTGTTATATTCTTGAGTAGCAATGGCTCCTTCATAATTAAGGTTGAAGCTTGCCTCACTTTATAAACCCAATTTTTAACCTTCCCCTCAAAAACTTCCCATAAAAGAAACCAAACCCTGTGAAATATCATGTTCCTCATTTCATCCTAGGGTAGTATTCTGCTTAGAAGTTTGGGAAAAAAGCAGAAACGGGACTTTAGTGTTATTTAAAATGTACTTTTCGCTGACTTTTTAACCCCCACCTCCTTTTTTTTTGGTTCAGCGGATCTCCAAATGGCCCGGGCTACAAAATCTAAAGTTTTATATTTGATTGGCCTATTTTTTCTTTTTTTGGGAGAGGGAGGATGTAAAGAAGGAGAGGTGGCAAGGGAGGTAATTACAAACATACCTAGTAAAAAGAGCTTGTTATGGGGTGTGATACACTATGTTGATAGGTAGGGAAGGAGCGACTCATTTAAAGCAGAAACAGAAGGTCTGGTCTACATTTAAGTTAGGTTGACATAGCTATGTTGGTGAGGGGTGTGAAAAATCCACACCTCTGACTGATGCAGCTATTTGCTGATCTCGCCCCCAGTGTATATTCAGCTATGTCAACGGCAGAGTGTCTCTGTCAATGTAGCTACTGTTGTATGGGGATGTGGTGTTTCTACACTAGCGGAAAAACTCCCTTTGTCAGCGTAGGCTGCATTTATTCTATGGGTTTATGCCAGCAGCATAACTATGTTGACGTAGCAATGCCAGTATAGTCTCTACAGTGTAGACATACCCTCAAGCAAAGGTAATGGAAGTTGGTGCTGTATATACCAGCAAAATGTTATTACCGTAAGTCAATTGTGTAGCAAAATCCAATTTTAGTGGACAGTAACATATTTTTTGATATATTTTTATGTGGAGAAATTACATCCATATTTACAAAAAACAATATTCTTGGCATCCTCCCTTTTCAGCCATCCAAAGCACCCTATTCTACACAATTCCACAGCTCTAAAAAAATCAGTATTCTTGATGGTTCATTTATAAACTCCACAGTAACACTATTCTTGTTTATAAACTCCACAGTAACACTATTCTAATGTTACTCCACAGTAACATTATTCCAGTGATAGGGCAAAAATAATCCTTGTGGAAGTGATCTCACCAACTGGGCCATTTTCAATGTTCATTCTCCTAACCTGAATTCAACATCTTCGGACACTCTCTCCTCTATTTGTATATTTGCTGAGGTGAATGGTACTCCGAGGATCCACTTTCAAGGGCATTCTTCCTCTCTTATCTCAAATAATGTGACCTACCTCACAGAAAATCCTCTTACGATGCCTGGTCCCCTGTGTGACAGGGTATATCAACCCTGCACTGGTGAGGCGAGGGTTAAGGCCCTGCTCTGGATGCAGGAAGCCATGCTCCCTTGTCTCTACGAGGCATCCTCCCAGTGGTGGGAGCATTCAAAATAGAGGAGGTCAGCTCAGCTCAGCCTGGGCTGACCAAGGAGGAGTGCAGTTGGGGGCAGCAGCCTCCTGCCGGGAAGCTTCCAGGACTCCAAGTCGACTGGACTAGCCTCCTAGTTAAGCTGCTGGAAGCCCATTGATCACAGGAGCTGAGGGCAACGACTCGATGTGACCAGGGGAAAGGGCTCCTGAGACGAACTTGGGAGAAAGCCAAGAGGGATCCCAAGACAGAGCCATGACTCGCAGAGGTACAAGAAACAGCAGTAGAAAGTGAGCCAGGGAGCATGAGTAAGGGTAAAAAACCCGAGGCCACATATATGGCCTACTGGTTGGAACCCAGTGGAGTAGGGTGGAGCCAGGTTCCTTTACCTCCCACCCCCAGGGATTGTGTCTGCTAGGCAGAGCAGCCCTTGACTCTAACCCAGGGGTCTCAAACTCAAATGACCTCGAGGGCCACATGAGGACAAGTACATTGGGCCGAGGGCCGCATTTACTGACACCCCCCCCCCGCCGCCCTCGGCCCCGCCCCCACTCCACCCCTTCCATGAGGCCCCGCCCCTGCCCCGCCTCTTCCCACCCTGCCCCTGCCCCCATTCCAACCCCTTCCCCGAAATCCCCACCCCAACTCTGCCCCCTCCCTGCCCCCAGGGGGCACAGGAGGGGTGTGGGGTGCGGTGGGGGCTCAGAGCAGGGGGTCGGGGTGCAGCAGGGGACTCAGCGCAGGGGGTCGGGGTACAGCAGGGGGCTCAGGGTAAGCGGTTGGGGTGCAGGGTGCAGCAGGGGGCTCAGGGCAGGGTGTCGGGATGTGGGGTGTGGCGGGGGCTCAGGGCAGGGTGGCGGGGTGCGGGGTGCGGTGGGGGCTCAGGGCAGGGGGTCGGGGTGCGGCAGGGGACTCAGCGCAAGGGGTTGGGGTGCAGGAGGAGTGCGGGGGGCGGGCTCCGGCCCGACCCGCACCGGGGGCAGGGCAGGCTCCCTGCTTGCCTGCCTGGCCTGCCGCCGCGTTGTACCAGGAAGCAGCTGGACCTGGGGGAGGAGGGGCGCAGGGGGGTGTGTGGCTGTTGCTTCAGGCACCGCCCCCAGCAGTTCCCATTGGCCGGGAATGGGGAACTGTGGCCAATGGGAGCTGCTGGGGGCGGTGCCTGAAGCAACAGCCACACACCCCCCTGCGCCCCTCCTCCCCCGGGTTCCAGCTGCTTCCTGGTGCGGCGCCGCCGCAGGGCAAGCAAGCAGGGAGCCTGCCCTGCCCCCGGTGCTGGTCGGCCAGGTAAACAGGGGGGGGCGGGGGGGCCGGGATGTTTGAGACCCCTGCTCTAACCCTTGGGCAATGCTACTGTGGACTGTAGCTGGTAGGCAGAATGGCTCCTGACTCTCACCATTGTACGCCACTGTTGTGAACTGCAGCTGCTAGGCAAAGTGGTCCTGGACACTTGCTACTAGTTGGTATTGCTGGCCTGGGACATGCAGGCACCCCCTGACACCTTGGCATATAATCTATTTATCTGGTTTCCCTGATTTGGTTTGAACTTGTTCTTCTCTTAGTCTCAATTTGTCATCACTTATTGAAAAACATTACATCTCATATTGCACAGAGTACATTCCTGTGCAAATGATCCTCAGATCGATTTTCAGTCAATTCAACAATCACTTGTAGATCAAGCTCCAGTCTGGGCTAAGTAACAATGTTTGTTTGGTGTTTGTTTTTTAACCACCATCTTTGTTTAAAGTCAGATGCCACAAAACTGAAATTGTTGTGCACTTGCCACTCCTTATTTTTGGAAATGAGAATCATTTATATATACACCTTTATTCTACATATGCATCTCAGCTTAGAGACTCTGATTTAATAAACGTCAGTCCCAAACCTGACAACTATAACAGCTGCACATCCCACATTTCAGGTGTGCACAAAACAGATTATAAAGTTCTGTTTCCAATGTCAATCAAATACCATATTAATAGAGCAGGGACCACATCAAAATGGATACTCTGAAAAGGATGTTATAAATAAAATAAAGCCAAATCTCAATGAAATATACTTGCAGTACGAACAAAATCAGCTCATGTTATAAACCTCCAAAGTCAACATCTTGTATGACTGATTTTTACCTTTGTATTTATTTAATAGAGGATCATACTCAAAGTCAAGTCATCTCATTTTCAAGAAACTGGTTATTGCTTGTGTTTCTCTGACAGCAATCCAAAGCGAGTGTATGCTGTTTTACTCTCAGACATATAATCAGTGTTACAGTCCTCCAGACAAATTCCTATGAAACTCCTATGACAGCCACAGTAAAAAGATTTCTCTCTGTTACCCAGTGCAGTTTCAATTAGTAAAAATGAAGACCTATACAAATCTTCTAGATCAACACAATCAAAGCAATAGCTGATGTTGTCACTAGAATTAGTCACAGTAACATATGCAGCTAGGATTACAGAATCCCCACTCCACCTCCTCATTTTCAGACAAATTCAGCCATCCTCACTTATGTTCAGTAGTCTAATTCTACCAGTAGTTCCACTGAAGTAAACTGAGTTACACTGGCATGAAAACTGTGTAAAACAGTGGAGAAGCATGACTAATGTTTTCCCAGTGCAGTGCCTCCTATTTAATTCTGGAAAATCCTGAGCAATAAGTCACTTCCCAGCTATTAAGTTTAGTGAACCAATATTTAACAGTGCTACATTTAATGAATGACACCCATTCACAGCTATGGACACACACTTTAGCTTCTGCTGTCACTCTGACAACATCAAAACCTTTTTCATTGTATAACTCCTTAAGATTCCTGGCACCCTGTCAACTGGTAGCTTCATTAAGGATTTTATTGCTCTTATCCTTTTTTCCTCCCTCTTCTCTCTGTTTTTCAGCTGCTGCAATTTATCTCTTGAATTACTCACATTTCCACATTTTTGCCATGAATAATAATTTATATTACAGAAATATCAAAAGAAATATAGGGGAAGGGGGAAAGAAGAAAACTCAGTGGCAACACATTTTTCTTAGCCTTGGGTTGCCTGTTGTAATACCCATTCGAAAATCACATGACAGAGTAGCAAAACAAAATTAAAAGCACAGCGACTATTTGCTTATTATTATGTTGAACACATTCAGAAACTGCATCAAATTTTCTTAGATCGTGAACTAGGCTGGGAAACTTGGAACAACTACTATGATAATTTTGGAGTTGGTCCCCAAGATATCTTTCATTTTGATTGTCTGAAGATAAGCTTTGGAGCCAAACGTAAGCATGTTCTTGGAGCTAACTCAATTTGCCTCTCCCATCCCTGAGTTATGATACAACAGGACAGATATAAGTGCTTTTACTCTGTTTTATTCTGAGTATTGTGCAGCAGCTATCCAGAGTTAAATATTACCCTGGCTCCTTGGAAATGCTGTATCCCAAAATCATTAACCTGAAGCCAGTAGAAAGTTCCAAGGTGCTATGGATTGTTAAAATAATTGGTCCCAGTGCATCCTGGGAATAGTTTTCATGGGCCTCGGTGCAAAATAAAACCTTCAATGACTAAGATGGAAGCTCTGTAGCAGCTTCTTACTGAATATCACCTTCTCACTCTACTGATTAGCAGAAATGACCAGATGAATCACCAAGCCTGCAGCAACAGATTACAGAACAGTAGTAGTGCAGGGCAAATCAGTGGCAAAATGTACAACGATGATAATTTACATGTAACCACTTATTTAAATGTCAAATTCCAGCCCTTGCTCAGATTTAAGAACATAAGAACATAAGAAAGGCCGTACTGGGTCAGACCAAAGGTCCATCTAGCCCAGTATCTGTCTACCGACAGTGACCAATGCCAGGTGCCCCAGAGGGAGTGAACCTAACAGGCAATGATCAAGTGATCTCTCTCCTGCCATCCATCTCCATCCTCTGACGAACAGAGGCTAGGGACACCATTCTTACCCATCCTGGCTAATAGCCATTTATGGACTTAGCCACCATGAATTTATCCAGTCCCCTTTTAAACATTGTTATAGTCCTAGCCTTCACAACCTCCTCAGGTAAGGAGTTCCACAAGTTGACTGTGCGCTGCGTGAAGAAGAACTTCCTTTTATTTGTTTTAAACCTGCTGCCTATTAATTTCATTTGGTGACCCCTAGTTCTTGTATTATGGGAATAAGTAAATAACTTTTCCTTATCCACTTTCTCAACATCACTCATGATTTTATATACCTCTATCATGTCCCCCCTTAGTCTTCTCTTTTCCAAGCCGAAGAGTCCCAGCCTCTCTAATCTCTCCTCGTATGGGACCCTCTCTAAACCCCTAATCATTTTAGTTGCCCTTTTCTGAACCTTTTCTAGTGCTAGAATATCCTTTTTGAGGTGAGGAGACCACATCTGTACACAGTATTCGAGATGTGGGCGTACCATGGATTTATATAAGGGCAATAATATATTCTCTGTCTTATTCTCTATCCCCTTTTTAATGATTCCTAACATCCTGTTTGCTTTTTTGACCGCCTCTGCACACTGCGTGGACATCTTTAGAGAACTATCCACAATGACGCCAAGATCTTTTTCCTGACTCGTTGTAGCTAAATTAGCCCCCATCATGTTGTATGTATAGTTGGGGTTATTTTTTCCAATGTGCATTACTTTACATTTATCCACATTAAATTTCATTTGCCATTTTGTTGCCCAATCACTTAGTTTTGTGAGATCTTTTTGAAGTTCTTCACAATCTGCTTTGGTCTTAACTATCTTGAGTAGTTTAGTATCATCTGCAAACTTTGCCACCTCACTGTTTACCCCTTTCTCCAGATCATTTATGAATAAATTGAATAGGATTGGTCCTAGGACTGACCCTTGGGGAACACCACTAGTTACCTCTCTCCATTCTGAGAATTTACCATTAATTCCTACCCTTTGTTCCCTGTCCTTTAACCAGTTCTCAATCCATGAAAGGACCTTCCCTTTTATCCCATGACAGCTTAATTTACGTAGGAGCCTTTGGNGCCGTACTGGGTCAGACCAAAGGTCCATCTAGCCCAGTATCTGTCTACCGACAGTGGCCAATGCCAGGTGCCCCAGAGGGAGTGAACCTAACAGGCAATGATCAAGTGATCTCTCTCCTGCCATCCATCTCCATCCTCTGACGAACAGAGGCTAGGAACACCATTCTTACCCATCCTGGCTAATAGCCATTTATGGACTTAGCCACCATGAATTTATCCAGTCCCCTTTTAAACATTGTTATAGTCCTAGCCTTCACAACCTCCTCAGGTAAGGAGTTCCACAAGTTGACTGTTGAAAAGTTTGTTTTCTATTATGGCACTGCATCTCCTACATGGAATTATTAAACTGAAAGAATATCTTTAAACAAAGTTTCTGATCTGAGGAAAGAAAGGACATTTCAGTTGTACACATGCTAATGGAAGTGATGCACAGCATACCTTGGAATTTGTTTCTAATAGGAATTTAAGGCCTTTTTCTGTGGTATTTTCATGGTACAAGATTCTTGTAAAAGAGAAGCTTCCTATCTTCATTTAAAAATAAATAGCACTCACTGCAGAAAGATGGGAGGTTACTGTCCTCCAACATCCCATATCAACACAGTAGGTACAGTTAGGGGATTTTTACCCCCAAACTTCTAGACATGAGAATCCCATATCTTTGGTAGAAATGACCCGCTCTTAACAATGCAGAGTTTTCTAAAGGTGACAGTGCGTGAGGCACTTTCCAGACCTAGGTATTCTTCTCATGGGGAAGGCCTTCAGATCTACAGTAAAGTCACAATGTCCCATCTACTGGGACTCCAATGTGTGTGTGGGGGGGGGGAGGGGGGGAGGGGAGGGGGAGGAAGAGCAGCCCGAAATGTAGGTGGAAGGGAAATGGCCAGGGAAGCCAAGGGAATTCATTGATTCAATGTATGTCATCAGCAGCTTCCCTTCTATGCCCTTCGACGGTGCTTATCACCCTAGGACCTGAGCACCTACACTGGCCACAACTCAAAAGCCGTTCTCACCCTCTTATGTTTACTTTTAAATCTGGCGATGTGCTAAGTAGAACCTGTGATTAACCTAAATTGCCGCTTGATGGCACTGTTACTGTACTCAGATATAAAATAGCCAGTAGATAACTTAACTCTACAATGAACATTGCTGGGTAATTTGGAAAACCCTAGATATACCATAAGCTAAATCTAAAGGATAGGGCTAGAAATATTTTACACTGAGCAGAAGTTGAGACACACTGTTACTAGGTTTCAACTGGTAGTAAATCTGCCCTCAGCGTTTCCCAGTTTAAATGTTAGCAATATCAGTGGAGTAAAAAAAGGACTGCAGCTAGAACAACATTCACCCTTTGAGGTCCTGAGATGGGAACAATGGATTTTGACCATATTAAGCTAAATCATACTCCTAAGGGATCAAGTTAGATATTTTCATAGGGTCAATTGAAATAAATGTTTTCTGACAAACGTAGGTACTATTTTGGGATTACACTGGAAACGTGTTCTTGATAGGGGGCTATAGCGTCTGGGGGGCTGGTTACCACACTAGTCTTTCATATACATAAAGATATAAATCTTGCTAAAATCACGAGTAGTTTGATGGTCTGAGACTAATCACCAATGGATCTCACTCCACATTACAAAAACCAGCATGCAACCTGGCACAATAAATCAACCACTGGCAATTTTTGCAGAAGAGAGCCCAGAGCTGAAATAGCTGGAGTGTTGCAGGTCATGACTGAGGTACATTATCAAAGCTGCATGTAGAAGCTTGCATAATGTCTGGCCGCATTATGTCTGGATCTCTAGCCAATGCTATTACTCCCTGACATTCACAAGGAGGAGCAATTTAATACAAGAAGAAAGTAATACTGTTAAGCAGACATCCTTACATTGTATCTTTTATAACTGTATTAAATTCCTAGCTCAGGCCTGCTCTGAGGACATTTAAATCTTTGATGAAAAGCAATGAGGTATTTTAGAGACATATCCTCAGAAATTTAACTGGGTCTTTTAAGTTTTGAGCTCTGAGAGCCAGAACCTCAGATGGTATAAACTGGTGTAGCTGGAGCTATGCTGAGTTACACCAACTAAGGATCTAGTTCTATGTGTGCAGGGTTGGTGAAGAGGTGTTAATCAATGGATCTCAAAACATTTAAACCTAACGATCATGATGGCTACCCTCTCCTCCTAATCCAATAAGATTATTCTGGAATGAGGTAGCTGGCCAAAGCTACAAACACATGGGGTAGCAGGGAGTGGAACAGTCTATTCTCTACTATTACCATTGGCTGCTTCATTAGCAATAAATGATGTAACACATAAGCAGAGACATAAGGAACAGTGTTCATTAAACATACTGTGAGGCCAGCATTACATGCTCAGGCTCAGTTGATTCTCCCGATGTCCCACACAGGAGCAACTTCCCCACCCCCCACAAAGCCTCTAAATCCCACAGCATTAAAAGTTCCACCTTAACCCTCATTCTCTTTCTTCGGTTCCACACATCATATGACATCTTTCCCATTTTGACAAACACATTAAACAAATGAACTTCTATTCCACAAAACACCCTAGGCCAGAGATTACTAACACTGAGACTAGTCAGTCACATTGTTACCACGGTCTCAGGTAGATGGATAGCCTCTTAAATAGTGTGGTTCCCTGAGCAGATAACTGGACCTATCTGTCTCTAGATTCTCTTCCAACACTGCAGCATTGGCCAAATTTGTTCCCTATCTCTGCACTCTCTAGCATTCTTGGTCTCTATGGCTGCATGTTGGGTGGTTTCCCATTTTTCCTACTGTATCTGACTTACAGATGTCTGTAGTTTTGTTTTTATTATTTAATATTTATATTACAGTAATGCCTAGAGGACTCAACCAGTTTGGATCCCATTGTGCTACAAACAGTACAAACAGAGAAAATGACACTCCCTGGCCCAAAGAACTTACAGTCTAAAAGACAAGACATATAGATGGATGAAACAAACCAGGGGTTCAGGGTGAAGACTGGTGGGAGGGTATAACAATAATAATAGGGTGTAGACAATTTTCAGTCAAAAGCAGTGATCACAATCTGTCATCTGCCTAGCTCAGTGGTCCCCAACCTTTTTCGTCTGGTGGGCGCCAGACGACGAGCCACGGAGGACCGTGGCGGCGGATGAGCATCTGCCGAAATGCCGCCGACAAGCGGCAACGTCAATAGGCGTCGCTGCCAAAATGCCGCCGACAAGCAGTGTCATCCAGAGGTGTTGCGGCATTTCAGCGGCGACGCCTCTGGATGCTGCTGCTTGACGGCGGCATTTCGGCGGCTGCTCGTCCGCCGGCCAGTACACGGGCGAACATAGATGCCCGGGCGGGTGCCATGGCACCCACGGGCACTGCGTTGGGGACCCATGGCCTAGCTGTTACCAGGTTACAGTTTCCTGTGTGCATTATGGCAGAGGTGACTCTAGAGAAGGCATTTGTTGTAATATTTGTCCCTCCTGAGTGATCACTTTGTATAATTCAGGTGACACTGCATTACTCATGATTTCTTTAGTCTACCAGTTCTTGTACCTTCCTAAAGGCTTGATCTATATTGCAGTGCCTTCTCCCAGAGCTGCTATATCTTTGGCTGGCCATTTTCCATTTTGTAGTTTCTCACTACTTTTCACTGTAGCAAGTCCCTCTTCATTGGCAGCGAGGTTTTTGCCCCTCACACTATCAGAACTTGCACTTGACAGCTCTGGCAGCTCTGCAACAGAATGTTCTCAGGGTGTTGGCCAACATTAGAAATCACATTAGAAATCACCCAGGTGGTATCTACCCTTTCTGAACAGCGCTGCAGGTGCACTGGAGGATGCGTGAAAGATGTGGATGCTTGTATTGCAGCAGTCACTGCAATATTTTGGAGGCATCATGACATCAAGCTTACCACAGATCTACAGATTGACAGAACCACAGTTAGATCCACTCAACTGTACGGCTGTGAAATGAGAGTGCTGAGGAAGGCTGAAGAGCAGCAGATTGACATTTTCAATTCTCCTTGTCTTTGCCAGCTGCTTTATATTAAGTGACTGGACAAGATCAGCAATGAGGATATTCATAGCCAAATCCAGCAACTCCCTCCGTCAACAATAGCTTAGTTTCCGTGGCTTTCTTAGTACAGACATATTATTAGGATGAAAGACCAATGAATTAGGAAGTGTGTTTATCAAGGAATGCTGTTACAGGGTTGGTGATTGCTCAGGTGCTAAAAGCTCTGGTGGCCAATAAGATCGAGTGAGAGACATAGTATTAACATCCAGCCAGCCTGTCTTAAGGACCTAGCTAGAGATCGGCCTGGATGGTGCTTGAGCTGCAAGGATGCTACATCCCTTTGGGATTTGCCTTGATGATGATGATGATGATTGTGGGGGCACTAACTTTTGGGGTGCTAAGGAGGGGTTTAGCCATTATTGTTTCTAGTGGTTTTGGGTCTGATTGTATTATTACAAAGTGACCATAGATACAGTGGTGGAACCAATCCACCCCAAACGCTACGGAGTCTTGATCTCTTCTATTTTGGTCAGTTTCCAATAGAGTTCTACTGGCATACAAAATTGGCTGTCCCTGTATTTCAACCACCTACAAATCCTTTCTCCGATGCACCTTTCTCCAAATCCCCCAGTTGGTAGTACTTCAGCACAAGGGCATCGGTAATCAGCTTTTTAAATGTTTCAAATACTTGCTGATGTGGCACTGCTCAGTCCCATTCCACATTCTGCCTTGTAAACCAGCATATGGGCAGTGGTACTGCTACCAAATGAAAACAGAATCTGGACTGGAAGTTTATAATTCATAGGAAGTGCTGCAACCCAGGTACATCCACCGGAGCTGGTATATCTCTGAATGCCTGGGCCTTGTTCAGATCCGCTTTCAGCCCTTCTGCAGTTAGCAAATAAACTTATGTATGTCACCTGTTGCTGTCTGAGATACAGTTAAACCCAGAAAAAAAGTGTATGTTCTTGTCTCAGCATTGCTACAGAAGCCCTGCAGTTGCCACACAAGAGCTTTTAGGAGTTTTAATTCTAGTACTGACAGTGCAGAGAAGACTGACACTTCCTGCTGTCCCGGGGCTAGGTAGGCACCTGCTATTCTCAGAAGATTTCAGTACAAGGTAGTGGCCTGACTTAGCAGGCACACCCCACCCTCATTAGACAGCAATAGTTACTGGGGGCCTCAGGAAGGAAAAGTGGTGTGGGTAGAGGAGGAAACATCGATTCCCATGATATTTCTGCTGTTTTACTTTGGATAAACTATTGAAAACCTAAATTCATCCAGATATGGACACAGCATAAGATCAGCCCCTCTCTAATGTTGTATATATGGATGGATTGGAAGGTTTCTGTTAGTCTGCTACGGAAATGCTAATATAATAGCTGTGACAAGCTTGCTCCAAGAGCTATAAAAATCAGCAGAAAGTCCAGAATGCTACAGAAGGCTTGGGAAATGAGGAACAGGGAGGAAAGTTTTTAAGTTATAGTGTGTGCAGACTGTAATTGTTGGTTTTAAATCTGAGATTCAGTTGGCCCAACACTACAGATTGAGCAAGTTGCTGTGATTCACAAGCCTCAGATTTATGAAATAAATTAATTTTTTAAATTGTAGAGGTGATGGATGGATGTGATCATGTTGCAGAATTAAAGAAATGGCCCCTAACAGGAGAAACCTGAGTATATTGCTGGATCCCTAATAGACTAGTACTGCCATTTGGCAGCTGTTAAAGGTGGCAAAGGATGGCTAATCAGTGGGTTGTTAATGACTATAAAACACAAGTTTTTGCCTTTCTAGCTAAAAGGAATTGAATTCATGTAGGAAGACATGGAGAGTTGAACCAGACTGTTGTAAATGCTGAGCTGACTGGCAACTTCGTATCCTTGCTTTTAGTGACATATTCCAATATACAGTTTTCCTTCACTGGGGAAGGAGGTAGGACTCACTATACAAAACAAATAGATGGATAAGGAAAAATTACTTACTGATAATTCTTTTTTTTTTGGTTTTCAGAGTCCCTCCTCTTTTCACACTGTGGAAAATTCCAGATGACCAACATGATGGTACCATCTATGCCAGGAAGCAAGAAATAATGAAAGACAGAGGCTATAAGGGCAGACTTCATCCCTTCAAGCCCTTCACTGAGTTCTACAGCCAATAACTCTGATAGGATCTCTCATAACATGAGGGGAGAAGGGAGGGAGACAGAAGAGGAGAAGAAAAGGGACTCTGACAAACTGAATTACCAGTGTGTAATTTCTTCTTGTCCTGCGTCCCCCTCTTCTACTATCCTGTGGATAATTCCAGAGACTCAGCGGATATAATGAGCAGTCCTATAAGAGGAGATGGGCTTAGCAAAGAGGCAGTTTATGAAACTTTGGGAGCTAACTTTATGCTGTCTATATGCACAAGGGAGAGCAAGACAAAAGAGTAAGGCAAGGATATTAGTGGCACTGCAGATTTTCAATGTGGTGACCTCAGCCATCTCAACCCAAAAGGTGGAAATATCTAGGCTAGATTAACCCTTTACTGGAAGAGGTGCAGTTTTGTCTATCTGCCCACAAGTCAAGTTAATGTACAATTTTAACCAATGACAGATATGGGCAGGACCGCAAGAGACCCTAGCGTGGGTCATGGAAATGGACAAACAATCTCTTTGCTTATGTACAGTAGTGAGTATGAAGCAAATACATCTTAATGGTTAGCTCTATATCCAGAGAGGGAAGTTTCTTATTAAAGGGGGAGAAGAGAGTTGGGTAGAGGATTGGCAGGACCATGAGCTCATTCACATGGAACATTTAGGAAGTAACTCCCCAGGCAACTGATACACCAGTTTGTCGGTCAAAAAAAAAAGTTAAACTAAAAAGCTTGATTCACAATCACACCATCCTGGGGTTAGCAACTAAAAGAGTGACTGGGGGAACTTTCCTTTCTGTCCCCACAAACCCTTGCAGCCCCACTAAGGGGTCACATTTCTGAAAATTACCATGACTGAAAAACATTGAGATGAAAGGATTGGAAGTGAAAGTCCATCAGACTTCAGAACAAGGCAGAGATGGCTGAAACCCAAACTCCGAGAGTGGGAAGCTACAGACCCCCATCTAACCTGGCTAAAACAAACTCACAGACATACTATAAGGAACAACTCAAGGCCGTGAGAGCCTGCACACAGGTCCATGAGAAATACATCATCCAGATGTATGATTAAGCTTCTTGCTCAAGGGCTTGTGGCTATTTAGCCAACATGTATGAAACTTTGAAAGAGAAGTTAAGTGACTTGCCCAAAGTCATAGAGAACAGTGACTGCTTTGTCTACTGTGATCTTATTTAAAGTCCAGAGGATCAAAGGGAGCGAAGTAGAGTGGATGGAGAGAGGGGAAAAGATATTTAAATGCTTTCCCTCAGTTCCAGGAGCATAGTGTGAGGACCTTGGCATAGGATCTGAAGGCAAACCAACTCACCGAGAGACTTCCCTAACAAAGAGAAAGGTAGAGGACATCTTTTAATGCAAGTCCCATTGCTCCAGGGTAAGGGAATCTAAGTTTTAATTGGGGAATTCACTCTCTAATTTTTCTCTTGTCCTGGAAATAAAAGAGAAAAAGTAATAGATAAAAATAGAGCTGATGGCATAGGGCTGCCTTCAATTCTTCTTTGACTAGGAGTATTTCAGCTTAGACTGGCAACACACGTGATACCACCTCTGATTCTTCACACAAATTCTCAGTGGTTCTGCAAAATATCTTTGGAGACAGCCTGGGCAAGTCGTAGTCATAGGCACTGTCGGTGACTCAGCCTCCCTATCTATAAAATGGAGACAATAATACTTCAGTTAAGGACTAATTCATTAATGTTTGTAAATTCTCTGAGAACTTAGAAGACATTAAATAAGAGCAAAACTAGCTTCCAAAACAAACGGCCCAAGGGAGGAGACTGAGTGTAGTTGAATCCCTGGGGAAAAGCGAGTACGTGGCTTGAGAGGCAGAGCCATTATCCCTGTGGAGAAAGACTGCATAGCAAGTGTAGGCCCCCTGCAGGGTTTTCACCAACAATCTTGCTGCCAGGGCCTGTACAGCTGATTGAAGGTGCTCTCCCTTTAGGCACTGGGACCTTGCACAACAGGGACCTTGCACATACAGTGCTTGCACTGGGACCTTGCACATACAGTGCTTAGTTTTGGCTTTTTCTGGTTGGACCCTTCCTGTTCTTGTCCCTCTTTTCCTTGTCTCATTTCTTGGAATCCTCTTCCTCTGATCTTCTAATGCCATCCAGGCATTCCTAGAGGGAAAGAAGGAGTTAGATTCAAATATTTGAGAGCAAAGCTCTATGCTTCCAGAGAGGAGGTAAAGGATACCAGAACTAAACAGTGAAGACTGTCCTTAAATCCTCTGCCTTTCACAGTTCTTTGCCTCCTTGCTTTATGGCAACACTGGTTGTCTGGAATTTTCCACAGGCTGGGGAAAGAGGTGGACAAAGTTCTAACAATAAAAACATATTTTCTTGAGATTTCCTAGTGATAAAATTATCTCCCCACCTGGCTGTCACCACGCAGAATCCAATTTTGCATTTGAAAGCTATGTTAATATTACCATGTGCAATTCTGTGCTGAATACAGACACAACACGTCTGCTTTGAATAGCTGGAATTTTGTCAAAGCACTTTAACGCCACACTCGAATGGGTAGGCTAAGGACAGCATTGAGGAGCTCCCACTCTGTCCGGAGGCATTTTTCCATATTCAGAACACTTGTAACCAGGATTCAAACCTGCACAGCCACTGCAGTCCCCCATGCTGAACGCAAACACCATTATATTTAGAACCACTGGAAAATGGGGTAAACCTTCCATGCCAAACAACAAGGATTTTGCTCTGTTTCTGGTAGAAACCAGATTCTGTAGATTCTAGGCTAACTGAAAAAAATGATTTGTTGTAAGACAGGTCTGTAGTAAAAACCCTCAAAACCAACAGCCCCTTTTTGTGTTACCACGTATATACCCAATGCTATTGTAAATGGAACTGGAGTGAAGAGTCAATATCTGGATCCAGGTTAAGTTTAGGTTAGAGTTCAGAGTTCAGGTTCAAAACTGAACGAGAGCTATAGTTCACAACAGAACAGAAATCTCAATAGCTATTTTCTCTATTTTTTAAAATCCCAATTGATGCACATCACACAACAATGGTTGTTTTTGTGAGATTTCAGCTGCGTTGGGGTGCATGAAAACCAAATTTGGAAAACAGGCCTCTTCCAGTTTTGGATCTGATGCAGACCCAAAACTGAAGGTGAGTTTAGGATACTGGGATTCTAACTTCTGCTTCCTCAAGTGTACATGAACTGGGGTGGGGTTAGGTGTTTGGATGTGAAGTACAATTTCAGGTCTCTCTCCAGATTTAAATACTGTTCTCAATTGCAATTTTCCTAATGTTCTGATAAAAGTTGAGGGTGTGGGGGGAAAGGAAAGCAAAAGGCAATGCTGTGATGCAATTGCTGAAAGCATCTTGAAGGGATGGTAAAGGAAAGAATGGCATACTGGAATGTTGCCTTAATTTAACAAATAGGTAAAAAATAAGCATAAAAATGACAATAAAAAGTTTTTTTGAAAAGCAAGTGGGATTCACTTAAATATTTACATCAAACTTTCCATTATAGCTCCCAAGGAAGAATTTCCATTGAAGAATTTCCATGGAACTTTCCATTATAGCTTCTGAAGAAGAGCTCTGTGTAATCTTGAAAGCTTGTCTCTCTCCCCAACAGAAGTTGGTCCAATAAAAGATATTTCCTCACCCACCTTGTTTCTCTAATATCCTGGGATCAACACAGCTCAACAACACTGTGTATGTTATAGCTCAGAGCAGATCAAAAATAACATGAAGAACTTGGGAAGATAATGCTCTAATTATGCATAAAAGCCAGAGCAGGCCACTGAGGGTTAATGTTAAACTGATACCATTGAAAATCTCATTACAAGGATTGTGGCACATAATTGAGCTGACAGTATGGCTGAGTGAGTCAGTGGCCCCAGAGATTTATATACCCACACAGCTCTGCAGAGTCCTTGATTGGGTCTGACTCCACGGTGCTAATAAGTTAGAGCATTTTACAGTGTGCAAAAGTAGATAAAAACCTATGAATCAGCAGCAAATCTACTAGAGATCACTCTGACAACAGCCAAGTAACTTAAGCATTAGTGGGCTCATCAGACTAAAAGAATCCAGGACAAAAAAAGAAAAAAATCACCTCTTTAGAGAGATTGCTGATCAAGCAGCTTCAATTTGTTAACAAAACTTGTTATTTTAAAAGCTGCTGCTCTGCTGACAAAATTAAAGACTCTGTGGTTAATATAATCAGATTTTGGGCTATGCAGTCAAATGGCATTAAAAACACCCTTGAAATAAGGCTTTAAACTGCCTCATTTCAGACTTCTTGTTAGACTTTTAGCAATAAGATAACTCTTATGTCTATTCGGAATTTTCCTTGACTTTCTTCTGCTGCATTTAGTGAATTAAAAAATTGATCCAATGGTTTGCATATGGAGTTGGACATCTCTGTTTGGATAGCACTAAAGAGTATAATAATATTCATTCATCAATGGTAGGCAAAATCCAGTTTTATGAACAGTAAATGTAACATTTCCAAACATCACTGCCCAGGGAAGTATTTAATTATAGGCTAAGCTGAAAAGAAAACACTGCCTGAAACAGGATCCGATTATATAATTTTGGAAATAATGACTTCTAGCCTACAAAATACACAATCTATACTGATAGAAAGATAGCTCTATATCTATCTGTATATTGGTCCTCTACAACTGAGCCCACAGTTTTGAGTTTACACTTTTCTATTCTAGCCTGTATAGATTCTTATACTGCGCTCATCACTGTAGTATCTGAGCACCTGACAGTGGTGCATTAAGCAACATGGCTAACATCTGTTGTGTTTTGTTTTCTCATCCGCTCTTCTGGGGGAGAAGAACATGCAGTGGAGCATCTTGTCTTTGTAGGGATTTTTTGTATGGTTTTGGTGTGTGTATCTCCACAAGTTGGTGGACACAAATATTATGATTTCAATAGCTACTTGATCTGTGGGTACAAACCACGTTTGTGTCCCAAAATCAGGTAGTGAATCTTCATCAAAATTATGTATGTACCTACAAAGATATGAGAATGTATTGCAGGCATCTATTTAAAGGCTGGATTAATGCCCTTTGACAATGTGGTTCATAAGATACCTATATAATACACAGAATAATAGACTGCTGAAAGACAACTCAATTGACTATTTTAGGACTGTGATGACAATGCTTAGAATGCATATGTTTTCAAAAGTGTTGTATGTACATGAACTAATTCATCCTCACAATTTTCCTCTGAGGTAATTTTGACTCTGGCTCCTAATAACATGACTTCTTTTAAATGTTTTTTTTGTAAAAGACAAAAAGACAAGCAGTAAAAGTAAATACTTTAGTAAATAAAAAGAACAAGTCTCAAACTGTGGCATTAAAACTCACATGAGAGGGAAGGATTTTGCTTTGCACCAGCTTCCAAAACAACTCTAAAATATAACAAAACAAATTCTAAAAAGAGCTAACTGATGTTTTATTGTTATATTGCACCAAAACGTGAAAGGATTAAAATGGATGTCACTGGTAGTTATACTGCTCACTCTTTGTACACCATAGTGAAAATGTACTGTAGAGTTTTAGTGAATGATTTGCATGTAAAAGTTAAACTAGGTAAACAGCTCTATTTCCCTTTGGTAGACTGCAGTGTTTTAATATGCCATTTACTGATTGTCCTCTTTGATTAATCACTTCTCTGTTCTTGGTCACAAGAAGCCCATCTTTTAAATATCCGTAGATCCAGATGCCCATAAATCATTTAAATGCAAACCAGTACTGAAACACTTACATTTTCAATTAACATCCAGATTTAACTGCTGCTATTAGATATGATTACAACAATCTGAAAGGCCATACCAGATCTAACACTTAGGTTGGGATATGGCCTTTAGAACCCCCCCGCAAAATATTTTCAAGATTTTAATGCATGTTTCTGCTTGCAAGTTTATCTATTACTCATTAAATACATTTGGTCTTTTGTCTAGGGAATGCAAGTTAAAGTGATTGAAATTTGACTATATAACTGTGACACTCTGTACCTCAAAATAGCACCCTGGGACCCTCATATTCATCACTGTAATATGATTATATGTTTTGTACAAAGTATGCCTTGTGAGGTATAATTTGAGAAGTCACGATCTACTGAACATTACTACCCTGTTGAATTATGTGTGTTACCATTGTATCTGGAGTTATGAAGTATTGCTATGTGTGTGTTACTGAAATATGTTGTGAGGCTGGGAAATGCCCACAGCCAGCCTTTCAGTGGCAACAAAGGAGCACCTATTGAGAGAGATTTTCATCAGGACCAGCCAGATGTGTGTTGATGGCTTATTAAGGGGAATCCTCAGAGAGGGCACGTAGGCAATGAGGGCTATCTAACTCATGTGACACAGCAAGGATCCTTCTAGCAGCTGGAGGAAAGTATAAAAGAGGGACAGTGACATCACCACTTGGCCTCTCTCCTCCCCCATCTCAATACCTGGAAGATCGTCTGGAAAACAAAGACTTTGAACTGGGGAGATTGGTCCCTGGCTGAAAGGGAATACAGCCTGTGTATTAAGAATTGTGAGCTGCCTATAACATCTATTAGGGTGAGAAAAGCCGTTTGATTCAAATCTTGCTTAGTCTATTACAGTTAGAATTTAGACTGCAGTCTTATTTTTTTCTTATGTAATCAACTTTGATCTCTGTGCCTATCACTTATAATCACTTAAAATCTATCTTTTAGTAGATAATAAATCTGTTTTATATTTTACCTAAAACAGTGTGTTTTTGGGTGAAGTGCTTGGGGAATCTCAGCTCAGGTTAACAAGGGCTCTTGCACGTCCACTACCCTTTTATCAAAGTGGCGAACTAATTAATGAGCTTGCACAGTCCAAGGGAATCTTGAGCAGTGTAAGATGGAATATTTCTGGGGTGCAAGGTTGGGATGATTGGCTGGTGTTTCTCTCTGTATAATCCATGAGTGGCTTGGTGAGCTTCATGCAATTTAGCTGGGCTTGGGGCTCCACATGCTGATGGCTGAGTGAGCACAGTGCCTGGAGGAGTTCACTGTTTGTCACTGGCATAGCTTTGTGAGCGACAGCCCAGGCTGGAGAGTTAACGGGGCACAGCGGTCCCACAGTTCCAGGTTGTACCCCAGAGATCCTGTCATAATAACTAACAAAGACACGGAAGAAAATATTATATGGTAATATAAACAGATTATAATACTTTTTTCTCTTTTCAAAAATCTTCACAATTTCCCTAGCTGAATCTAGGATTTTCAAAGGACTGTAGGGAAATTAGGTGCCTAAATCCCACTGAAACTCATAGATTCCTTTGAAAATAGCAACCAAGAGCCCTATACTGATCTCATCTACTAGTATTCATCATTGTTGTTTTTATGTATTCTAGTAGCACCAAGAGGACCTAACCAAGATTGAGGCCCAAACCTATAGTAAAACACAATCGGTGCCCCCAGAGAGCTTACAAAACAAATAGGACAGAAGGGAAAACAGAGAGGTGAGATGAAGTGTCTTGCCTAGTCTTACATAGCAGGTCAGTAGTACAGCTGGGAATAGAATACAGGTCTCGCAAGTCCTAGGACATGTGTACACTGTTGTGCAGTTCAGACTACAGGGCTGTGAATTCAAAAAGGAGTATGTTAACGTAAAGTAGGAACCTTTTAGTTTGCGACTGCAGTGTCCCTATGGGGGACTTACAGCGCCGCAATTTGTGCAGTGTCTAGCTTCTCTGTACTCTCATACTGCCGCTCTGTTCACATTTCACGGTCTTTCCTGCTAGTGCACTCTGTAAAACAGAGACATATGAACCTATAGATTGGGAATGTTGTATTAATTTTGATGGAATATATGGGCTTAAAGAGTTAAAGGTGTTAACATGACCCTGTTACTGTTTAACGTTAAACTATTTTAAAAAAGATTTGGTATACGAAGACCTTAGCTTGGTTAGTACCATAACAAACATTTTTTTAATCTTTTATTGAAAAGAAGGAAAAACAGTTAAAGCATTTAAAATTTAAAGTATTAAATAAAACTTTTATTTTAACTATAACCCTCGGTGCGTGGTTTTTTGTTGTTTTTTGGGGGGGATGGTTAGTTGTAGAAAGCTTTTCTAAGGAAAACCTTTCTGTTTGACAGTTTTTTAGCTGATATGAAAGATGGCAATAGCTGGGTTTTTTGGGGGGGAAAAGAGAAAGTTAGTTGAGATCGGCTCAAGCTGTTGTTGTTGCAGTTGTTACAATTTAATTTTGTTTCTTAGAAGACAAGGCAAATGCACACAAAAGGGGAAAGAAGACAACAGCAAAGATGGAAAATGCAGCTCAGGCTCGCGAGGCTTGGGCTGTGGGAGACCTCCCACCCTGCAGGGTCTTAGAGCCAGGTCTCCAGTCCAAGTCCAAAAGCCTAGAGAGCAATGAAACCACGCCACAGCCTGAGCCCTGTGAGCCCGGGTCAACTAGCACGGGCCAGCCGTGGGTGTCTAGTTACTGTTTAGACATAACCTTTGAGACCTGCAAAGCACTGGGTTGCTTAGGGCATTGATTCTAGCTGTCCTTTTGGTTTCAGGCTTGCAGCAGTGTTGCAAAATATACAATTTTGGCTAGCTAAGCCAGACTCTTATTAGATGGAAGGAAAAGCAGAAGGATAGGAAAGAGAAGAAATGAGGTGGGGAAGGGAAAGAACACATGGGGGAAGGGAAGTAATGCCTATTTCCCCTCACGTATGCTCAATATCCATCTGTAGCAATGAATACACACAGCAGGGCATATGATCATAGTACCTCTTCAGATACTGTCCATGAGTACAAAAGCTTCGGTGAAGTAATTTACTCAGTATCTAGGTGTGACTACTAGAAATAACAGGTTATTTTTTTTGAGGGGGAGGAGAAATAAGTTTGCTAAAAAAATAAAGTGCACATTCTGTAATTAATTCTGTTCATCTCATTTTATAGGCAATAGCATTACAAATTGAAGTAGTGAGATTTTAGTTGTACAAAATCTCTATGGGCTGAATCTGTTACGGAAATCACAGTAAATTGCAACTGCAAGGGAAACTGCTGGCTCTTATCAGCCTGAGAGTACGGTAAACAAGGATGGGTTAAGAGACTTGTATTTTATTCTAAACAAAATGGACATAGAATTGTATGCATCTGAATTCTCATACAAGAGGACTGGTAACCAGCTCTGATATCTAAATGACTGTTCATTAGCACATATCAGCTGCACTTTTCTATGACTTACTGTAGGTAGACCACACAGCACTGATCATTTCTCTGTTTTATGGAAAAAAGGCTTTTGTCTCTAAAAGAATAAAAAGCAGATCCAGGAACAAATTTCACCAGAACAAGCAAACTGATCTCACTTTATTCATTACTGGCAATGATAGGCAAAGATTATGCCTGCTCCTTCTTCCAGTTTGGAAATATTATAATCTCTGATGAACCAGGCTCTTCTAAAAGATCCTGGGCCAGATCCTGGTGCAGCTCCATTGATTTCAATTGAGATATTCCTTATTTACATCAGTGTGAGTTGAGAATCAGGCCCGCTGTGTAAAATGAGTCTTTCAAGCAAACACAGAATAGGAGTCACTGCTCTGATACTGCCATAAAGTTACTGGCTTGCATTTTTAGTTTTTCCTAAACCTCTGGGAAAACAAATCCTTTTTCTCTTTTTCAATCAATTTACAGAACCATGGGAGAAGGTTCTTTCTGAAGCTCACTTAATGAACATCTTTACTATTCATTAAATAGATGTGTTAAAAGCTACTTAAGCTTCTAACAGTTGTGATTATAAACTTTTAAATGATCATAAAAAACCCTGCAGCAGGGTACAGAAAATAGTGCAAAGTGATAAACAAAATAATTTGTTTTGCTTGCCTATCCTGATTTGCATAAGCATCCTTTCTATATTCTGCTGTGTTGTCATTCTTGTTGTTGCTAAGATAAAGATAATATTTTTAAGTGTACACCTTGAGTATAAACTAATTAGACAGGATTTTCCAAAACAAAAAACAATTCAGGAGTGGGAGTTGACCACTCAAGCTGTCACTAAAACTACCTTGTTCCCACTGTAATTGACTAAGATTTAGAAAATGCAGTATTAGCTTGCAGGAGACAAAATTAATGGAAATGCACTGAATGTCAGCAAAAAGTCAACACTTTGGGATCATTATACCCTTTAGTGGAATAGAAAATAGATCAAAAGATGTTTCATTATACAGTAGATGCTTTTATGTCTTATTCTATTTGTTTTGTATTACACAGGTTTCATGGCAAATATAGATTCGAGCATAACAAAGCTAAAATATCATTTAAGTCCAAAATAATATTTTCCCATACCTAAAATATCCACAAATTCATAGCTTTTAAGGTCAGAAGAGATCTTATAGATCATATAGTCTGACCTCCTGTATAGCGCAGACCATAGAATTTTACCCAGTTACCCCATACTAAGCCCAGTAATGTTTGACTAAAACATAACTTCCAGAAAGGCAGATATATATGGAAGGAAATATAATAAAGTTGCTTTTTGTTTTAAGATTTGGGGAACAAGTGTTTCCTCCTGCTGAAAAAAAGTATATAGGGGGAAAAAAAATCCATAAATTCCACTGAGTTGTTATTGCATTCTCTACCTGGCCCTGGACTACTGGGGCAAAATCCTCCCCAGCTCCTGCTCCCTGAGTGTGCCTCATTCTTCTGCATGGCCAATGGGTCTCTTGCAGAGATATTTTGTAGAGAGGAGAGGCTGCTCTGAAGAGGGGGAAGCACCCTGCATCGCTTTCCCCTATAAAAGGTATTTCCAGAGTTTTCACTCTCCTCTATAGTGCGGTGGGAGGGGAAGGGTTTGGGGCAAATAGGAGTAACGGTGTGTACAAACCCTGCACAATTAATTGCAATTTTAATCACACCATTAAACAATAATAGAATACCAATTTAAATTTATTATAAATATTTTTGGATGTTTTTCTACATTTTCAAATACACCAGACCCTCGCTAGAACGTGCGTCTATATAGCCCAAATTCGCATATAACGCGGTCACGGCCATGGATCCCAAATTTAATTACTTTAATTGCAATTCATTTTAACGCGGTCCCCGCTATAATGCGGTCCTCATGTTAACGCGGTACTGCGCATGGATCCCAAATCCCGTGTTCTAGCAAGGGTTCGGTGTATACTGATTTCAATGACAACACAGAATACAAAGTGCACAGTGCTCACTTAATATTATTTTTGATTACAAATATTTGCACTGTAATAAAGATAAATAAAATAAATAGTATTTTTCAATTCATGTCATACAAGTCCACTCAGTCCTACTTCTTGTTAAGCCAATCACTAAGACAAACAAGTTTGTTTACATTTACTAGAAATAATGTGGCCTGCTTCTTATTTACAATGTCACCTGAAAGTGAGAACAGGCATTTGCATGGCACTGTTGTAGCTGGCGTTGCAAGGTATTTAAGTGCCAGATAAGCTAAACATTCGTATGCCTCTTTATGGTTCAACTTGTAAGCTCTAATGTTTTACATTGTTTTGTTTTTGAGTGCAGTTATGTAAAAAAAAATTTGTAAGTAGTACTTTCACACTACAGTACTTGTATTCTATTACAGTTTAACAGTGTGAGTAAAACAGATTAATCTCAACTTTTTTTAAATCTCACAATTAATTGTGATTATTTTTTAATTGTTTGACAGCCCTAGTTCTATTTGAACTCTGCCTCCTGCAGAAAGATTAAAGCAAACTCCATTGATCTACTTCTGTCTAGCATCGCTATATCACTGACAACAGCCTACTCCAGTGTGTTCCATCTTTGAACCAAACAACAAAGCAGACCACTGCTTATGTATCTCCATTTTAAACCAACCAATCAGGTGTTGGTATAGCAGGAACTGCAGTAAACAATTCTGGGAAATCTGACCAGTGTGTGCAGTAGCTTTTGCCTAGATCTCTTAGGTCCAGTCATTGTAGTGATAGCACAGTGTGAAACCATTCAAGCATGCCTCCTTTTATTACAAATCATGTAAGTGCATCCTTGTCTTTTGATTGGTTGAATGCACTGCAGCAGAGAGACTCAAATCTGACTCTGGGGACTGAAGCAGAGGGAGGGGGGAGAAGAACTCAGCATTTTGCCTAAAATGAAATCATGATTTATAATACATTTTATAGCTCCCTGGGTAACTAGCTCCTCAAGAAATACTAGGAGCAGCTGATGAAACAGGCACCTGTCTGAATTTCTAAGCTGCATTGAAAGCAGAAGTACCTGTAAAAGTCAGAGTAGGAAGGACCAGCATAGACTTCACTTCCAAAGCTTATAGGTTTTAACAAATAAATAATGCCTTGCACTTGTACAGCACCTTCCACTGCAAGTTCTTAACACACTTTATAAACATTAATTTGCTCTCACATAGTGAATAATAGTATACCATTTTACAGATGAGGAAACTGAGGCATAAAGAGGTTAAGACCCAAATTTTCAAAAGTAGGCACTCATTTTCAGTGCTTTGATTGCTCGGTACCCATCTGGCACATCTCTGACCTGAACACTCACAACTCCCATTGAAGTCAATAGGTGTCCCATGCCAGACACCCAGAAATTAGACACCCAAAATTAGAGACTACTTCTGAAAAGTTTTGGCGTAAATAACTTGCTTCAGGGGACACAACCAATCTGTGACAGAGCCAGGATAAAACCAGTCTCCTGACCTTAATAACAAAACCATGCATTAACCATTTAATTGCTGTAGAAATAGATTTCTAAAAACAGAACAAAACACCCTTGCTATCATATTAGCTAAAATATACTGCGCTTACCATTGATAGAAAAGGAGAGAGAGACCCCTTTCATGATAGTGATCTTGGGACACAGAGCTCCAAAGAACCGTGCAAATCCCTCTATTCCCACTGCCATTCATTGATATCCACTCCCACCCATGGGAAGAATTTGAGAAGAAAGAGATTAAAATATTACTTAGTGCCATCCAGCCCCTGCTGCCCCCATGAGAAGTACACATTGAGGGAGGGTTTAAAAACTTCATGCTTTATGCTTTTACTACTGCTCAGGGCCTCCCCTTGCCTCCAGCTTCACGCATGCCAAAGGACACCAGAAGAGAGGGTTTAAAACGCAGCTGCTCCTAATACCAGTTCTGTGTGCATGGAGCACCCAGTCATCTGGGAGGAGGGGGCATTTAAAACTTTGCTACTCTCATTGCTGCTCTATTGTTTTAGAGAGTAGTGATCCCAACAGCTTAGTTCTCCTTGAGTACTTTTTAATGTAATTGGCCGTGCCCCCATCTCCACTTTTTAAGATGATATATTACACAGTAGTTCCATAAAAGAAAGGGATTTTCTTTTGCTTTTAAATGTGTATTTGCCTTTTCTTTTATGATAGCTCCAAAGGGAAGACAAAAGAACAAAGAAATCCAAGTGTGGAGGAGCTTAGTGTGGGGGATCTAGGTGTGGGCTGAGAGGGTTCTGTGTGGGGCAATCTGGGTGCGGGCAGCTCAGTGGGGGATCTGGATGGGGGGGGGAGGATCTGGGTGCACAGCGGCTTGTTGGGGGGTTCTGTGTGCAACAGTAATGGGACTCTGCAGGGGGGTCCAGGTGAAGGTGGTTGGGGCTCAGCAGGGGGGTCTGAGTGTGGGGGGCTCAGTGGAGGGTCCTGATGCTGGGGGAAGTGGGACTCAGTGAGGTGGGGATCCAGGTGTAGGTGGCTCGTCAGGGTGGTCCAGGCACAAAGGGAGTGGGGCTTATCAGGGGGGTTCTGAGTGTGGTGGGTGAGGCTCGGCAGGAGGGTCTGGGTATGAGGGTGTCTGGATGCATGGGGGTTGGGTGGATGAGGAAGCAGCTCCCTCTGCAGGGACCCTCCCCCGGCAGATGAGGAGTGATGGGTGCGGGGGGAGGAAGGGGAACTGCAGCGCTTCCTACAGCCGGGGGAGAAATCTGGGGGTGGGTCTGACCCAGCCCTGGATGCCGTGCAGGGGTAGATGATGTCCCATCCTCCCCAGCCCAGCCTGGACTAGCAGCTGAGCCCAGTGCAGGGTAGGAGCCACCAGCCAGGTCTTCCCCAGTCCCGCCCGCTGCCCCACAGTGATTTACCTCTCTGCTGGCTGCCTTGGGCACCTGAAACATACTGCTGGGGAGGGTCACATGACCACTCCTGTGGCTTCCCTTTGCTTCTCCATCAGAAAGTCATTTTTCTGCAGGGAAGCAAAGAAATCGGTGGCGGACATAAATTCTGCACATGCGCAGTGGCACAGAATTCCCCCAGGAGTAGACTCTGGAGGCAAATACCTCCAGACAAGAAGGTCCTTCTGTGTCTATGTACCAGCATGACCCCATCTGGGTTCCAAGAGGCTGGGATGGGGACAATAGCTTCCCCCCTCATGTAAATGGTTTGAAAGTGCCGTTGCTACCTGTTTATCCTGTGATTCTCTGGGGACCCAGCGGCCTCCACACGTGGCCTGCCTGTGTACTTATGTAACCCACACACCTTCTGGGTGTGGTGTTCTGTTCTATCTAGTGGCACCAAGACCACTTAGAGAGAGAGAAAATGAGTCTGCTCTACAGCCTTAGCTAACAGCCAGTTGGCTTTTAGCTTATGTGGTAGAGGGTCATGCACTAAGCTCCAGAGGTCCCCGGTTCGATTCCTCCCGCTGACGACCGTGGTCTGTCATCATTACACTATCTTTCTGTTGTTTGCTGTGCCTTGTCTTTGCATACCCCCTGTACTAGAGTCAGCATACCCCACTGAGTCAAGTGTTTGCACCTCAGTTTTCCTTTCAACTCTCCAATCAAAGTTGGAGTTTTAATTAGCATTCCCACTCTTGGAGTCTGCTTTACGAAGTCATTTTGGTTCCACATCATAAATAGTTCCTTTGGCCAATGCAGACCCAGGTAGTTTTTCACAAGTTCCCTTTAACACACAGTTCCTGTCCATTTTGCAGCATTGGGCTCAGCTGAACAAAACTGCAGTCCTGTTCCAGTTACTATCTGTTGGGCTCTTCCTGGAACACAACACAGTACCTTGAGCCCTTCCCTGGGCTCCGAGTCCATTTGGCCCTCTTACCAAAGCTTTGTACCCCACATCTCTTTAACACCTGTATTAGGGCACCATCAGAGGGCTTCCTGGCTCTCCTAGTCCCTTCTCCTTAGCCCATAACGGAGAGCTCACCCCAGCCTAGCTCTACTGCAGGGAATCCTTCCTACTCCCTGCAGTGCTCTCTCCTCCACTGCGTTAGCAGGCAGTCCATCTTATAGGAGGCACTGCCTCCAGACTGCTCTCATGTGATCCTTGTCACCTGACTCAGGCACAGACCAGAGCTTTACAGGCCCTGGTACTCCACCCTGTGACACACCCTATGCATCATGGGGTGCCTCCAATCATGTCTCATAATGCATAATATGGTAGCATGCCAAATTGAACAAAGAAAACAGAGAAGCCAGAAGCAGCCCTTACTCCCACTTGAATACCCACCACCTGTACTGCTGGCCACACCCTTGTCCATCAATAAGCCCCATCCCTGGATGGATCTGTGGATCTAATTTCTGTTGGGCTACTTGCCAGCCAAGATTAAGAGCTACAACTCACTGAGATCAGGACTTAATTTGCTACTGTTTAGAACGGTTGTGGTGTGTCTCATATCCTGGGGTTGACTGGGAAATTTTCTTTAGCTCTGTAGGCCAATACAAGTCTGGATACAATATAATTAGAGATGAGCCAAAACTCTCCCTCAAACTTTGATAGTTTGATTAAATTGGAGCCCAGATTCAAACTGCTTCTGATTTTTGTTTTTACAAAAACTAAAACTAAACAGATGAGATTTGCAATGAAACCCCGATCTCTCTCTGCTCATCATTTTTAACAAACACTGTACATGGTTGGCAATATACATTTTTGTACCTCTGCCAAGTTGTTCATTTTACAAGTGTTTTTTGTCACAGAGGGCAAAATGATTACAATGGCTTGGGATGACTCCTCTTAGCCCTGGTCTACACTATGAGTTTAGGTCCAATTTAGCAGCGTTAGATCAATTTAACCCTGCACCCGTCCACACAACGAAGCCATTTTTGTCGACTTAATGGGCTCTTAAAATCGATTTCTGTACTCCTCTCCGACGAGGGGATTAGCACTGAAATCGACCTTGCTGGGTCGAATTTGGGGTAGTGTGGACACAATTCGATGGTATTGGCCTCCGGGAGCTATCCCAGAGTGCTCCATTGTGACTGTTTTGGACAGCACTCTCAACTCAGATACACTGGCCAGGTAGACAGGAAAAGCCCCATGAACTTTTGAATTTAATTTCCTGTTTGACCAGCGTGGCGAGCTCAGAGGTGACCGTGCAGATCTCATCAGCACAGGTGACCATGGAGTCCCAGAATCGCAAGAGAGCTCCAGCATGGACCGAAGGGGAGGTGCTGGATCTGATCGCTGTATGGGGAGAGGAATCTGTGCTATCAGAACTCCGTTCCAAAAGATGAAATGCCAAAACATTTGAAAAAATCTCCAAGGGCATGAACGATAGAGACTATAACAGGGACCCGCAGCAGTGCTGTGTGAAATTTAAGGAGCTCAGGCAAGCCTACCAAAGAGCCAGAGAGGCAGACGGCAGCTCCGGGTCAGAGCCCCAGACATGCTGCTTCTATGATGAGCTGCATGCCATTCTAGGGGGTGCCCCTACAACTACCCCAGCCCTGTGCATGGACTCCGTCAATGGATATTCACGCAACAGGGATGCGGGTTTTGGGGACGAGGAAGATGATGATGGGGAGGAGGTTGAAGATAGTGCACAGCAAGCAAGCGGAGAAACCGTTTTCCCCGACAGCCAGGAACTGTTTTTCAACCTGGATCTAGTATGCTCCCAACCCACCGAAGGTGGGCTCCCGGACCTAGAAGGCGGAGAAGGGACCTCTGGTGAGTGTACCTTTGTAAATATAATACATGGTTTAAAAGTAAGCGTGTTTAATGATTAATTTGCCCTGAAGACTTGGGATGCATTCGCGGCCAGTACAGCTACTGGAAAAGTCTGTTAACGTGTATGGGGATGGAGCGGAAATCCTCCAAGGACATCTCAATGAAGCTCTCCTGGATGTATTCCCAAAGCCTGTTAGCCACGCGGTGGGGGGAGGGGTGAAGCGATCATCCCAGAGAATTGGGTGTGGGGGGGTTTAGTTGGGTTTGTGCTGCACGTTAACCCGAAAACCGCAGCCCCGCCTTTTAAATGGCCAACCCATTTTAAATGGCCAACCCAACGGGTGCTTGGTATGTGAAATGAGGGCGCTGCTGTTTGAAACCATTCCCACATGTTATGAAGGTTAAAGAAGCCAAAAGACTGTGGCTTACCATGGCTACCTGCAAGCCGAATTCTGTTGCCCACCGGCCCTGCGTGTGTGATCTCTCACACCAAACCGGCAGGCCCTCAATATAAGAGGCAAAATGCGACCTTGTAAAGAAAGCACACGTGCTATGTAATGTTAACAGCTTGATTCACTGTGAAAGAGTCTACCCATTGTTCGCTAAAATGTGTCTTTTTAAAGACTACTCTCCCTTTTTTTTCCTCACACAGCTGCAAATGTTTCAACACTCCCCGTATCATCTCCGTCCCAGAGGCTAGCGAAGATTAGAAGGCGAAAAAAACGCACTCGCGATGAAATGTTCTCTGAGCTCATGCAGTCCTCCCTTACTGAAAGAGCCCAGCAGAATGTGTGGAGGCAGACAATGTCAGAGTGCAGGAAAGCACAAAATGAACGTGAGGATAGGAGGGACACGCGAGAGGACAGGTGGCAGGAGCAAGAGGAGAGATGGCAGGATCAAGATGATAGGTGGCATCAGCGTGATGAGAGGAGGCAGGAAGCAATGCTTAGGCTACTAGAAGATCAAACTGATATGCTCCGGCGTATGGTTGAGGTGCAGGAAAGGCAGCAGGAGCACAGACCGCCGCTGGAGCACCTGTGTAACCAACCACCCTCCTCCCCAAGTTCCATAGCCTCCTCACCCAGACGCCCAAGAACGCGGTGGGGGGGGCTCCGGGCACCCAACCACTCCACCCCAGAGGACTGCCCCAGCAACAGAAAGCTGGCATTCAATAAATAAGTTTTGAAGTGCAGTGTGGCCTTGTCCTTTCCTCCTCCCCTCCTCCACCACCCCTCCCGGGCTACCTTTGCTGTTATCCCCCCATTTGTGTGACGAATTAATAAAGAATGCATGAATTTGAAACAACAATGATTTTATTGCCTCTGCAAGTGGTGATCAAAGGGGGGAGGGGAGGACGGTTGGCTTACAGGGAAGTAGAGTGAACCAAGGGGGCAGGTTTTTATCAAGGAGAAACAAACAGAACTTTCACACCGTAGCCTGGCCAGCCATGAAACTGGTTTTCAAAGCTTCTCTGATGGGCAGCACGCCCTGCTGTGCTCTTCTAACCACCCTGGTGTCTGGCTGCGCATAATCAGCGGCCAGGCGATTTGCCTCAACCTCCCACCCCGCCATAAACATCTCCCCCTTACTCTCACAGATATTGTGGAGCGCACAGCAAGCAGTAATAACTATGGAAATATTGGTTTCGCTGAGGTCTAACCGAGTCAGTAAACTGCACCAGCGTGCTTTTAAACGTCCAAAAGCACATTCTACCACCATTCTGCACTTGCTCAGCCTATAGTTGAACAGCTCCTGACTACTGTCCAGGGTGCCCGTGTATGGCTTCATGAGCCATGGCATTAAGGGTTAGGCTGGGTCCCCAAGGATAACTATAGGCATTTCAACATCCCCAACGGTTATTTTCTGGTCTGGAAAGTAAGTCCCTTTCTCCAGCTGTTCAAACAGACCAGAGTTCCTGAAGATGCGAGCGTCATGTATCTTTCCCGGCCATCCCACGTTGATGTTGGTGAGACGTCCCTTGTGATCCACCAGTGCTTGCAGCACCATTGAAAAGTACCCCTTTCGGTTTATGTACTGGCTGCCTTGGTGGTCCGGTCCCAAGATAGGGACCCACCACAGTTAGGGAATCCCATTGCAGCAAAGCCATCCACAATGACCTGCACATTTCCCAGAGTCACTACCCTTAATAGCAGCAGCTCAGTGATTGCATTGGCTACTTGGATCACAGCAGCCCCCACAGTAGATTTGCCCACTCCAAATTGATTCCTGACTGACCAGTAGCTGTCTGGCGTTGCAAGCTTCCAGAGGGCTATCGCCGTGAACTGTGAGGGCTGTTCTCATCTTGGTATTCTTGCGCTTCATGGCAGGGGAAAGCAAGTCACAAAGTTCCATGAAAGTGCCCTTACGCATGCGAAAGTTTCGCAGCCACTGGGAATCATCCCAGACCTGCAACACTATGCGGTTCCACCAGTCTGTGCTTGTTTCCAGGGCCCAGAATCGGCGTTCCACGGCATGAACCTGCCCCATTACCACCATGATGTCCAAATTGCCAGGGCACGTGCTCTGAGAGAAGTCTGTGTCCATGTCCTCATCACTCTCGTCACCACGCTGCTGTCGCCTCCTCGCCTGCTTTTGAAGTTTCTGGTGCTGCATATACTGCGGGATAATGCGAGTGGTGTTTACAGTGCTCATAACTGCCGCGGTGATCTGAGCGGGCTCCATGTTCCCAGTGCTATGGCGTCTGCGCGGAAAAAAGGCACGAAACGATTGTCTGCCATTGCTCTCACGGAGGGAGGGGCGACTGACGACATGGCTTACAGGGAATTAAAATCAACGAAGGGGGCGGGTTTGCATCAAGGAGAAACACACACAACTGTCACATCGAAGCCTGGCTAGTCATGAAACAGGTTTTCAAAGCCTCTGTGATGCGCAGCGCGCCTTGCTGTGCTCTTCTAATTCCAAACAGCCTAGTCAGCAAACAGCACCAGCGAGATTTTAAATGTCCAAAGGCACATTCTACCACCATTCTGCACTTGCTCAGCCTATAGTTGAACTGCTCCTTACTACTGTCCAGGCTTCATGAGCCATGGGAGCAAGGGGTAGGCTGGGGTAGGTGCGACCGCGCGGTGCTGCCGGCTGGGAGAGCAGCCTGAGGCAGAAGCCTCCAGCTCGCATGATATTCCAGGCAGGACTGAATCTCCATTAGACGAAACTTAAAGAAGAGAATAACCTGGAGTCATTCCCATTTATGTCCAGGCGCCCCCAACCGACCTCACCGAGGCTGGCCAGGAGCACCCATGTCTGCCCAGGCACCCCCGACCGACCTCACCGAGGTTGGCCAGGAGCAACCAGGAGACAGCAGCAGACGGTGCAATACAGCTGCTAACCGTCTTTGCTAACTTGCAAAGGCAAGGAGCTGCTGCTGTGTAGCAATGCAGTACCGCGTCTGTCAGCAGCACCCAGGAGACGTACGGTGACAATGAGCTGAGCGGGCTCCATGCTTGCCATGGTATGTCATCTGCACGGGTAACCCATGGCTTTCACGGAGGGAGGGAGGGAGGAAGGGGGGCCTGACAACATGTACCCAAAACCACCCGCGACAATGTTTTTGCCCCATCAGGCATTGGGAGCTCAGCCCAGAATTCCAATGGGCGGTGGAGACTGCGCAAACTGTGGGATAGCTACCACAGTGCAACGCTCCGAAAGTCGACGCTAGCCTTGGTACTGTGGATGCACTCTGCCGACTTAATGCGCTTAGTGGGGACACACACAATTGACTGTATCAAATCGATTTCTAAAAAACCGACTTCTATTAAATCGACCTAATTTCGTAGTGTAGACATACCCTTAGTTTCTTAGCTCCCAGTTGTGGGGTCATTTGACATTATATTGAAGGAGATATTTGGGAGTAATCAAAAGGATAATACATTTAAATCTGCAATGGAAACAGAAAAGCATTTTTCAGACTTAAGACGGTGCATTATATGAAAACCAGACACAATGCCAAACGTTTACCGCCTTTTGACATTCATTAAAGATATTTACCTTCAAATATTATGCAGAACTGGAAGGTGCACTTTCAAAATCGTGTACAAAATGGCTCATTAACCTTCCTATAAAACCTAGCCTAGTGACAGTGTAAGTCAGTGTCTCCATAGTGACCCATGCTGACCTTGTTCATGGGCAGTAATTGTGAACATCTCTTCACAGATGTTTCCACTTCTAATAGCAGCTCTGTGACATGAACTCCTCTTTCAGGGACCCTAGGCAAGTCCACATTCATTTTCAGTTTTCACACAAAGGACAACAATTATAAATTAACAAAGCCCTTCAACAGAGGCACTAGGACTTAGAGCGGAGATTATGAGGGACCTGAAGCAGTGATCTTTCAACACAGGGTCCCTGAAGTACTACATCAGTGCCACCTTATGATCTTTTTATTAATGAAAGTTTTGCTTCGATTTTACCCTATTAGCACATTGTTGATTGTGTTAACAATGAGAGGTTGGTGCCAAAGCACTGTTAACTTGTTCTACTTTGCCTTTTTGATAGCCCCTGCCTAGCCTCCAGGAATTATCATGCTGCTTGAACAGAAAAAGAGACAAGTTACTGCATATATGCCATGTCATTTTCTTTCTCTCCTGACAAAAAGCGAGGGCTAGATGCTCAGCTCGTGTAAACTGGCATTGCTCCACTCACAGCAATGAAGCTATGCTGACTCACAGCAGCTGAGGATCTCCCGTTTTTTCAGAAGTCCTATATAACACTTATGAAAGGTGTACACTGCTAAGAAAAAAGATTCTACCCTCTCCTTCTAGTTTCCCTCTTTTTATACCTGCAATACAAGTATCTACCATGGCTGTCAGCTAATGCGTTTTTAAATGAGCTAACACCTATTAGGTTTGATTCTCCTCTCACGTACACTAGTGTAAATCAGGAATAATTCCAATGAAGTCAATGGAGTTACTCTGATTTTGAACAGGTGCAACTTCATTCATTTCCATGGAATTACTTCTGATTTACATTGGTATAAGGGAACAATCACGCCTCGTGCACACACCGTGGCCTGGTCTACACTTAATTTTTGCTGGCATAGCTATGTTGATTGGGAGTGTGAAAAAAAAGGCACATGCCTAATTGACGTTGCTATGCTGGCAAATGCTGTAGGGTAGACACAGTTATACTGGCAAAAAAGTTTGTTTGCTGTTATAGCTTATTTTGTTCAGGGAGCTAGGATAAGCTATACCAGCAAAATAACTCTTTTGCTGATATAAGCTCACTAGGAGGGTTTGCCAGTATAGCTGTACCATTGTAACTATGCTAACAAACCCTTCCTAGCTTAGACAAGGTCGACATGAAAAGCAAAGAGCAGAGAAATGCCTCCAGCCTAAATAAATAGATCACTGAAGTGGGTGGATTGGGCTATTTAGAATTCTGATTTGCTTCCTGGTAGGTGAAGATATAATGTTGAGGATGACTGGAAAGTATTTTGGGGGACAACTGAAGATTTTGGATCACTTCTGGGGGAAATGTAGAATTTATAAAAGAGAAAATACCAATACATGTGGTCTGTTTGACCCAAACCAATGTCAAAAGAGTAAATCATTATGAAATTAATTAATCAAACTTGTTTCAAAATAAAAAGGGAGGAAATTTTGAAACGCAAAGCACTTCTCTTTCCTTGTTTCTTTTCTTTCTCTTTACCTCCTCCTTGGGTGCCATTTTGGAAAGAGGAGAGGGGGGAATAATGTTGTTCAGCAGATTTCTGTGTGTTTGTGTTGCCATAAAGCTGTTCTTTCCTAGTCCTCTGAAATACGCTCCCTGTCTTCAGCCTCACTGCCCACTATATTATTTTCTCTCTCATTGATATCTATTATTTTATAGCACCCATAATGGTGCTAAATGTTTCACAGAAGGCATGGTCTCTGAAGCCTAAATTAAAGGTGTCATACAAGTGGGAGCAATGAATAGTATGGCTCTGATGAAACAGGAAGACCAAGTTTTGCAGCAATATGATCATGTTATTACTCACCCAAATGCACATCTTAGTGGTTCAAGTTTTTTTTTTTAACGTTACACCTACATGTGATAAATGTATTTATCATGCACATTTGTGCAGGATATACTGGGAACAAGGAGGTGACTGGAGAGTACTGCACTCTGGCAATCCCCAACTGGCAGATGCTTTCCTGGAGACCACTGCAAGGTGGAGCATATTAAAGCAAACCCTAAACTGCCCTAACATGTGGCAAGCCAGGCTGAAAACCAGGGAGGCGTAGCCAGCTTCCCGATGGTTCCACATCTCTACTGCACTCTGCAGACGCTGGAAGTGGCAGAGTGATAATGGAGGGCTCGAATTCAGCAAAATACTTTTTGAGTAGAATTTCATTTTAAACATTTGAATCTTAACCTTTCGCAGTGTAGCTGCATAGTTCTTGTTAATGGCAAGAAGAGTTATGCAGCATGTGCAGATGATATGGACCTCATGGGTTTTAAATGTAATCTTGGCGACAAACAGGATCTTCTAGAAACAGTGGGCCACATCCTTAGCTGGTGTAAATTGCCATAGCTCATTTGATTTCACCGATATGATCCCACTTTTGCAGCAGCTGAGGATCTGTCCCAATGTTTTTAAATTAGCCAGTGGGGTTAAGTAAGTCCATCTGAGAGTGTCAAGTATCAGAGGGGTAGCCGTGTTAGTCTGGATCTGTAAAAGCAGCAAAGAATCCTGTGGCACCTTATAGACTAACAGAGGTTTTGCAGCATGAGCTTTCGTGGGTGAATACCCACTTCTTCGGATGCAAGTGATCTGAGAGTGATGACCCTTGTAAGTCTCCCCACTAAAACCCATACAAATGGTTTTACCAATTTTGCAAAACTGATGTTTGAAGAGAAAAGTTTGTGCTTTTTCACTGTGATGAGACATTTTTGCTGGCAATTTCCCCCCTTTGCTGTTAGGATCCCCCTTTTATGGAGGGGGAAAAAAGCACTGCAAGGTCTAAGCCTTGTGTGGCTGAATCTGAAGAATATCATCCCTCAGAATTTCCTTTTACATTTCTTTTTAGGTCTCCAGCTGAAGTGATACCTCCCAATAACAGGGCAGAAAGGCCTGATTTAGTATGGCTTTCTATTACTGGTGTTCTTCCACTGTTGGGGGATGAGGGGAATTAATCCCCTAGTGTCATTACTTTGGCATAGGGGTATGCATTATTATTTGAGATTTGTTTTCATATAAAGTTACAAAACAGCATCTCAGGAAAGGTTACTGAGGTATTTCCAGAATCTGCAGTAAAACTAGACAACCTTTTAAAAATCAATTTATCATAATGTTTGCATTTCTGCTTCAAGGTAAGTGTAAGTGAAAGAATAATGTATACTAGAATGAAAAGTTACTTGGTATCCAGAGTACTTTACTAATTGAAAAGTAAAATCAATTCATATACTCTTGCCAGTAATTGTTTTTGAGTTTTGGCAACTCAAGGACCGAGAGGCCAGGTCAGGAACTCAGATTCAGCTTTTCTGTGAGATTCCCTGATTAATTTTAATCCAAGATTCTTTGCTATCCGATTAAGCAGATTTAGTCTGTATAGTTATGACCCATTCCTCCTTTTCCTTCCCACCACCTGTCCTCATCACCTTTATGAAAGCCTCAAGAATCCCGTTTCCTTCCCTTTACACTCCAACTCTTGTGGTCACCATCATTCTGGCTGAAGAAAATTGGTTAGGATTTCCATTGCAGCTCATGGCAGGTCCTTTAATTGTTTGGAAAGGCGCAATGAGCTACGTTTCTACATCCTACCTGTCCACAAGAGCTTATTTTTAAAGGGCGCTGAGCAACCTCCGTGCTCACTGAAGTCCGTGAGTAGTCAACACCTCAAAGTCAGGCCCAAGTGCCCAGGAATCAAAACTGTATCTCAATGTTACCTTTTCACTGTGCTATGACTTTCAGGAGCTCTTTCATTATATTGGTGTGCATTGTATAACTTGAATCAGCTGGACGTTTTGTGCCTTATTCAATCTAAAAGCTGTTACATTATATTGCAGTCCATTCTATTTCTACATTTCTGAAGTACAAGAATAACTTATGGCCAACCAGCCACTGCAGCATTGTCTTCTGGGCTGGAGTTGCAAACATTAATAAGAACCACCTTCCTTGCTCTCCTGTCCAAAGATTTTATGATCTAATGCCTTACTCTTTTTTTTTTAAACAAAGGGGATAACTTTCCCCTTCAATGTATTTCAGCATCAATGACACAAATACGACACCATGGTTTTCAAACTTTTTCTATATAATGAAGTTATTATAAGATCTGTTTACTGCAAATACATTTCTTCAGTTTCAGTGATAACAATTAAATTACAAGAGATTCCAGTGTATTAAGTTCCAGTCTCATGAGGTTCAGGGACAACTGGCTGAAGAATGAGCAATGGCTGATTTTTGCATGTTTCAATATTTTGTAATTTATGGTCTGATATAGTGTGTCCACTTGCCTAAAAACAATCAATTAGCCCTTTATAGTAAGTAGGTCAATATTTTGAATACAATCTCAGAGTACTCTCTTTTTCTGATTGTAAAGTGGTTTACTGATTATGTACGATAGGAGTAATACACATGTGGGAAAGACTTGTTTCTTACCATAGTGAGGAATTATTGCCCAAGCCATGGCAGAAGCATAGATGCCTCCAATCATCCAAAACATGCACAGCCAACTTAAGTGTTCACCACGCTTCTCTCGAGCAAGAACTTCAGAAAAATACGAGAACACTGTTGGAACAGCTCCACCAATCCTAAAGGGAAACACAAATCATGTGTTAAAGACAGAGCAATAGCAAGTCTGAACAAACATCACTACTGTACCTGCTTAGAACCTGAACTAAAAGAGCCTTTGCCACAAAAAAGTGTTATCTTTGTTTGTTTTTTCTTAAGTACATTGCCACTTTAATAAAGGTCTTCTATGTGCCATAGGCCTGACTGCAGTGCATTTGAAAACTTTCAGGGAAGCCCCACACTTTTGACACAATTAAATGCATAGATTTTCATGGAAACAGTATGGTCAATGAAGAAGTGCCAGATTAAATTAATTGTCAGTGAGCTGTGTTATAGAGCTTGCAGAATTGTAACCAGCATAAAGTTGTGTATTTGACTTAATTTATATGAAAATCCATATGATTATTATGGTAGGATTGGTAGTCTACCAACATGATGACAAAATTCTCATGTAGTATAGAGAATTTTTTAAAATTAATTTTTGGTAAAATTTTCTGGAGTCATGGTATAAGTAATAGCTGCTCTCCCTCCATTCACTCCTTCCCACCCCAACTCTCCAAGTCTTGACTTCCCTCCTTTAACAGAGGATAGGCAAAAAGGATGTTGAAATTTGCAATATCCCTGATTATTGCATGTATGCTTAAAAAGTGTTATGCAGTTATATTTTGTATGATTTGCTAGTAACTTATGCTGATGTTTCTCTTTTTGGTCTTTGAGTATTGAATTTTAATTTTGGATGCAATGACTAGAGAGTTGTTATTTTATTTCTCCCTACTGTGCAATACTGTACATGCTGGTAACTCTTTGACGTTACACAGCAATAAATATTTTATTGTTACCCACATTGTTGGAAGACTCCTATACAGTATTTTTACTGAATGAACAAATACTAATAAAAACAAAGTTTAAGAAAATACATGTGGTTAGAACTGAACAGTTTGAAATGAGAACTAAAGGCCTTTTCTTCACTGTAGCATCCTGGCAGTTCTGTCCTAGTTAGGCATTTCTAAGGTGCCCATCTTCTTAGTAGCTAGGAGACTAGAAGCATCTCCTACCCTATCCAGGTGGTTTAGAGTACTTGAAATGAACGTTTTTTTTTATTACAATGAGCATTTCTGAAGCTTGTGCTACCAGGGGCCATACTGCTAAAAAATGACGTCATCTGTGACACCAGCAGTATTAAAATCGGGATCAATAAACCACCATCAATACCAATTTACCAATGAGAAGGAGGAATTTTGTTGTTTAATATTTAAGCAAAATGTTTACTCATTATGATTGCCAACTTAGATTTAAAACAATGTCAATTGGTTTATTACATCTGATACTAAGCTTGCGTTGTGCTGGGGGTCCAGCGTCAATGACACAAATCAAGCCCCTTTTCTGCAATGTGGCCACTGCCTGCAGACAGCTTAGAAATGTCTATTTAAAACACAATTTTACATAAAATTCAGTTCATCTATGGTGAAAATATGGATCTCTCAAAAGGCTACAGTGAGAAAAATGGTTCAGCTTTCTTCTATAAAACCTAATAAAATTCAAGATATGCATAATTTTCAGCATTAGATTCAGGCCTTTCATTATTGGTCTTTAGATCTTTGCTATAGGCCAAAAAGACAGTTATCCTTCTTAAAACTGCAACATGTTCCATCATGTCCCAGGACTCAAGATTTGTGCTTTCATTTTTCAGTGTTCAAGACAATATCTATGGGGCTTCAAGGAGTATTTTCATATCAGTGAATCTCTCAGAGGACGTGGGATATACTCTGTAAAACAGCTGCAATTCACACCTGGTGAAGTCGCAACTGAATTTCAAGATAAGGATAAATGCACATTTATGCTGCTGTCACACTGGCTGCTAAAACTGATTGGGAGAAAGAAGCAAGTTTACCAACAGGTTAAAACAAATATTATAGAGGAAAAGAGTAATACAAAAATAAACTTCCGCCCAATGAACATTCAGTGGGTTCCAATACGGTTTATTTTAGAAGATGTTAAGGTACTTCACTAAGTGGTTACATGTCTCAAGGGGGTTGTTCTTTTGTTGCTTCTTTCTAGGCATCAATTTGCAAAGGATCCATAATAGACTCTTACATATATTATAAATAGCTCCAGAGATTGACTGAAGCATGCTAGTTCTTAAATTCTCTGCAAAAGTCCTGCTACATAGATTCATAGCCCCATAAAATACAACTCTTGCTACAGAGCTAGAAATGTAGTGTGAAATCTTCATCCCCACTCCAGTCCTTTTATGGTGGATAAAAGGGCCAGAATGGTGTAAAGGGGACCTTACAGCCTCATACCAATCTGGATGAGAATCCCCCTGGTACAGACACAGAAGACAATCATAAGGCTGTTCTCCAAGGATCCCCTTTAAGTCCTGGAATAGGGAACTGCTGGATGTAAGCTTGTGGAAAGCAAGTCAGGGATGAGGCTGCAGCCCACAGTGCTACGGAGATTCTGAGCCTGTGGAGGATGTTGTTAATTTAGACAGGCCCTCAGGGCTGCCTCAATCAGGCTGGGGTCTAGTCTCCAGAACAGCCCAAGACTGGAAGTGTACAAAGGTGTCTTAAAGCTGCCATAACCTCCCCTCCTGGTCTGAGGTGGAGCACTGACTCTCACCCCTACAAAAATACCCTGAATATAGTACTCGCTGCTCAAATTAAGTTCCTTATATTATGTTGGAGAATCACTGGCAGTGGCAGAAACAAGTGTTCCATATCCCTGCCTAATCCTAAGAGGTGTTGAACATGCACTCGTGTTGACTTGGCGATCGAGGTGCTCATCTCTTAGAAGCAACACTTTCACTTGGGGCTTGCTTTAGCCTGTTTCTTTAACGCCATATTTGCTTTGAAAACAAGTTCTTGGCATGGCAGTGATTTTTTCCCTATAATTGATTCTATCCATTAAAGAAGTTTGTGGTGGCCTCTGGGTATATTTAACTGGTATTTACATATTCTGGTCACTCTTCTACTAATCTTATCACCATATTCTTGCTTCTAAATTTGATTAAATGAGGGTCCAGATTGAAGCAAAAAGGAAAATAGTTACTTCTAAGTTCTTGTCACCTAGTAGAGAATCTAGTCTATATCCACATATTGCAGTTACTATGGTAGTAGTTACAAATTCAGGTAGCCTATGCAATGTTGTATTAATAATAAATAGTCATATTTAAGTATTTATATAGAGCTTTGCACGTTCAAAGCAATTTACAAAAATTATCTAGTACACAGGGACAGTTCAGGCAAATCTGGGGCCCGTGACTATGAAATTCAAGATTCAGCATGTAATCTTATTCCCAAATCTCCAAGGCCATGCAAGCTGTGGGGCTGGGACCTTAGCAGAGCTCAAGGCAAGGGAATGTGCCTTGAGTCTAGAATTCGTACAAGTGTCCGTGGAGGGTTAGGGGGAAATGGCTGGATGTTTCCTAGTAAACAGAAGGAGGGAGGAACTTGTAATGTGCCATATCCTAGTGTCATGATAAAAGGAGAGAGATCCTGATCCCCGACAAGCATCTTAAGATATCACCAGGATGCTCTCTGTCAGCATAAAGCAGCTCAAACACCTGTGACAAGGTCTACAAACCCAACATAACACACAGGCAGAAAGAGGTTAAGAACTCTCCCTGCCTGCAGACACCCAAACCAGTCCCACCCTGGCACACCTATGAGAAATAAAGAGGGAGGAACAGGATAAGAAGGGGGCAGAAGAGTGTGGGACTTCAAGGGGGCAACAACTCTCTGCCAGTCTTCCAAAGGAGCTAGCAGCCCCTGGAAGTACAAAGGATGGGGACAGAAGCCCTGAGGGCCAAGGACTTTTTGACTCGTTTATGGACTATGCCTTTTCTTAGTTGATTTGATTTAAGCCACTGCTGCTCAGGTCAAGGCCCAACCCAGGTCACTTCAACTGAGGTTTTGCAAAAAACGGTGTCCATTACTACTAACGGGTGGTACCAAAAGTGGGATATCACTACCACTGAAAAGTGAACAACTAATTAAAAACAAAACAAAAAATGCACAACAAAAAAGTCCCAAACGAAGGTGAATCGGCTCCTACAGTGGCTAGTCAATTCACAAGCACAACAGCAGCAGTGACAACAGCAACTGTTAGAGCAGATGGTGACACACCCGTAACAGTTATTACAATATATGACTGACCTGCTGCCTTTACAAAGTTGCTTGAACCACACCATGGCAGGAGCTGTGCCTACCAAAATTTGGGGAACGTTCCTAGACCTAACGTTTCCCAAGATGATGGCAGATGATGACCCCAAGTCCTTCCTGATAATCTTTGAGAGAGTAGCGTTGGCATCCCAATGGCCCTCAGAGCAGTAGGCTATCCAGCAGGCCCCATTTTAGCAGGCGGAGCTCAGGCAGTGTACCAGGACCTTGATTGGTTGGCTGCACAAGATTATGAACTTGTGAAGACAGCCATATTGAGACTGATAAGGCATTAACAAAGAGACCTACCATCAGCTCTTCTGCAACGAGAGATACCCCCAAAGGCCAGGCAATGAGCGTTGCCCAGAAACTGAAGGACTTCTGGTGGTGCTGGCTAAAGTCAGAAACTCAGATGGGACCCCAGGCAGTGGAGCTGATTGTTGTTGAACAGTTCATACAGATTCGCCCATTGGCAGGCCAAGACTGGGGCTGCAGACACTGGCCGGAAACACTGATGGAAGCGATCCACCTCATGGAAGACTACCTGACTGCTCAAGCTGCCTGGGAGCCTCCCACCAAAAAGGCACCATGGGCCACTACGAGCAACAAGGACGAGAACCGCACCATGAGGGAGAGATGGGAACTAGGACAGATAAGCCCCAGGAAGGCCCTAACACCCAGCTGGGTGTCAGAAAGAGCCCACAATAAGTATCCCTCCTAGGGTGCCTCGACAAAAGTCCCCCAGGATGACAAACAGACACCCCCAAAGATGCAACAAGACCTTCCCCACCTGCTTACACAGGCACAGGGTCGCCCCGAACCTTCACAGGAAGACGATAACCAAAGTCACGGGCCGGGGCAGGGTGCAGTTGTTTGTTTCTCCTGTGGCCAACCGGGAGACTGGAAGTACAAGGGACTTAGATGGAGATGGAAGACCTGGGGGCCAAGGGCTTTTTGTCTTATTTATGTTATGTTTATGGACTCTACCTTTTTCTAGTTGCTTTGATTTAAACCAATGTTGCCCGGGTCAATGAATGACCCAGGCCACTCAAACTGGGGTTTTGCACAAAGCAGTGACTATCACCACTGAGAACACCACACTGGAGCATGGGCAGCTAACATCACTTTGACATGTCAACCTGCTTTTACCAGGCTGGATTGCACCCTATGACCTAAAAATCCTGTATAGCTGAAGGTTTGGAAGCATTATTTGAATTGGCCTTGGTAATATATGATGACTCTCCAATGACTTCAGCTGAGTTATTCGAGATCTTTGCTGGTGTAACAGAAATTTTTTTGACCCACTGTATTTTTATAATAAAATTGAAAATAATGTATTAAAGCAGTCTGCTTTTAGTCACCATTAGTCCCTTGGTGAAATTATAAACAGGCGTGAAATTTTGACTACCATGAAGTCAATGGAAGTTTTGCATTTCACCCTGCATTTTACAGGGAATACAAACACCATTTCCCACAGGACGTAATATTAAATCTGCTTCAGACAATTAATTAGCTAAACAAAGTGTGCTGTGTGCCCTTGTTAAATTTATGAATTATGTGGTTAATCCTCATTTGTAAAATAAACATCAGGCACCAAAATGTATATCCCCCTCCCCCCCCCCGCCCCCCCACGTATTCTATTTTTTTCTATACTGAACTGAAAAGGCTTGGCCCTAGCTTAAAAATGCTGGTTATTCTGACAGCAGGGTGGACTGATTTAAATCATGATTGAAATCACCTGATTTTTTTAAAAAAACATTGATTTAAATACGTCTGAGGCTTCATAAAAACAGTTTGAAAAATTGTGCAATTTATTGCAATTTTAGATTAAAATTTATAATGAACTAAATTATAAATGCTTTCTAAAAAATGCCTCTACTATTAGGGTATCTTATTTGAATATTATAAAATTTCTATAGGCAAAGAACAACATATCAAAAAGTAAGGCTGTGATCCTACAAACACTTAAGGAGGTTCATAACTTTACACACATGACTAGTTCCATTGACTTCAAAGTGCATAAGTGTTCACAGCATCAGGGCTAAAGCCTAAATCTGTATTCTTGTTAAAAACTTCTCTTGGTGGCATAAAATCTTTATCACTTCAACACAAAATCGCTTCAGTTTTAATAGTGGACAATTATTTACATTTTCACTAGATAAAGTTATTGTGAACTTTCAATACCTTGCCCGAAGCACTTCAGCTTTCTTGACTAGTGGAAGTTCAGTATATTGCCCTAAAAATAAGGACTGAGACTTTGAAGTTGATGCAGTATTCTGTGGGAGGCCAGTGACACGAGCTAGAAACGGAGTGGGGTGGTGACACCCCAGATTGCTGAGGAAGCACATAGCTGTATTTTGTAATTTTCCCAGGCGTAGTGCTTACAAGTCCAGCTGGGAGGTAATGAAGGCATGCACTGCTGTAGTCCAGCTGGGAGGTAATGAAGGCATGCACTGCTGTAGTCCAGCTGGGAGGTAATGAAGGCATGCGCTGCTGTAGTCCAGCTGGGAGGTAATGAAGGCATGTTTTATCGAGACAAGGTCATCATCTGCAAGAATGAGACAGTCTTCTAGCCAGTTGGAGTCCTGCTCCTGGGGATTTTCATTACAGTAGATATGTCCTTCCTAAAATTATTACATGCACTTTTGAGCACTGCCTCATGAATTCATTCACTAAGAGTGTTACAAAATTTATACCATTTGGATAAGTGCTAGACATAATGGGTTAAATTCATTCAAAGATGAAAGTGGTCCAAAATGTGAGGTTTTTTTTTTTTAAAGGTATCCTGTTGTTTTACCTATCTTATTCCAAAAAGGACTGTAACTGCTTCTTACATTTATCCTATCTACATCTATCATGCCCATTTGTCATCCAACTTCACTCAACCTCCATCATAACTGTGTTTTCATATCAATTTTTGATCTTTCTATTTTAGACAGCAACATTTAAAGAAGAGAACTACTACTTACTGGAAAAAATCACTCAAAATAATGTATTATGTCTTAGTTTTCACCAAAAGAAGGTGCAATTCTTGACCTCAAAAGAAAATTCATCATACTGAATACAAGTTTAAAGGAACAGGGATTTACATTTTTATGTTTGAACTAATCAGTAGTTATCATTTGTTCTGTGGAATTATGAGAGTGAAGAACAAAAAAGAATTTAGCCAATATATGGCAGGAGAGATGGATTTCTGAAAATAAACAATAAACTAAGATGCATCTCTCTATTTGTCACATCAAAAAAATATATAAGCGTCTGCTAATCTACCTGCAGGGCTGTAATTTGTCACAATAGATTTGGGCAACGCACACTGTGACAACTGGGATGCAAGCAACACTTATGCAGAGCAATCAGAAACCTGGCTTTAGAAAGTATCTGGTGTTTGTTTGCAGATTTACTCATGAAAGGGGCTTGAAATGCAGAAGCATGTCAGGAATAAACAGATAAATAGGAAAAACACACAAGATTAAAATGCATACAGCAGTAATATGCTCTTTGACTGAAATATCTAGTCATTTTCTGCTTATAAACTGAACCAGAGCCAGACAGTGAAAGTACAGTAGATATTATGTTGGTCTGTGATGGCGTTTGCAATATTCATCCATCCTGTTACCTGTGGTCAGCTAAGATGCTACATGAAAGAGTTTGAAACATACAACTGCTATTAAGCTGCTTCTTGGTTTGGATTAACCCAACTATTGTCCTGCTTTTCCTGCTCCACTGTCTGATTGCAACTGTTACTTCCCCTTCCTATCAGCTCCTCTTTTCTCTGCCTGGTTTTTATAGCCTGGTGACAGACTCCCACTGCCACCCAGTCTCATAAAAGACTTTTTCCCTTCAGAGCCTTCAGGAAACTGGTAATATCTGAAAGTGAGCAGGCAATCATAACAGTTTCCCTTGAGGAATAACTGCTGAATGATGCCTTAGAAAAATTGCAATTTAATGAAAATCAGTACAATGCAGTTCATTGTAACTGTGTTTTAAATTCAAGTGCTTCTGGACCATGTACAGTAGGATGCAGGTCGTTCGGGTACATGTGCAGCCTGAATGTCTATTAGAGGGAAATAGCCACTTTCAGATTGGAGGTTTAGGAATTTTAGTCACTAAGAGAAGCCCATGACTATGGGGTTAGGTGACTGGGGCTCATGTGACAGCTTCTGGGACTATACAATACAAACCTCTAGGCGCAAGCTAAGTATATGGAGCTATGTCCTCACCCTTCCTCAGAGTTCCTTCTAGTACCTCAAAGGTCAGCGCATAGACTCTGAAGAAGTGGTGACAGAAGGTGGTTTGTATGGATCCGTGCAGGCACTCATCTCAAAGAACTTCCATTGCATGCAACCTGATTCTGGTCCTGGAAGTTTGGTAACTGTGATCCTCATAAAGGTGGTCTGAGCAGGATCAAAATAATGATTGTAACACTATTCAATTAAGTACCAGGTCTTCAGGCTAAATCTAAGGAGCAATGTTATGTAAAAGTGTGTTCAGAGCACCAGGTAGCAGCTTTGCAAATAGGCTCTATTGAAAAGCTTCTTAGAAAAGCTGTGGCAGCTGAGCATTGACTCCAATTAAATGTGCTCCAAGGTTTGCAAGATGGAAACTCTGTCTAGATCATAACATGTCTTGAAACAAACTGTTATCCTCTTAGCAGGTGTATAAAGCCCGACCCTTGGATATGTCCCCATGAACTACAAAGTCGAGGGGACGTATCTGTGGCTTTTGGTCTATTAAATTAGTAGGTGATTGTTCTTCTCACATTTAAGCTACTGTAGAACCTCAAAGATACGAACTGACCAGTCAATCACATACCTCATTTGGAGCCAGAAGTATGTAATCAGGCAGCAGCAGAGAAAAAAAAAGGTAAATACAGTACAGTACTGTGTTAAACAAACTACTAAAAAAAAATAAAGGGAAAGTTTAAAAAAAGGTTTGACTAGGTAAGGAAACTGTTTCTGTGCTTGTTTCATTTAAATTAAGATGGTTAAAGGTAGCATTTTTCTTCTGCACAGTAAAGTTTCAAAGCTGTATTAATTCAAGGTTCAGTTGTGAACTTTTGAAAGAACCACCATAATGTTTTGTTCAGAGTTATGAACATTTCACAGTTACGAACAACCTCCATTCCAGAGGTGTTCGTAACTCTGAGGTTCTACTGTATGTAGTATAATGTCTCTTGGTTAATAACATGGTTTAGGGAGCAAACCTAACTTTTACTCTGGTTCAGATAAAAGACAGACCACTTCAGAAAAGAATTTTGGGTATAAATGCTTTAGCTTATAAATCAAGACACATTAATTCAAGCTTCTTTCTTTTTGTCTGAAAAAGCATCAGTTTCACATGACACCACAAATCATGTGTTATCTGAAGAATTTCTAGGTTGTAATTGCTCTCAGAATGCATGCATTCTTTCAGCTATCTTTTCACTGCCTCTAACTCAGTTTGCTGTTATATGTAGTGCGATGCTGAACTAATACAATACATTTTCCACTCTCTATGCTACATCACTTATCAGCTTAAAATTATTTCAAGGCAACTAAACTGAAATTTCCTACTGAAACAAATGTTTTATACAGCTAAGTAACTTAGGTTGTCAGCGATCCTTCGAGGTCGAGGATGATCTTTTTCACAGGTTTTATTTTTCATGGGTCCTTTGGTGGCTGAGGAGTCTGATCCTTGAGCCACAGGCTCATTGGCAGACATTTCAGATGGTGCTAGAAGACAGAGTTGGCCCGCAATTGCTGTGTGACATTTGTCTTTCCTTTCTTTTCTGGTGTTTTTCTGTGACCAGGGCAAGGCGATTTTCCTCAAAAGTGGACGTTCCCTTTCTGACAAGTCTTCGCCAGTTATCCCTATCCTGGCCTGCTCTCTCCCAGTGTGTGGTGTCAATGCCACATGTCTTGACGTTTATCTTGAAGGTGTCTTTAAAGCGTTTCTTTTGGCCTCCCCCGTTTCCTTTCTCCTTTGGTGAGTTGGGCATACAGCAGTTGTTTTGGTACGGGTAGATCAAGCATGCGCACACAGTGCCTGCTCCACCTCAGCTAATGCTGGATAATCAGGGCCTCAGCACTGAAGATGTTGGCCTCTGTGAGGACACTGACATTAGTGCAACAATCCTTCCACTTTATATTGAGGATCTTCCGAAGAAAGTGCTGGTGCTGGCGGTTTTCAGGTGTTTTCTATAGGACACCCAAGTCTCACAGCCGTAGAGGAGAGTTGGGATTACCACTGCTTTATAAACTAAAAGTCTAGTGTATGTTCTGATGTTGTGAAAAGAATACATGCTTTCTGAAAAGAAGAATTCATCTTAAAATAATCAAGTAATCACTTAGGTAAAGCGAAATAAATTAAAGTCTGTTACTTATCAAGACTATCAAGACTACCTGGAGTTTAGATAAAATTCTCCAGCACGAGTTAACAGTTCACAATGGCTGATCTGTCATAATAGGTAGCAATTTTAGTTCAAGGTAGTATTAACTCATGGTGAAATTAAAAATCTTGTTCCAGTATTGCAGAAGTCTTCCTCTGGGGACTTAAAAGACAGAGTTAACAAGGTGCTTATTTGTCTTAGTCAAATGTAGGAGGAGCCTTCGGTGGCCAGCTGATGAATGCAGCTCTCAGTCTCTTCTCCAGGTGTTTTCAGGTTGTAGGAAGTCAATGTGGAGCCTCTATGATGCGTTGGAGTTCATTCAGCCCACACCAGCAAGGGGTTCAGTCAACACCTGCCCTACAACGTTGGGTTCCTTAAATGCTATGCTACTGTGGCTCACAGCCACAAGAATGCAGGTCACCCCCTGGCTTAATTTACAGTGGAGACAGGTAGATGATATCTTCCCTCTTGTCTGGAAGAAAACCTGTTTCTCCCTTTGTTGGGTCCCAGATTGCAAAGCATAATAGCTGTGAATATCCATAATTCCTCATATAATGTTAACACATACATTTCACAATGATATCACCACTGTGTCATTCCTTTTTTAAATATATTACACGACACCTTTTAGATACAGATTATAACAAGTGTGTTAGGTGTAACGAGTATGTCAGGCCTGACAAGAGTTACTGACACAGAGCCGTGAACTACCAATGAGCCTCTGTGTCACACCCTCCTAGACTTTTTAGCCAGCTTTAGGGTGCAGTCTCCTACCGAGTTCTGATCTCTATCAGTGGAGGAGCCAGGCTTATGGAAAATGATGTCATAAGAAGAGATGACTTTGCATGTTACCCAGAATTTCTTCATCTTTTCATGTCACCTCAAGTTCATTTCTCAGATGCTCATCTCTCTCAGGGAGATGCCCTTTCTCCAGCAGTATCTTTGTGATATTTATTTTTCTGCTAGTTATTCCCAGTTTTGTAATGTAAGTAAACATGTTTCAGCTTTTTCTGGAGTCCAGCCTGCTTTTGCGGTAAAATTTCCAAAAGTGCCTATGTCTTAGGTGCCTGTTTTCAAAAGTCACTGAGGCACTTAGCCTCAGTCTCATTGACAGTCAATTGGACATAGATATCTAAGTCCATTTTGAAAATGGGACTTCCATGCTTTTGAAAATTTTACCCAAAGCCTAACCACCCTCTGCTCTGTTGAACTTTCTATTAAATGCTTCTGGTTCATCTTCTGGTTTTCCAGTTTGTGAAGAATCTATGATGTAATCAACAGTTCTTTTCCGAAGGGTTTCTTGCTTGTTTAGTTGTATTTTGACTGCAGGAAATTCTGGCATCCGCCATACAGCTTTGTTCTCATAAGACCTCTTATCAGAGGATGGCATTCCTGTCCAGGTTTCTCCTCCTGCTTTTAGATTCATTGTACTATTAAAGTTTAAATGGTGTACACTTTTGCCACTTCTTTTACCTCATTAATGTAATATTTCACATAATAACTTAAGAACTATATACAATTATCTGAGATAATGTTCTGACCTTGTAGGAAATTATTCTGACACCTTTCTCCAATAATATCCAAGAGGGTTCAGATTGTAAAACATAACATCACTCAATTCTTTGATTAATTTCTCATTCTTTTCGTGTGCTTTACACAGGAATGTATCTGCAATAAAGCCCCTTCCCCAGCTAACAAAGAGACTTCTTTTATTGCTCCCCATAGAAAGAGGGAGCCGACATCTTCCATCAGTGCTGGCCAAGGATCCCTGAAGAGGGTCCAGGGAAGGCATGGAGCTGAATGTGTAAATTATCTCTATTTCCAAAACCCATGTGACTGAAGTAACTACTCCATGTCACCCAAGAGGAGGATTGAGGAAAGATGTATGTATACAAGACTTGAGTCAAGGCTTATGGCAAGTTTGCTTCTTCACTCACCTGGTGTCAAATCTGGAGTCAACATTTGTTTTTTAAAGATTTCCCCCCCCCTAGTCCCAAGAGAGGAGTAAAAGAACTTCTGGAAGTTCTTCCCATAAAGGTCAGTACAACTGAGAGGTGCCAGAACTTTTATAAAGCAGCCTTCTCACAGTTACTATCATTGCTACTGAAATAGCTGCGATATCTGCGGCACTGTAAGCAGCCTTGATAAAGTGTTTACCTGGCTTTCAGATTAGATGGTTGTGGCCTCTTACATCTTCAAGCAGATGATCCACCAAAGATGCCAGCTTGTTCCACTTGGCGTAGTCATATCTGGCAAGAGGATCCTGATAATTAGCCACTCTTATTTGTAGAGTTGCAGATAAATAAGCCTTCCTTGACAGCATTTTGGGCTGTATAAGTAGGGGCATTGCCAGCAGATCGAGGGACGTAATCATTCCCCTCTATTAGGCATTGGTGAGGCCTCATCTGGAGTGCTGCGTCCAGTTTTGGGCCCCACACTACAAGAAGGATGTGGAAAAATTGGAAAGAGTCCAGTGGAGGGCAACAAAAATGATTAGGGGGCTGGAGCACATGACTTATGAGGAGAGGCTGAGGGAACTGGGATTATTTAGTCAGCAGAAGAGAAGAATGAGGGGGGAGAGATTTGATAGCTGCTTTCAACTATGTGAAAGGGGGTTCCAAAGAGGATAGAGCTAGGCTGTTCTCAGTGGTACCAGATGACAGAACAAGGAGTAATGGTCTCAAGTTGCAGTGGGGGAGGTTTAGGTTGGATATTAGGAAAAACTTTTTCACTAGGAGGGTGGTGAAGCACTGGAATGGGTTACCTAGGGAGGTGGTGGAATCTCCTTCCTTAGAGGTTTTTAAGGCCCGGCTTGACAAAGCCCTGGCTGGGATGATTTAGTTGGGGATTGGTCCTGCTTTGAGCGGGGGTTGGACTAGATCACCTCCTCAGGTCCCTTCCAACCCTGATATTCTATGATACTGTATCCGCAGGACAGGATGAAGACTCTCTCTCTAGAGGCACTCTAACGAATAGGCTCTTCTTCAAAATCTTCCTCTTCTGAGGTTCCATAGATTTAGATCGGAAGGCAGATGAGACTTTCTTTTGTGGTGCCTCAGAAGTGAATGGAGGAGATGTATATTTTGTGGCAGGATAGTCCTTGGTCTTGACAGAAAGCCTTTTGCTAGGTGTTGGTGTCCTAGGCTGACCAGCTCACAATGGCTACAGCGTCTATGGAGCACAGGTAACAAAATTGTTAAGATCCCATTAAACCTTAGAGGAACCAAAGGGAAGTCAGTCTGTATCCAAAAACCTCAGTCTCCACCATCATTCCAGAAGCAGAAGTCAGAACTGAGGGAGGAAGCTGGAGATCCTCACTGGAACACCCTAAGGCTGCAGACTCTATGCAGGGATGCAAGTGGCCGGAAATGAAAATGTAAGTGGTATCATGGGGGAATTTCACCCTTTGTGAATCTAGTGGTTATTAGAGGTGCCAAATTGTTAGTGCTGGAGACTAAGTCCTTGTTTATCTGTAAAAGCAGAGGAAGAATACAGGCAGACTGCAGAAGCTTCCCCATACTACCCCAACTCTGACCCAGGCAGGGTTTAAAATTGCAACCGAAAAGGTCCTACTACCAATCTCTTAAACCATCCCACCCCCATCAAAAATTATTTAGACCAAAAGAAAATAAATTGAAACGAACAGAGCCCCAAATATACTGTCAAGGTAACGCCCACAATATGGGGCAAGTGTCACTAAAGGTCAGTTTTTACATTTAGCAATCGACGCATTAGTAATATTTTGTGCTTCTATAGCACCATATATATGAAGTTCTCAAAATGCATTACAAACATTAATGAAGTCTTAACACACACCTTTGAGATAGGTAATATTTTATTTTGAGATAGGAAAAGTGAGGCACGGAAATTGTTAGTTGTCCGAGTTCACACAAGACGTCTGTGGCATAAACAGGAACTGAACTCCCGTCTTCCAGTTCTCAGTCCCATGTCATAGCCAAAAGACAATCCTTCCTCCCCTTTGATAGGTCTTTTAGGGCTAGTCACATATGTGCACTGTGTAATTCTCCCGCCACTGAAACAAGACTATAACCCTACATTACATAGTGTGCATTTCCATATATGATTAAACATATGGCAAGTTTCATAAACACAGAAAAATTAAAGAAATGAAAGAAAGCAGAAGAGCTTACCCAAATCCAGAAAATAAGCGACAGAGGAGAAAGAGGCCATAGCCCTGGACAAATGATGACAGGAAGGCAAAGAATCCATTGACAGACATGCATATCAGGAGAGACTGCCTCCTTCCCACCTTGTCTGCCAAGCCTCCCCAGAAGAATGCCCCCAACATCATCCCAAGGTACACTATGCTACCTGCAACACACAGAAAACAAGATGTTACTTTGTGAGCTACACAATTGATGTCAATTGACCAAAAATTAATCATAACATACTGGAGTATTTTTCCAGCAAACTTTTTAACTTGTGAAATTACAAAACAGGAAGTAATTTTGTCCCCTATCTGCTTATGAGTGAGTTAGGTGTATAAATTGCAAATGCATCTGTGGAAGAATAGACACCCTATTGTGGCTGACTCTTTTGTTAGAGACACATTGAGCCTTAATATATTATTAAACTAGGTGCCTCTAGCTATAGGCATATGAGTAAGAAGTGGAGAAATAGTTCCAACTATCCCACAGCAGCACACTACATGCACGATAACACTGCAAAAATTGAAATCTGCCCTACAGAAATGCATTGCTGGAAACCTATTAAAAACAAGCAGTTATGTGTGGGATCATTAGCCACCAGTAGTTATTAAAAACAAGTTGTGCTTAGTCTAAGAATTAAGAAACAAATGAATGGTAGTTATCAGAGTGCAGCAGTATCAAAGAACCACCACTTTGTTGTTTCTCTCTTTTTCTATAGTATAGTCTGTGCCAGGCATGGCCAAACGCATGCAGCTCTTTTACAGTTAAAATGCGGCTCCCAGAGCCCCCTACGCATCCCCCCTCCATTCTCCGCCTACAAGACTGGGAAGGGGGGAGCTTGGGGCTTCTGCTCTGCGGCAGTGTTGTGGGACCAGTGGCTTCTGCCCTGCAGGGAGGTGAGTCTAAGGGCTTTAGCCCAGTGGGGGTCATCGGGGCAAAAGCTCCACACCCTGGCAGAGGTCGCCCCGTGGGGCAGGTTGTGTGTATCTTGCAGCTCTCAAACTTCTGAAGATTATTGTATGCAGCTCGGAGGGTCAGTAAGTTTGGCCCTCCTGGTCTGTGCGTTCCTCAAATAGTATTGTCCTGAACAAAAGACAACACTTGAACAACACTGCTTTAAATGAACTTTTTAAACATGGCCAAGCCCATTAAAAGAACACAGTGAAAAATTCTTTGTGGATATTATAATAAAGTGATGCAGTTTTAAATTTACAATGAAATGCACGATATTGATAAAAAAATTGGAGCCTTCAAACTCGCCAGTAAATTCACTTCAAACTAAAGAAAAGGAGAACTGTCAGGATAAAAATCATATTTAAAAAAATCTTTAGCTACATTACTGTCATCATCTTAAGAGTATCAAAATTGACAAGTTAATGTAAATAGCTTTCAGAAATCAAGGTTGTTTTTTTTACTCCTTGCACTTCTCTCTACTTGGACAATGAAAATAGCCTACTTCGTTTCTAGTCAATTTCATTTTCAGGTTCTAATGCACTAGGACAATGCTGCAAGGGTATTTTATTTTAGTTTGTTTGTTACATTTCACATCAACACTTATTAGTCTCAGGTTTTGTAAAATACACACACATACTATATACACATTTTTGGCTTAATGTGATCTTACAGTGCCCATTATTTCACAAACGTGGATCAGACAAATGACATTTCAGTCACACACATTTAGCAAAACTATCTCAATATTGACATTACCGTTTCATGCAAGATACGTACATTATCCTGTTACACTGATTAAAAAGGTCTTGAGTTTGACTGTTAGAAACTTAACAGCTTAGTGCAACATAACTCAAAAGTCAGAACAGTTTGTGCGAAATCATAGTACAATTATAAATCTTAGTTTGCAGTCTCAGAGAATGCTATCCAACAAACTAAATCTGACTGGTAAAGGCAGTGACTTTCCCTGAGCTCTGCCCAGGTCAAATCAGATTTTTATTTTGTTTTTGCTGCTTGTTTTAACCTGTCTGCTGTTCCTTCTCACAACCTCCCACATGCTTACCAAAATTCCTGGTTGGACATCACCCATCTAATGGCTGCTGCCCTATTACATGTCCTATACAGAACAGGAGCTTAAAAGGAGAATAGCTGGAAGCAGGTTATTAGTTAGAAAGTCCTGCTCCCCCTCTTTGAATTGGATAATGAATAATAAAATAATAATATAAGGATAAGCATTATCCATTCATTGTTTGTGAACCCAATATCCTCTACAGCAGGGGTCTCAAACTCAAATGACCACGAGGGCCACATGAGGACCAGTGCATTGACCCGAGGGCCGCATCACTGACACGCCCCTCGCTGCCTCTGGCCCCGCCCCCACCCCACCCCTTCCATTAGGCCCCGCCCCTGCCCCACCTCTTCCCACCCCTTCCCCGCCCCATTCAAACCCCTTCCCGAAGTCCCCACCCAACGCTGCCCCCAGGGGGTGCAGGAGGTGTGCAGGGTGCAACGGGGGCTCAGGACAGGGAGTTGGTGTGTGGGGTGCAAGAGGGTGAGGGGTGCGGCAGGGGGTCGGGGTGCAGGGTGCAGCAGGGGGCTCGGGGCAGGGGGTTGGGGTGCGGGATGTGGCAGGGGGCAGGGGTTGGGGTGCGGGATATGGCAGGGGGCTCGGGGCAGGGGGTTGGGGTGCGGGATGTGGCAGGGGGCTCGGGGCAGGGGGTTGGGGTGCGGGAGGGGTGTGGGGTGCAGCAGGGGGCTCAGGAAAGGGGTTGGGGTGCGGGACGGGTGCGGGGTGCGGCAGGGGGCTCAGGCAAGGAGTTGGGGTGCAGGAGGGGTTCAGGGAGCGAGCTCCAGCCCGGCACCGCTTACCTAGAGCGGCTCCGGGGTGGCAGCAGCGCGCACCGGGGCCAGGGCAGGCTCCTTGCCTGCCCTGTCCCCCCGCGCTGCTCCCTTCCAGGAAGCAGCTGGAACCCTGTTCCTGCAGCCCCTGGGGGAGGGGGAGGGGCTCCGGGTTGCAGCCATGTGCTGCTCTTGCCACTCCTCCAGGTACCTCCCACAAAGCTCCCATTGGCCGCGGTTCCCTGTTCCCGGCCAATGGGAGCTGCGGGGGGCGGTGCCTGGAAGGAGGAGTCCTCTGCCTTCTTCCCCCTCCCCCCGCCCGAACGGGCTGTGCTGCCGGCTGCTTCGGCTGCTCTCTGAAAGCAGCGTGGGGCTCGCAGCAGCACCACAGAGGGAAATCCCGCGGGTAGGCAGAGGGGAGGGGAGGGGTGCGGGAGGGGAGCTCGGCGGGCCGCACGCAAGAGCCCCGCGGGCCGCGTGTTTGAGACCCCTGCTCTACAGAGTAGCTAATGTCTGATGATCTCTCTGAGGGTTGATTTTGTATTTAGAACTCTGAGTTAGCTGTAAGAACTGTAAAATCACAAGTAGGCTGAGAACTCCCTGAAGTACACATTTAAGAGGGTTGCATTGTCTATTCCAGAAAATGCATGTGATATTTTTCACTTATGAAAGATGAGCCACCTATCGTGGTTCAGAAACAAGTATATAAATAATAATGGATCATGTGGAATATTCAAGACTTGTCACCATGGAACAGGCCCCAGTACATTTTTTTTAATATAAACATGGCCTCCATTTCCAGGATTTGTATTTATTCATTCTCAGTGACGCAAACAAAAAACATTCACTTCTCAAGTCTGAGAGCCGTACTTCTTCCATGTACACATCATACCAAGATTAATGCACCATTTAAATAGAAACATTTGGCCTGTATCCTCCTGAGCAGACTGCTCTTGTGGAGCTGTTCCTGTCTCTCAGCTTTATGGAAAAGGAACCAGCTTTTCTTATTCCCTCATCAGGATAATGAGTTTCATATGCTCCAGTTATCTGGGTCAAAAAGAACACTGACCCTTCCTCAGGCTAGACAAGTTGGGAAGGAGGAAAGTAGCCGCACCCCCTTAATCATTAATGGTGTCCTGTACCAATGCTCCAACTTTTCTATAGCTACTTAGGTTTTTGCCAAATATAAAATAGGGACAGGATGTTTCTGGCCCCAGAGGGTCTCCTCCATGAGTGCCAAAAGGCCTGTACACATATGACAGGTCCATTGCTGTTCAGCCCTGAGATTGGTAACCCTCCCAGTATGAAGGCAGAGTGCCAGCTTCCCTCAAAAAAGCAGCAGTTAGGTGCCTTCTCAAGATCTCTCTCGATGCTGGTAATCTTGCTAATTACCAGTGTGCCTCTCAACTTCCTTTTTTGGGGGAAGATTGAGAATGTGGCAAGGGAGTTAACTCTGGAATCTTTTAGTGTCGTCAGATTTCCTTGATCCTTTTCGATTTAGAGTTTGGCCGAGGAATGGCTTAGAGCCTGCACTGCTCTCACTGGCTAATGATTTCCTAGTGATGGGCAAGGAGTCCACACCCAGTGATTTTATTACATCTGTTGGCATCTTTTTATACTGTAAAGATGGGGTTTTCTTAACTAGCATATACACAGTTCATAGTGGGAGTAGATGGTATGGCTCAAGTATTTCTGGTCTCTAAGAAATCTCCGTGGATGATTTGGAACAATTACCTGAGTTCTCTCTTGCATGTAGGGATGGGCGTGCTCTTGAAGCTTACTTGGAAATCACAAATAGAGGAAAATGTGATGGTTTTCCTGCTTAATAGCATTAGCTGCAGGAAACATATTAGACCTATTTTGACAACTGCTTTGTCACTGTATCCATTTCAGGGGGCAGCTCAATTGGTTGAATTTTATACTTGAAGCCCTAAATGATTTGAGTCCAGGCTGTCAGAGACCACATCTTTTCATGCTCGTTGAGGTTAGTTGCTTTAGTATTTAAAGTGTTGGAAGGCCCATGGTGCACAATTCACCTCTTTTCACAGATTTATTCTTGAGGATGGTAGGATGGATTGGGTGTATGGTTTTTTTGGAAATCTCTTTTTTCCTTTGCTACTCAGGCAAATAGTGTGTGCCTTATTAAACATACGTCTTCCTTTGTAGTACATAAAAAGGCACAATAGGGCAGCCCTAAGCAGAGCTTATTCTTCTTCTCCAACCCTCCTCTGACTATCATTTTTTATTGCCGTGGATAATACCACCATGATCCCCATTACTCAGGGTCACAAACTTGGGATCTCATGATGGACTCATCCCTCTTCTCCTCATGCAGCCACACAGTTTCCAAGGGTATGTCTACACTACGAAATTAGGTCGAATTTATAGAAGTCGGTTTTATACAGTCGATTGTGTGTGTCCCCCCACACAAAAATGCTGTAAGTGCATTAAGTCGGCGGATTGCGTCCACAGTACCGAGGCTAGCGTCGACTTCCGGAGCGTTGCACTGGGGGTAGCTGGGGGTAGCTATCCCACAGTTCCCGCAGTCTCTGCCGCCCATTGGAATTCTGGGTTGAGATCCCAATGCCTGATGGGGCAAAAACAGTGTCGCGGGTGACACTCCCTCCCTCCCTCCATGAAAGCAACGGCAGACAATCATTTCACGCCTTTTTTCAGCCCAGACGCCATAGCATCATGGGGCCCACTCAGATCACCGCTGCAATTATGAGCACTATAACCAGCATGCGCATTATCCTGGAGTATATGCAGAGCCAGAACCTGCCAAAGCAAAACCAGGCGAGGAGGCGACGGCAGCGCGGTGACGAGAGTGATGAGGAAATAGACATGGACATAGACTTCTCACAAAGTACGGGCCCCAGCAATGTGCAAATCATGGTGTTAATGGGGCAGGTTCATGCCGTGGAACGCCGATTCTGGGCCCGGGAAACAAGCACAGACTGGTGGGACCGCATAGTGTTGCAGGTGTGGGACGATTCCCAGTGGCTGCGAAACTTTCGCATGCGTAAGGGCACTTTCATGGAACTTTGTGACTTGCTTTCCCCTGCCCTGAAGCGCCAGAATACCAAGATGAGAGCAGCCCTCACAGTTGAGAAGCGAGTGGCCATAGCCCTGTGGAAGCTTGCAACGCCAGACAGCTACCGGTCAGTCGGACATCAATTTGGAGTGGGCAAATCTACTGTGGGGGCTGCTGTGATTCAAGTAGCCCACGCAATCAAAGACCTGCTGATATCAAGGGTAGTGACTCTGGGAAATGTGCAGGTCATAGTGGATGGCTTTGCTGCAATGGGATTCCCTAACTGTGGTGGGGCGATAGATGGAACCCATATCCCTATCTTGGCACCGGAGCACCAAGCCAGCGAGTACATAAACCGAAAGGGGTACTTTTCAATGCTGCTGCAAGCACTGGTGGATCACAAGGGACGTTTTACCAACATCAACGTGGGATGGCCAGGAAAGGTACATGACGCTCGCGTCTTCAGGAACTCTGGTCTGTTTCAAAAGCTGCAGGAAGGGACTTTCTTCCCAGACCAGAAAATAACCGTTGGGGATGTTGAAATGCCTATAGTTATCCTTGGGGACCCAGCCTACCCCTTAATGCCATGGCTCATGAAGCCATACACAGGCAGCCTGGACAGTAGTCAGGACCTGTTCAACTATAGGCTGAGCAAGTGCAGAATGGTGGTAGAATGTGCATTTGGACGTTTAAAAGCGCGCTGGCGCAGTTTACTGACTCGGATAGACCTCAGCGAAACCAATATTCCCATTGTTATTACTGCTTGCTGTGCGCTCCACAATATCTGTGAGAGTAAGGGGGAGACATTTATGGTGGGGTGGGAGGTTGAGGCAAATCGCCTGGACGCTAATTATGCGCAGCCAGACACCAGGGCGGTTAGAAGAGCACAGCAGGGTGCGGTGCGCATCAGAGAAGCTTTGAAAACCAGTTTTATGACTGGCCAGGCTACGGTGTGAAAGTTCTGTTTGTTTCTCCTTGATGACCGCCCCCCACCGGTTCACTCTACTTCCCTGTAAGCTAGCCACCCTCCCCTCCCCCCTTCGATCACCCCTTGCAGAGGCGATAAAGTCATTGTTACTTCACATTCATGCATTCTTTATTAATTCATCACACAAATAGGGGGATAACTGCCAAGGTAGCCCCGGAGGGGTGGGGGAGGAGGGAAGCGCCGGGTGAGGTGGGGGAGGAGGGAAGGACAAGGACACATTGCACTTTAAAACTTATTGAAGGCCAGCCTTCTGTTGCTTGGGCAATCCTCTGGGGTGGAGTGGCTGCCCGCTTCAGCCCGCCACTTACTCTCTTCAGCCCGCGATTCAGCCCGCTACCTCTCCTCGTGTTCGTATTGTGCTTTTCTGCACTCGGACATTGTCTGCCTCCACACATTCTGCTGTGCTCTGTCAGCGTGGGAGGACATCTGGAGCTCCGAGAACATGTCATCCCGAGTGCGCTTTTTTCTCCTTCTAATCTTCGCTAGCCTCTGCGAAGGAGAAACATTTGCAGCTGGTGGGGGAAACGGGAGATTGGTAGTTAAAAAGACACATTTTAGAGAACAATAGGATCACTCTTTGCCGTTAAACCTTGCTGTTCACATTACACAGCACCTGTGCTTTTGTTACAAGGTTGCATTTTGCCTCTTATTTATATTGAGGGCCTGCTGGTTTGGTGTGAGAGATCACTCACGCAGTGCCAGGCAACAGAATTCGGCTTGCAGGCAGCCATGGTAAGCCACAGTCTTTTAGCTTCTTTAACCTTCATAACATGTGGGAATGGTTTCAAACAGCAGCGCCCTCATTTCCCATACCAAGCACCCGTTGGGTTGGCCATTTAAAATGGGTTGGCAATTTAAAAGGAGGGGCTGCGGTTTCCCGGTTAATGTGCAGCACAAACCCAACTAACCCCCCCCCACACACCCAATTCTCTGGGATGATCACTTCACCCCTCCCCCCACTGCGTGGCTAACAGCGGGGAACATTTCTGTTCAGCCGAGGAGGAACGGGCACCTCTGAATGTACCCTTAATAAAAGAACCCTATTTCAACCAGGTGACCATGAATGATATCACTCTCCTGAGGATAACACAGAGAGATAAGGAATGGATGTTGTCTGAATGCCAGCAAACACCAGGACCATACGCTGCCATGCTTTGTTATGCAATGATTCCAGACTACATGCTACTGGCCTGGCGTGGTAAAGTGTCCTACCATGGCAGACAGAATAAGGCAGCCCTCCCCAGAAACCTTTTGCAAAGGCTTTGGGAGTACATCCAGGAGAGCTTTCTGGAGATGTCCCTGGAGGATTTCCGCTCCATCCCCATACACATTAACAGACTTTTCCAGTAGCTGTACTGGCTGCGAATGCCAGGGAAAATTAATCATTAAACACGCTTGCTTTTAAACCATGTCTAATATTTACAAAGGTACACTCACCAGAGGTCCCTTGTCCGCCGCCCTCAGGGTCCGGGAGCATGCCTTGGGTGGGTTCGGGGGTTACTGGCTCCAGGTCCAGGGTGAAAAACGTATCCTGGCTGTTGGGAAACCGGTTTCTCCACTTCCTTGCTGTGAGCTATCTTCCTCGTCCCCAAAACCCACTTCCGTGTTGCGTGATTCTCCATTGACGGAGTCAAAGCACAGGGTTGAGGTAGTGGTGGCTGCACCCCCTAGCATGGCATGCAGCTCGGCGTAGAAACGGCATTTTTGCGGCTCTTCCCTGGACCTTCCGTTTGCTTCTCTGGTTTTGTGGTAGGCTTGCCTTGCTCCTTAATTTTCACGCGGCACTGCTGTGCGTCCCTTTTATGGCCTCTGTCATTCATGCCCTTTGAGACTTTTTCTAATGTTTTGGCATTTCATTTACTGCAATGGAGTTCAGCTAGCATGGATTCGTCTCCCCATATGGCGAACAGATCCCATACCTCCCGTTCGGTCCATGCTGGAGCTCTTTTGCGATCCTGGGACTCCATCATGGTTACCTGTGCTGATGAGCTCTGCGTGGTCACCTGTGCTCTCCATGCTGGGCAAGCAGGAAATGAAATTCAAAAGTTCGCGGGCCTTTTCCTGTCTACCTGGCCAGTGCATCCGAGTTGAGAGCGCTGTCCAGAGCGGTCACAATGGAGCACTCTGGGATAGCTCCCGGAGGCCAATACCGTCGAATTGCATCCACACTAACCCAAATTCGACCCGGCAAGGCCGATTTCAGCGCTAATCCCCTCGGAGGTGGAGTAAAGAAATCGATTTAAAGAGCCCTTTAAGTTGAAAAAAAGGGCTTCGTGGTGTGGACGGGTCCAGGCTTAAATTGAGGTAACTCTGCTAAATTCGACCTAAAATTGTAGCGTAGACCAGGCCCAAGTCTTGCAATTCCAAAAATATAAACCTTCCTCTTTGTCTCAATAGCTAAAACCATTGTCCATACCCTGGCCATGAACTCTGCTTTAGTCTGTCTCTTACCCACATTGCTTCCCTAAACTGCATTCAAAATACAGCTGCGAAAATCATCTTTCTCAGCTGTCATTCAGCCCACGTCACTCCCCTCTGAATCCCTCCCCTAGTTCCTATTTTGCCATCTCATAATTGCCGTCAAGGTCCTACATAACTCCTCCCTAGTCAGCTTTCATTTCTATTTCCGTCAATGATACCCAGTTTCAAAGCACCTTCCTGTCTTTCCCTCCTTTCTTTTCTTTGCATCTCCTTCTGTGTGGCCCCCTTTACACTGAACACACTTCCAACCCCAGACAACCAAGTCCACTTCCTCTCTTCTTTCAAATCACTCCTCAAGACTAACTTTTTTTCTGCAATGTCCACAATAAGCAGTGAAAGCAACAAAGATACAAAATTATACCGAACAATTGATGTAGCAGAATCATCATATAACATAATCAGATAACCACATCATTTTAACCTCCATCCTCCCTTTTCCCCATTCCACATATATCCAAGAGTTCATTGCTCTTGTTTGTCACTTCATGTCAATAACAACAGTGTAAATGGCTTAGGGCAGAGTATGTCTCTTTTATTTACTTTATAAATCACTTAGCACACTTGATACATTTCATATATAATTTTAGATGTCTAAAAAATAATGTGTAAAACACCCCTCTTTTGGACAACCCATGCTCCCTTTCTCAGGAACTTTAAAAGCACAGGCCACCACCTTAGATAAATGTACACCTCAAGACCTAACATGTCATGTGGAAGATAGCAGAATTCTGGTAATTGCATATTTGAGCACACTGCAGCTGGTACCACAGCTTGTTCCATTTTTTGGTGCTATGCACTTATGGATCTAAGATAAGAATCAAGCCTTTAAAGAACACGTGTGCTGTTGCTATCTGACATGCATATTAGGTTAGACACTGGTTCTCAGAGACCTCTAATGACAATTGTTTTCAGGAAAATAAATATTGCTTTAAAATACAAAGGCTACAAGTGTTGCACCCTGAATAATGATTTCCTCAATGAAGTGTTATGCAGTCCAAGCACACTCAGTTATCTGGTAGAGAATCCTTGAAAACAACTCAGTGGCAGCAGAAATCAAACTAATCCCATGCTAAAATTAACATGCTCACCTGCTGTCTGTTTTCAAAGTAGTAACAACTTGCTTCCCTTTTTTTTTGTTTGTTTGTTTGTTTGTTTTTGCATATTGGGAATGCAACACACTCCAAGGATTTTCCTGTTATACACATGCATAACAGATACAAAATACATGCTTTGTGTCTTTCCTCTTCAGATTAGGGACTGTCTTTCTAAACATACTACAAATAATCTGCAAAAGTGCTTTCCCCAGACTCTTCTTTCCTCCAGAACATGGATTGAAATGTCTGCGTTGGAAGGTCAATGAAAAGCAAGCAGTGATTAAAGGAATTATTGCCCGGCTATGCCAGAAGAAAGACAGGAGAGAGGAGGCAATGGATGTGGTTTAATTAGATTGCCACATTATTCACATAAAATATCAGGGCATACCCAACAATAAATTGTACAGTGAAGGTCATCATCCTGTCCTTAACCATTTCCATATAATCCCCAGCCTGGCTGCCCTTCCCTCATCTGAGATTAAGGGGGTTATAAAAGGAGGGGGACTGGCTCCTCGCTGTTCTAGTCATAGGAGCCTCAACTCCCCCCTTACTCAGCTCCCTTCAGGGATGCTTTCCTTCAAATCCTTTCTAAACTGTTTTATCTGATAACTGTATCCCTTCCATAACAATACCTGCCACATCTGCCACAAGGAGACACCAGCAATGATGCCTGGCTGCCTCCTCCTACCCCCACTAGGTTAATATCAGACATAATTATATCCATTCCCCCAGCAGATAGGCGTACCCCATCCTCCCTGAATAACTCAGATGCCCAGTAAGAGGTCTCAATGGAGAATTACCAACCCCCCTTGGGTACATATGAATATAGCCACCTAGCTATTCACAGACCCCCTGGACTTATTGACCAATCAAGTCTTCATCCCCCCCCAGCCACACACACACACACTGTGCTGCAACATGTCAGGCCCAAATAATTGTCACCTCACAGAACAATTCCTGGATCTGCCCAAAAGCCCATGTAGCTCTGAGTAGCAATTTGACTCCCTTACATCTTCCCAAATCCTTTCACCAAGGTGAACAATAATGGCATCAAGTGTCTCCTCACAGGCTGCCAGAGTGTGAACAAGGGGCATCAGCTGGACCCATAGCATGCCCGTTTCCATGCCAGCTCAGGATTGCCTGACCACCTAGGCCTAGCTGAGAAGTGCTGCTTGTGTGCCCAGTACACAATGCTGTTGTGACGGGTTGAAACTCAGAAACCCCCCTGAGAACTGCCAACTGATGTGCCAAGACTGCTTCTGCCTCTGCTTTCCCTGCCAACTCGGGACTCCAGCACCCTGTCTTGCTGAGCCAGACACACCCGTCTGCTCCAACACAGACCCAAGGTCTGAATTACTTGCCCCAAAGCTGCAGACTTAACTGAAAGCAGCTTACAGAAGTGTTCTTGTCTTTAACACTCAGATGCCCAATTCCCAATGGGGTGTAAAACCCAAATAAATCCGTTTTACTGTGTATAAAGCTTATACCGGGTAAACTCATAAATTGTTCGCCCTCTATAACACTGATAGAGAGGTATGCACAGCTGTTTGCCCCCCCAGGTGTTAATACATACTCTGAGTTAATTAATAAGTAAAAAGTGATTTTATTAAATACAGAAAGTAGGATTTAAGTGGTTCCAAGTAGTGACAGACAGAACAAAGTGAATTACCAAGCAAACTAAAATAAAACACGCAAATCTATGTCTACCAACTGAATACAGATAAAATCCTCACCAGTTCCAGAATGCTTCCTTTTACAGACTAATCTCCTTTTAGTCTGGGTCCAGCAATCACTCACACCCCTTGGAGTCACTGTCCTTTGTTCCAGTTTCTTTCAGGTATCTTTGGGGGTGGAGAGGCCCTCTCGTTAGCCAGCTGAAGACCAAATGGAGGGGTCTCCCCTGGGCTTAAATAGACTTTCTCTTGTGGGTGGAGGCCCCCTCCCCTCTCCTATGCGAAGTCCAGCTACAAAATGGAGTTTTGGAGTCACCTGGGCAAATCACATGTCCATGCATGACTGAGTTCCTTACCAGCCAAGCGACATTCCTGGGAAAGCCCAGATGTGGATTGGTGTCTACAAGTTCATTGTTGGCTTAAGTGTTTCTTGATTGGGCACTTACTGAGAATAGTCTTTTCTCAGGAAGCTGACCAACTTCACTACAGCCTACTTAGAATCAAACAAGTATGCAGCCAATATTCATAACTTCGAATACAAAAATGATACATGCCTACAAATAGGATTAATAGATTCGGTAGATCATAACCTTTACAGAGATATGTTACATGGCATATGTAGCATACAACACATTCTAGTTATGTTATGTTATGTTATATATATATATATATACACATAAGCATATTTCCATAAAGCCTTATGGGGGGCACCGACTGTCACACCCTCCTCCTGAACTTACTGCCAGAGACTTGGACACTCCTCAGACTCTGCCCTACTGACCTCAGTTTCCCCAAATTTGGTCCCCAAATTCTATTGGCTGCCACATTGAGCTGTGCCTTAGTTTCCCTAATCAGTATCCTCTAGATCTTGGCGGCAGCCACCCCCACCTGTGCCCATTTCTCCTAGTTTGATTCCCCAGTTCTGTTGACATCTTGGCTGCAGCTATCCCAAGCTACACCTCAGTTTCCCCCCCTCCCCCGTTTTGATTCCTCCATCTCAGCTAGCTTCCTCGCCAAGTCCATCCCAAGCTGTGCCTCAGTTTGCCCAATTTTGACCCCCAGTTTCAGCTGCACTATTGGTTGCAGCCATGCCTGAGCCATGAGCCTGAGCCACTCCTCAAAGTTTTCCTCAGTTCACCCCCCAGTTTTGTCTGGACTCTTGGCCACTGCCACCCTGAGCAAGACCTCAGTTTCCCATAATTTGGGTCCCCCTTTTCGGCTGGAGTCTTGACCTATGCCTCAGTTTCCCCAATTCTGGTCCCCAGTTTTGTTTGGAGTCCTGACTGCAGCTACCTTGAGCTTTGGTTCCTAAATACTGGCTGGGATCTTGGCCCCAGCCACCTTCGCATGTGCCTTAGTTTGCCCAGTTTATGTTACCTGCGGAGGTGCTCGCCATACAACATGCTCCCCCCCTCACTTTTGGCCCCGTCCCTAAATTCCCCCCTTGAGTTGGATCAGAGGTGTTTGATCTGTAACATTGGGTCTACTGGGGAGTCCCACGCTCCGCTGGATGCTGCCTGCATCCCAGTCCTGCACCCCTGCATAGCCTGGAGAGTGCCCAGGGTGTTACTTGCCCACCCCTTAATGGCCGGACTCTAAGACTTGGGGAAACCCAGGAAAGACATTCCAAACTCTGGGAATGTCCCTGTACTTCCCCTATTCTCATTCTCACACCCAGCCAGTCATCCTGTCTCCCCACTCCTCCGTAAGAGGGGCCACACAGCTCTGTGAACAGCCAGCCATCCTGCTCCACTCACCCGAGGGCTTACATACTAGCTGCCACACCCAGGCAGCCACCTTGCCCCCCAAATAGGCCCCCCACTCCCTCCTCTATGGTATGGGGAGCCTCAGCCAGCCCTCTGATCCCAAGGAGACACCCACTCATTTCTCTGCAGTAAGAGGAGTCTGGTCAGTCCCCCTACCCCACCACGAGCCACTCCCCTTCTTCCTCTGGCTCAGACTCTGGGCTCCCCTTTGCCCCCATGTCTGCTGCTTTTGTTGCCAACCCAATCCAGGTAAAAGAGGGCCTGGTTTGCCAAATTCTCAAACTGCATAGAATATAAATACCCCCCGCCCCTTCCAGTCAGCAGGAAGGGCCCCCGGCCCAGCTGCTTCCATTCTTCTACTTCCCTGTGAACCTTCCCCCACACTTCTCCTCTACTACCTGTTATAGTAGGAAGGGTGCCCTTAAAGGGGACAAAAATACCAACCCAACCCAGCCCTCTTTCCTCCAGCAACCCGGGCAAGGACTCACCACATGGAGGCTGTGGTGAGCACATTTTGTGAAATAATTCAGTTGATGATTGGCATCTAAAGGGACATTTAGTCTAGACCAGTGGTTCTCAATCCTTTTTCATTTGTGGATCCATAAAAAATTTCAAATGGAGGTGCAGACCCCTTTGGAAATCTTAGACATAGTCTGCAGCGCCCCCGGCATCCGCAGACCACAAGTTGAGAACCGCTGGTCTAGAGAGCGTCTACATCATGCGCACACGTTTTGGACACCCCGGGCTAGATGTTCAAAAGTGCTCGGCGCTCAGCAGCTCCCATTGTGACACTTACGGCCAGATTTTCCAAAGATTTCAGCACCCAGAATCTGACCACTTATTTTGGTGCCTAAGTGAGCTTTGAGCGCTTTTGAAAATCTGGGCCTAAATACACATTTCATTAAGTGGTATAAAAGTAAAGTAGGACTAGCATGCAGTAGAATAATATAGTTAATCAATGGTGCTATGTCCTCCTGCTAAACCAGCGTTTGCTTTAGTATACCTAGTGTATGGCAGCTCCCCCTAAACGTGTGCAGATTTCACCAATTTCCCCTTTTTTATTGTTTTGGTCATTAGACTGAGTGAGGAAAATATTTCAAAAAATTAGAAACAGCCTCTTAGTAAAATGTGACCCCTTTCTTTAAAATAAGTTTATTTGTACTTTGGAAAATAAGATCCTAGACACAAAATCCTAAAATGGTTCCAAATAAGAGAAAGTTAGCTGTTATCTAGAAACACACAATACTTTACTTCTTGTTGTATTTATTCATACAAGGGACTTCTTGCAAGCTACCATTATGGAAATATAAATATTAATAGCAAAGAATTTAAGTGCCATGTCTAGCATTATGAATAGTAATACCCAGATCTATCTTTGTTTTAACCCTGATTAAAAGTGTACATAGAATTTAAAGATTATAATCTTTCACTCCTATATTTGATTCTTGCCTGTAGCTAGTCTACCTGATCAGAGAGACCGTGGAGAGAATTATAACTCACACAGCAGTTTCCCCGAGACAAACATAGCTTCTAATTAAATTGCTCAGAACATGATCTAATTAAAATGAAAGGTTTTACACCTTTAAGGAAAGAACAAATATAAGAATAACTGTAATTACTCTAGAAATAGTAGAACAAGAACTTCACATTCAAAACCCATGCTACTCCCCATTTCCCTGTGTATTCAGAATACTAGATCTTCAGGTGTACTCATCATATTGCACTGCTCACCTTCTCATATGAGCTGCAGTCAAAGAATCTTAAACGGAGGGAGAAGGATGTCAGAACTCTAACTCCACCTCACCCTCCTGCAGACACAAACCATCTGTGAACTAGTTTCCTCCTTCCTCAAAACAGTTTTTCATGCAAACACTGCAAAAGGCTTTTGCATGTGGCGAAGTCAGTTGCTGACAGGTAATTTGGGATATGGATGGAAGGAATAAAACTTCCCTTCCTCATTCTTCTTCCCCTCAAGATGATATATGGCACTCCCCAACAATCCTTGAAGTCAGTGAGACTCCTCTCACTAGTCAAGTAAGGCATATGCCTAAGTGTTGGAGGACTGGGTCCTTAGAGAGGGGCAACAGCTTCCCTCTAATCAAAATCTGGCCATGTCCCCATCTGTATTCATTTTGTCTCATACACTTACACGCTAAATGATTTCTCCTATCTAACTTACAATATATGCAAATCCCAAAGCAGTACTGAACATCAGTCTTTTCCTCTATTACCATTCTCTAATCTAATCTACTTCTTCTGCATTCCCTTTTATGACATCTGCAGAGGAGGACAATTAATTATAGCCTTAGGTCGGCAATTTGGAACTGTCTAGTGCTAATATTTAATTACACAGTCACTTTGAGGGTTTTTTTTATCCTGCTAAATACGTTACATATTTACAAACATCCAGGTTTTTCCTGCTTTCACATGCACTTGACAATTGTGAAAATAATTCTAACAGTAATGTCTATTAGCCACAAATCTTAACGAAATTAGGATTATAAAAATGTTTTAAAAGATGCACAGCAATTTTTCAATCCAAATACAAATGTGTGTACAAATGTTTTATGTTTGTACAGTGTCTGCCACATTGGAGCCCTGTCCTCTAGTACAGTGGTTCTCAACCAGGGGTACGCCTACCCCTGAGGGTACGCAGAGGTCTTCCAGGGGGTACAGCAACTCATCTAGGTATTTGCCTAGTTTTACAACAGGCTACATGAAAAGCACTAGCGAAGTCGGCACAAACTAAAATTTCATACAGACAATGACTTGTTTATACTGCTCTATATACTATACTCTGAAATGTAATTACAATGTTTATATTCCAATCGATTTATTTTATAATTATATGGTAAAAATGAGAAAGTAAGCAATTTTTCAGTAACAGTGAGCTGTGACACTTTTGTCTTTTTATGTCTGACTTTGTAAGCAAGTCGTTTTTAAGTGAAACTTAAGTTTTTAAGTAGTTTTAAAAGGTGAAATTTGAGGGTACGCAAGACAAATCAGACTCCTGAAAGGGGTACAGTAAGTCTGGAAAGGTTGAGAGCCACTGATCTAGTACTACCCTAATAAATACATAATTAATGGCAGCTCTTAGTTATGCAGAGTTTTTAACTTTTTGTGATATAGTTTTAGCAGATAAGAGCATTTTACATTCTCACTACTGTAATAAAAGGGCAGCTGTACTTTCATAATAAATAATGTCAAAATATTTTCAATACCAATGTTGCCTACTCTTTTAGATTACTAAAGCTAAGGCTGGCATTAGCATCACTGGAACAATTTATTTCAGAGAAGTTGGTTTACAGCTAATACTGTTGAGCAAAGATGTTATTTTTCTATGATACAGCAGTTGGACTAAAACCTGGTGGCCTAAGAGTGAAAAAAAATAATCTGTCTCTATAATATCTGTTGTACAAGTGCTACTGTACTTAAGCTTTTATTTAGCTAGTGATTTTAGGCTTTATCTTTTTTTCTGTTTATGATTTTAATGAATATAGACCCATGGTCATTCATTCATGCATGTGCATTTCGCCACCATCACAGTACAAAGTAAGCTCAAATTAAGCAGTTTTATTTTAGAAAAAAATGCACCTAGAGAGGATCAAGAAGTTCTGTTTTTCCAGGTTACAACAGAAAAAGTCTTGAACAAAAGTAATTTCAGCCTTGACTCTAAAGTACTGTAGATACGTTGCCTGATACATGATCTTACATTTGGAAACTGTGGCGTTTAAGTAATTCATTCCAGGGCAATATGAAAATGTATTTTCACTTTCAGAAAATTTCTTCTCTAAGTTACTAATGGTTTCTCAGCAGTAGAGAAGAAATGTACCCTTAAATTCCCAACATGAGGGAGAACAAGAAACATAACTAAAGAGCAGGGGTCCCTCGAGCTTTTTCTTTCTGAGGCCCCCCCAACAAGCTATAAAAATTCCACATCCCGTCTGTGCCACAACAACTGTTTTTCTGCATAACGAGTATATTAAAAGCCAGGGCCATCATTTCGGGTTAGCAAGAAGGGCAATTGCCCAGGGCCCCATGCCACAGGAGGCCCCACGAAGCTAAGCTGCTCGGGCTTCGGCTTCAGCCCTGTGTGGTGGGGCTTCGGCTTTGGCTTTCTGCCCTGGGCCCTAGCAAGTCTACACCAGCCCATATCTGGTTTATTTTGGTGGACCCCTGGAAACCTGGTCATGCCCCCCGCCAAGGGGTCGTATTTATAGCAATTAATTAATTAATTATTATTATTATTATTATTTTAAATAATGTTTTTACTCTGCAGCAGGAGGTCAGGTAAAACTTCCGGTAGCTATGAAGGCAGAACTAAAACCTAGCAGGCTCTTCACCCTCCCCTATCAGTGACTAACAGGTCTGGTTCTACCTATATACCCGCATGCAGATTGAGAGCCTGTTGGTTAATGGATCTGTGGACCTTGTAGATAAAAGAGAAAGACCTAATGTTAGTACTGTACTTCTATACAGCTAGAGAATAAAAACATCAAGGAAATTGTTTTATTTTTTGAAAGTGAATTAGGGGTTCAAAACCGTGTTTTTTAAAAGTATGGAGACACTTGGTAACGTAAAAAATTGTTAATGCTTCTGCATTACACAGCGCAAAACCATCTTATTAATTAAGGACCTGCTCTAGCTCCCAATGGAGTAAGATTGAATTTTGCTGCTGACTCCAATGGGAGAAGGATTTGGGATAATAAAGGTCTGTCTCGGAGGTTGCACATCATCATTATTACACCAAAAGAGACAAGAATGTGAATTTTAAACCCCACTACAACACAATAATACTATAAATATTTTCCATTTGTTAAAGAATGTAAAGATTCTTCAAAGAAAATACACAGTACATCTGTTGGTGTCTCTTGGCTCTGTGTATCAATTCAGTTTCTCAGGCATTTGCCCTGTAAAACTGCAACGATAGTCTGTTTTTTCAGAGTCGTAGCTGATGGAGGTCTTTGATAATTCACTGGTAACCATTTCCCAGTAGGAAAAAAGTTCTACAATAACACCGAAGAAATTCCAAACAAACCCAAAACTACAGTGCAATACACAGAGTACTGCAAACATTCTTGAATTAACTGATATGTACTTTTTGAAATCTTGATGATAAATTTATATTGGGTCCTGGTCCATGACTGGGGCTCATAGGTGCTACAATAATAATAAATATTTTCAAAGCATGAAAAATTGCTTATTTTTATACTAATTCTCAGTGGTTTGAGCATTGGCCTGCTAAACCCAGGGTTGTGAGTTCAATCCTTGAGGGGGCCACTTGGGGATCTGGAGCAAAATCAGAACTTAGTCCTGCTAGTGAAGGCAGGGGGCTGGACTCGATGACCTTTTGGGCTCCCTTCCAGCTCTATGAGATAGGTATAACATAAAAAGGGATCTCAATGATATGCTCTATCCAGGCAAGTCAAACAGGATTTAAACAGACAATAATAATCTTTCTACAGAATTTTTGAACAAACCTACAGAATTCTGTAGTGAGGAAAAGAAATTTCTACTTAATTCTCTTATTATTTGTGCACTTTAGCGTAATACGCCTTGAAGTGTACCAAGCTAAACCACCCAAAGATACTTCTAGTGTGCAGTAAAAATGTCCAGATGGGGAGGTAGTGTGGTGCAGCTAGGGCACTCTAAATTCACACCCTGGCTTGCTGTGCACTAACTTCCCCATGTGGACAAGCCCTAAAAAGCACCACAAACCTCACCTCCTTTGGCTCCAAGTGCAGGATGCACTTTGACTTTGCTAATATGCACACATAACACGGCATACATATAATTTAAAAGAATGAACCAAAACTAAAACATTCCACTGCACATACAATTTTTCCCCTGGGGACAGAAAGAATGAATCACATGGCAGATTTAGTCATATTGCTTAATGCTCTGCTGGAAGGTGCTTAGATACTATACAGGTCTGTCTCATCTTACGCTGGGGTTACGTTTCGCGGTCAGCGTCTAAAGCGAAAACCGCGTATAGTCAAAATTACATTGAGTGTAATGGCGGGCAGAATCGCCCGCACTACAGAAACAGTATTTAAATTGTTATTTTTCTCTTTTTTTTTTCTTCTTGTTTTTGCTGACCGCATAAAGCTGAAATCGCACATGTTAAATGCACCTAAGATGCGACAGACCTGTACTGATGAACACTGTATAAGACCTTGTGTAGAACAGAATTCTCACAATCATTTTTCAGGATTAAACTGCATTTTAATCACAGGTTAAATATACTTCTCTAGCAGGATTGTTCACATGATCTTGAGGGTCATTTTTCCCAGGTAACATTTAATGAGCCCTTTATGGATCTCACAGTCTTTCAAGTATAGTTTGTCATGCTTCATATTGTTTACTATATTGATACTGGAAAAATTAATACAAAATTATGATAAATAGTGAACTAAATTTCAAGGAGTGGGCCTTAAAATAAATATGAACATATATATGAAAATTCAAAATGTTTTCGTAAGGTATAAAGAAGAAAAAAATGGGCATAAGCCTAACCAAGAAAGTCTTGGTTACCCTGGACTAGGAGACATTACACAGCCAAATCACTGCTATTTTTAAATATTATTCTCACAGAACATTGCCGTAAGTATTTTCAAATCTTTTTGTTATTGTGTTTCATTTATTTTAGGAATGTTTTTGAGCTTTATGCTGTCAGTATTAGAATGCTACCAAAGAAAAGCTTTAAGGAAGTACAAACATCTCACTAACAGCACTAAACAGCAACATTAATGGGCTCTGTAACAAGTCTTTCAAGGTGCTATAATGCTCTCCATCTGATTCAAATCTTCTGAAGTCCATTTCCCTAGTACCTTTATATAGAACACACTTAGTGAGCTAGGGAGAGTCCAGGCTCTGAAGCCTGAGGCTGCCACCATTAATAAACCTATGTGCCTCACAGCTCTGTCTAATTCACAAAGGGAATGATTTAACTGTAAAGGGCTCTACAGTTCAAATCTTACTTCCACCAGCAAGAGAATGCCATTTTCAGTACATATAGCGTACTTGTAAAAGTATAAAAAGAGTTAAACGAAAAACAAGCAAGCAGTGAAGAAAATGAACAGAGCAGTAAGTGGAGAAGTCACTTATCACCAGCACGAAGGATGCAAGGCCTGAGGAGCAGAGAACTGACATATCACTAAAACATGAGAATGCAGACAAAGGGCCAAACTCATCCCTAGAGTAAATCCTTGGAGCTCAGTGAATCAATTATAGTCAGCTCAATGGAGCTGCACCAGGGATACATCTGGCCCTTGAGGAATTTATTTAACCTAATGCCTCTTTACTAAATACTGTAACTGATTCATTGCAGCACTGGATTTCAACCATTAAGGAGAAAATGGCTTTCAGAAAACATTTTTCAAAACAGACTTCTTTCCTATGCTAAATAAAAAAATGAAGAATACCAGACACTTAACTAGAAAGACTTCTAGTTTAGTGACAGAAAGAAGAGCAAAAAAACCCACACCACCTCTTTCAACAGCTTTCAGTCATGTCTACAAAACAGCTGTAGACGCTCAGTTGGGACCAAAATAGGGACTTCACATAAATGGAAAGCAGGTGAAAACCGCATCAGATTCACAGGCAAAATCATTGTGTTCTCAGAAAATACTGATGAACTATAACAGGTGATAGAGGAGCTCAACCATGAAAGTCAGGAAAATAAGATTAAAAATGAACCTAAGCAAAAGCAAGATCATGCTCAGTTGATCAGTGTAGATAGGAAATTGAGAGAGCAAGTAACTTTACAGATCTATCTTGCAAAGCTGTTTAGGCCTTTTAGAAATCGGGTAAAGGAACCATGATCAGAAACAGCCTGGCCTGGATCAAGTTCAGGTAAATAGAAGTCTATAACTATAGTATTCCATCCTTCTGCTAGTGGCTTAACACAGACACTTTATTGATACATGTAATCCATTTAGAGAATTGCTATTGTGACACAGCCAAGTACTGTACATCTAAAGAAAAGCCAGCTAAACACATAAACAGCAAGCTAAGATGGTGCCCAGTACAAATAAAAAATATTACAGGGTCAGGCAGAAATAAAAAAGAGACCAATACCCACGCCATCCCCAAGAGGATCAAGTCCTAACTTGTTATAGGAATTGGAAGAAACAAATGGGGGGTGGGGTGGCAGGGGGGCAGATGAGAAATCAAGAGAAGGGAGAATAGTCACAAGCCAACTGAAATGAAGTCAATGGGACTCACAATATGCTGTAAGGGCAGCCAGCAAAAGACTCCCAAAGGAGTTCCACAACAAGGGAACCCTACCATAGGTTGGTCTTGATTGAGCCTAGGGACTGAGAAAAGAAATGGCTCAGCTGACTATAGCTGCAAGACAAGGATGTATGGTAGGGCTAGAGCCATCCTTCATGCCCCAGTTACTGTCATAATGAATCAATACCAGATGTTTTAGAGGAAGGTGTAAAACACAGCCTATAATTATGCAATAACATGTAAATGGAAGGAATTTCCTCCTAACCCCTGCTAGTTAGTGGTTGGCTTTACATTCAGAAGCACGAAGGCTAATAGCCTTTAAACTTTTTTATCTTAGCTAATACAGCAACTAAGCTAATACAGCTAAGACTTCAAGCTGGAGGTTAATTTCCAGCTCAAGGAGACATACTTGCACTAGCTCTGTTCAAGCTAGCAGACTAAAAATAGAAGTGTAGCTGCCATGCCATGAGCAGTGGGAGGGGAGCAAACACAATCCCGTCTGAAATCCTAGGCACATACTTGGGACAGCTTGCCCCTCCTGCTGCTCACACCGTGACAGGTAAACTTCTGTTTTTTGTGCCCTACCTTGGTCAGAGCCAGCAAGGTTGTGTCTTCTCAAGCTGGAAATTACACCTTCAGCTTGAAGTGTAGCTATACCCTCAGAGAAGACTGAATATAATGAACATGGGACATCAACGGGCACTACAAACATCTCTAGCTCTGCTTGATTGTTAACATCTTAGGAAGCTGCTTATCTGTTAGGAAAGTAAGTAGCAACCTCTATTACATGTGTTTTTATGAAGAACTGCATTGCCATATAGGCCTCCTATCACTGATCCACAATGTTACTGCTTTTAAGATACAGGGTAGATGCTCTCAGTTGAGTTCTGCCTGAGATACATTCATTCATTTACATTCAATCTTGCAACCTCTTAGAGCTGGGATAGAAGAAGTTGGTAGTTAACAGCATCACATATTGCCAAGAGGTTCAGAAGGTTAAGTACAATGTACATCCCCTGTCTTTAGACAGGAGGAGGTCATTCATGAGAGTAGCCTGTGCAGTCTTAGTCCTGGCCTAAAATTCGTTGGCATGGCACCAGGTTGTTGTAGGAATAGAAAGTGGTGTTGAAGGCTATTTTTAGCTAGCATCTCAATTAGCTTGTGTTACAAGTCTCAGAATGATGCTAAGTTTCTGTCACTATTATAAAACTGCAAGAGAGTGGAAAGGAGGCAATTGCACACAACTGTCTGCAGAAGCCCTAGATATTGCCTAAGTGCAAGGAACAGAGTTCCAGGTGGTGGCCCTGATTGCTGTAATTGCTTCCATCACTACTTGTTGTGTGAATGGTCCAAATTTTGAGAATGGAGCACTGTATTTCCAGTCTTGGGTCTGGTTTGTTGTTTCTGGAAATTAGCAAGGTCATTTCAGATGCAGGTCTTCTTTTCTGACAAAAAAGGATGGTAATTCACCCCAGTGAGAGACATTCAGTTCTGGGTATGACTGCAGAGAAGTCTGGATTTACAAAGTGAGTACCATCCAGAAGACTTCTGAAAGGCAGGACTTTGCTGCCTCTATGGGTGATCAGAATTAGGTTCTTTTAGCCTCCATCACAGCAGTTGCGTAAGTTCAAAGGAATTCTTAGTGTATGAGTTTGTCTGAACCAGTCTGCATTTTTCTCCAGTTCTGATCAAGTTTTCTTTCTTCCTGCTTCTTATGTTGCAGGTTATCTGAGAACCAAAGGAATATGTGTGGATGGCAAGGTGAGAGGGGGTGCTTTTGCACTACAGCACCTTTAGTGATAGTCAGGGAATGGTTATAGAGTTTTACCAATACTTCTACCCCTCAGTCTCTTGGTTGAGTAGAATTTTCTATACATATTTTAGAATTTGGTAGAGTCTAGGAATTTTCAGGGATGAACCAGGGAGGAGGCTTCTTCTTGTCTTCTGATGGGGTGGGGAGTAGTGGGGAGTTCTTATCTACCCTGACAGGAGAAGTTGTTCACCCAAGATGGTGAGGAGTTGCATTTTCAATGTATTTATCCAGCCTAGAGTGTGTCCATCCTTACGAGCGGTTCCAGAGGTGGGCAATGGATCAGCGTTCACGACACATCCCCTGTAAGTACCCAGTTGCACCTTGTCTGCATTCTGGAGAAATGGACGATCCAACTAGCAGATGAAATTTGAGGATTACTACGAATCTCAATCAACCAACTGGTTCCGGATGATGGTTTTCTAGTCATAGGTCCTCTAGTTAAGGTCCTCCAGCTGAATGTTGAAGGGTTATCAGCTGCCAAGCAGGAACTTATTGGTTTTCTGTCAAAGGAAGTTCTAGCAGATGTCATTTGTCTACAAGAAACTCACATCACTCTGAATGAAGCACATTGGTTTAAGATCATTGGTTTCGATCTGTTAAGTTACAATCTTTAAGTGAAACATGGATGAGCCACATATATCCATAGTGATATATCGGATACTGTCCTTATTGAATTTTCACCCTTTTGTGACATGAAGTTGGTGGGTTTCAAATCACAAATGTATATAAGCCACCGAGTGAAACATGGGGTCCACAAGTTCCCCCAAGGCTTACGCATCTGACAGCATACATTGGTGACTTTAATAGTCATCATAGCGAGTGGGGTCATGTGATTGCAGACCCAAACAGTGAACAACTGTTGGAGTGGGCAACAAGTAATGATCTCACCCTGGTCCATGACACTAAGCACCGGGGTACCTTCCATTCAGGATGTTGGAATAGGACTATTGCCCAAACCTGTGCTGGGTCACATCATTTGCCAATCACCCACAGCCAGTGGCATGCACTGTACTTAATGATTTTCTACATAGCCAATATCATCCATCGTTGATTCAGATGGGAATGCATCTTCTGATAATAAGGAGTGTACCGAAGCTTAGACAGAACTTCTAGAAGGCAGATTGGGGATTCTTTACAGAGTACTTAGAGCATCGTAACCATCCGATTAAACATTATCTCCATGGAAGATGCAAATCATTATTTCTGTTGTGCCATTTTTAAAGCTGCAAGTGCAACAATTCCACGCGGCTTCCTACCAGTGTACATTCCATATCTGAATGAGGATTGTGCAGACTTTCTGAGGCAGTATGAGCAGTCGTGTGATCTGGAGATTGTGGGCCATCTTATAGAATCATTGGATGCCATTCGCCGGGCTCAATGGGAGGAAGCGACAGTGGTGCTTTACTTTACCCCATCAAGCAGGAAGAGCTGGAGCTTAATTCCTCGACTAGGTGTGGCTCAATGTCTCTGTGTACGAAGCAGGCTGGCAGTTACTCCAAATCAGATTGCCAATCATCTGTTGAAGGTCACCAAAGCTCCTGTTAATAGAGTTGTCAAATGACATGTACATGATGAGTGGCAGTGTTTCCTAAGGAGCAATTCAGCCGATAGTAAGATGGAGCCATTCACTAGTCTGGAACTGGATAAAGTGCTGAATGATTTAAAAACATATACAGTTCCTGGATATGATCAGATTGCACCTGAATTCATGAAACATCTGGGTCCTTATGCTCGAGAATGGCTCATTTGGTTTTTCAACAGAATTCTGTGGGAATCCAGACTGTCTAGAATCTGGCACCAAGCGAAGGTCATTGCCTTGCTGAAACCTATGAAAGATTTACACTTGCCTTTGAGCTACAGAGAAATTTCACTTCTAAATGTCTGCTTTAATGTGCTTGAGTGTCTGATTTCACAAAGAATTTCACCACCTGTGGAAGGCATGCTGTCATCAGAGCAATCTCGTTTTCTCCGTGGTCGTAGTACATATGATCAAGTGCTGGCACTTACAACTTTCATCGAAATTGGATTCCAACATAAGCTGAAGACTGGTTCAGTTTTCCTTGGCCTGACCGCAGCATACAATACAGTTTGGCACATGGGCCTCTTGGTGAAATTGTCTAGAACTATGCCAAGTTGGTTAGTATGTGCAATGGCTCCGTTTCTGAGAAATCACCATTTCCATGTGCATATTGGTGATATAACAAATACATGGAGGCACCAGAAGAATGGCCTCCCACAAGGATCAATATTATCTCCAACATTATTCAATTTACATTCAAATGACCTACCATATACTGGGTCTCGCAAGTTTGTTTATGCAGATGACATATGCCTCAGCACTCAGTCACACTCAAGAGTGTTCTGAATGCAGATATGGCGTCTATGACCGATTATTGTTGTCTGGGTCAAGTGTCTTCCACTTACATTATGCGCAAACGGGTAGAGAGCTGAACATAGTTCTCAATGGTCAGCAAATAAAGTATGATTCACACCTGGTCTATCTAGGCATCACATTGGATAGAACTCTCAAACATTGTGACCATCTTACAAAGACAGTGACTAAGGTCAAAACGCACAGCAACCTGCTCAGAAAACTGGCTGGAACGACATGGGGTGCCAATGCCCAAATGTTACGCACTTCAGCCTTGACACTCTGTTATTCAGCAGTGGAGTACTGCGCTCCAAAATGGGCTTGCTCATCTCACACAAAGATGATCGACATACAACTTAATTACACCATGCATATTATTTCCTGTACACTTACATCTATTCCTGTACCCTGGTAACTGGTTTTCTGCAATATTTCCCACCCCCCCATGCTTCCAGAGAGAAAAGCGTAGCAAAGCTTGTGACAAAATTGTGTGACATGCCACATCTACCATTAATTAAAGACTCATTTAATCCACCATATATGATTGTCTGCCCTCACAGCACCAGTTATGGATAAGTTTACCAGGTGAGGGATTTATGGTAGAGGACATGTGGCAAGCTTCGTGGTCCACAGAGAAAGTGACAAATAATTATTTTGTCTCGGACCCCACTCAGTGTCAACCCGGGTATGATTTACCGCAAAAGCAGTGGAGCTGGTTTTGTACTGGACATGGAATTTGTGCTCAAGCGGAATTTTGGTGGTGTTTTAGAGACAGTCCACTATGTCAATGTGGGCAGCCACAAACCATGACACACACTGTTGAGGACTCCAAAATGACTCAATTTCCCGGAAGTCTTTGTTCCTTGAACACCATTGATAAAAATGCTGTGGTTTGGCTTAACCAGATTGCATACACCAAATAATAATAAATAATAAAAGTGGTTCTAGAGATTACTTCTGAGAAACCAAAGATGGAAAGGTTGGTATGATGCCATATCAGAGGAGTCATCAAACGTTGAAGACCCCCAAGGCAATCAATTCTGTAAACTTCATTATCGTGTCAGACAGCATCTTGATCAGATCATCTGGGAAGCCTGTAATGTCCAGAAGTATACAGATTAGCAAAATGCTTGTGTTTGATTTGTCTCTGGTCTCACAGATTAAGTGGTACACTCTGAGAGCTTTGTGGCAAGTGAGCCTTTCCTGGATTTGAACTCTGAAGTGAAAAGCATGGCTACAACACCTCCACGTTTGTCCTGACTGGATCTGGGTCTGCACCGGCAGTGTATAGAATAGTCTTAGTAAACCAGGTGATCTAGCACTGGGTCTGTGGATATGCACAAGCTATCTTTATATTACTTGTTGATTATGAAAACAAAATATTTTTCAATGCCTTCAAATGCAGTTAGCTCTTCCCACACACCAGAAGATATCTACATTATAATACATGCAAGCAACAGGTGTGCTAATCCCATATGCCCTTCTTTTAATTAATTAACGAGGGTCTATGTGTTTACAGAATGTGATTTATGGGTACTCTGAACCTAGGATTATTTAAATTAAAAGACATTTTAATAACAAAAGAATAACCGATTTACTCCTTCTTCCAGTCAGATCAAAAACAGATAAACTCTTAACTGCAGAGTGGGAAGCAGGGTAACTGCAGAAGGATGTCACAAGTAATAGATTGCTCACTAGGAAGGGGACTTGCCTCCTCACAGCTGTATTCTCTGATAAGACAGCAAAATAAGGAATACAATAAACCAATGACTTTGCAGTATATGAGCTTCATCATTTGTGCTTTAAGAACGTTATCATTTTAATAAGTACATCTGAGATCAGAGAAGCCTTACAGAAAACCCATGCCACAGCCAGATGTTTAGCACCCTTAATTATTCATTTGGTTTATCCTTATTGGGTAGCTGCAATCATGCTACAAGCATGCACAAACTGGACACTGCTTGTGATTATTGCAACAAATGGTACCACACAGCAATATTATACCACTATTGCTTGACTAAGCCAAATTAACAACCTCTCACAAGCTGTCTAAGACAAGCGCAACAGTTCCCTAATACCTACAAATAATCCCTGCTATCATTATTCAAAGTAGCATAAATACAGTGCTGTAAGAATCAGTTATATCCAGTTATCTTGCCTCCCAGGTAAACAACATTTTTTAAAAGATAAGATAGTTACCAATATGTAGCATATACAGCACTAGGTTTATCAAAACCCCAGTTAATCCCAGATAATGATGTGAAGCCATTGATGGATTCCCTAGTTACTATCACTGAACATATACTTTTTATGCTATCTCCTCCTTTGATCCAACAGTTCCTTCTGGCATTAGAGAAAATCCTAGCTGACAAGCCTGAGATAAAACACACCTACTTAAGCCTTCCTAATACCCGTAATTCCTGGTTTCTCTTCCCTTTGCTACTGAGGAAGGTCCTCAGAATTTTTTTACTCTGAGATTTTGATGCTACTTACAGTGCACTAGTCACCTGGCTCTGAATTGACCCTGTCATGCTAACAAATTGGTGTGACTTTGCAATTGGAGATGCACTTCTCTGACAGTACTCAGAATCAGAATGATTATGAACGGTGTATTTGATTGACCAGCACAAAGCACTTCCTATGCAATGTTCCAAGATTAATTCAATCTCACAGCAGAAAAAAAAAATCCCCCAAAGCTTTTAATTGACCACATTTATATGCATAGTCTTGTTTCATATCAAAACTCACCATTTTGGTCACTTGTTTATTTTCTGAACACTAAATTATTTTTTCCTTGCTTGATGCTATTTCTGACTTCAGGCACAGCTGAGTAATACTGTAAAATATGGTCCTGTTAAATTAATGCTGCATTAGACACGAAAATCCTATCGAAGTACATACATCTACATTAATACCAAACGAACCCAACACAATTAGTGACATTAAGGAAATTAAATTAATACATTATATCTCCGGTGCTGGTGTCTGCACACTAATAAACAGCTAACAGCTGATTTTTACTTCATCATTTAATTGGCTCCAAGAGCTGCTTATTGCAATTATGCTCCAGTGGTATACACACTGCTTTCTTGGTATACGAGGAAATAGCATTTTCAGTCATTATCTCTTTACACAAAGATTTTTTGCTTCCTTTGTGTAATGGTTTGGAACCAGATTGTGGTTGCTGCCACCTTTGTAGCTCTTTTCAGTAACAGACAATAGGGTCCTAACTTAATAACTGAATTAGTGGGAAAGGGAGATAAACCAGTGAGAGAAAAAAGGACCTGAATTTAAGCCTTTGACTCTCACTGATTTTTCAATATAGCTTTGGATCAGGACCTAACTGATCTAGGGTGTGTCCCTAAAGTGAATAAATGTTCAGATGTATGGATGTGTGTGAAACAGAGGAATGGACTCTCAAAAAATATCAGTATTAGTGTGATGGGACTGACTGAAAATGCTCTGAATTGCAGAACAATGATCAGCCTTGTTTTTTTCTTTTCACATTCTACTGTTTAATCCTGTAAATTCTCTTTCCTTGTCATTTCTGTTCCTAAAGTTCCCACACCTGGAATATTTTATTTCCTTTATCAAATACTCATACATTAGCATCTCTGAATTATACTATATATATGATTCATGGTTACAGCAACTAACTGCTTAACATTAAGAAAATATATGTATCGAACATGTCAATAGTATTTAGGTCAAATCTGATTGACTTTTATGGATTCTTTCCATGCTCTTTATTAAGTAGGGGCCAGAGTGAAATTCCAGTTTGTGATTCAGGGACCCCCTGGTGCCAACTAGCAGAGGGTACAGGGGCTGCATAGAGTTTTACAGGGATCCCTGAGGTTAGATATCTGCATAATAGTACATGGAAGGGTGATGATAACTGTGAAATGTATGGATGGATAATATTCAAGGAGTTATGTAACTATACTGAAAATGATGCTCTCAAGGTCTTGGGAGTTAAGGCAGGTTACCAGGAGGTGACATAACTTGGAAATCCTCTTTTCAATATCTTTACATAGTTGGTATTTCCCCCAAATGGTACTTTGTTGTCAAGATGTTACATTTCCATTTTTGATATGTTAAGTGTGTGATGCTTCCAGGGGCTGCGCAAGGTTGTGAGGCACCTCGTTACCACCTGCTCTGTAGCTGGCGTTGCAAGATATTTACATGCCAGATGTATTAAAGATTCATATGTCCCTTCATGCTTCAACCACCATTCCAGAGGACATATGTCCACGCTGACAGTTTTGACCGATAACGATCCAAAGCAGTGCAGACCGACGCATGTTTATTTTCATCATTTGAGTCAGATGCCAACAGCAGAAGGTTGATTTTATTTTTTGGTGGTTCGGGTTCTGTAGTTTCTGCATTGCAGTGTTGTTCTTTTAAGACTTCTGAAAGCATGCTCCCTTCATCCCCCTCTCAGATTTTGGAAGGCACTTCAGATTCATAAACCTTGGGTTGAGTGCTGTAGGCATCTTTAGAAATCTCACATTGGTACCTTTGCGTTTTGTCAAACCTGCAGTGAAAATGTTCTTAAAATTAACATGTGCTGGATCATCATCCGAGACTGCTATAACACGAAATATATGGCAGAATGCAGATAAAACAGAGCAGGAGACATACAATTCTCCCCACAAGGAGTTCAGTCACAAAATAATTCTCGCATTCTTTTTTTTTATGAGCAGCATCAGCATGGAAGCATGTCCTCTGGAATGGTGGCCAAAGCATGAAGGGGCATATGAATGTTTAGCATATCTGGCACATAAATACCTAGCAATGCTGGCTACAAAAGTGCCATGCAAACGCCTGTTCTCACTTTCAGGTGACATTGTAAATAAGAAGCTGGCAGCACTATCTTTCGTAAATGTAAACAAACTTGTTTATCTTAGTGATTGGCTGAACAAGAAGTAGGACTGAGTGGACTTGTAGGCTCTAAAGTTTTACATTTTTTTGTTTTTGAGTGCAGTTACGTAACAAAAAAAATCTACATTTGTAAGTTGCACTTTCATGATAAAGAGATTGCATTATGGTATTGTATGAAGTGAATTGAAAAATACTGTTTCTTTTATCATTTTTACAGTGCAAATATTTATAATAAAAATAGTAATATAAAATGAGCAATGTACACTTTGTATTCTGGGTTGTAATTGTAATCAATATATTTGAAAATGTAGAAAAACATCAAAAAATATTTAATAAATTTTAGTTGGTATTCTATTGATTAACAGTGCGATTAGAACTGCAATTAATCGCAATTAATTTTTTTAATCGCGATTAATTTTTTTGAGTTAATCGTGTGAGTTTACTGCGATTAATTGACAGCCCTAATTAGAACTATGGTCTTTCATCTCCAAAAACACAGAACTCTACCACTTGAACTGAAAGGAGAATTCCCTTTGTTGACAGTAGTAGCAAGTGCCTTGTCCTTTCTATGGTCCCCATCCACACTCCCACACACACAGAGCCAATGGAATACACTGGCCCAATATCAATCTCAAGAAAGATGTACCAAAAATAATAATTACTCTTTAACGGTGCCAGTACACCTACAGCTGCTGGCAAGGCCAAATTACAAAACTCCGGGCTAAATAAGTTTTTAAATTATTTATTCACAATGGCGCCAATAGGCAATGTTATAATTTCTAAATGAAAGATTATTCAGATAACTGTATCCACCAATTCCTGATCTCCATTTAAGAGCCTGGCCTGTGGCAACTTCAGAACTGACCTGGAAAATTGCTATGGATTCTAGCAGACTGGAAAAATCCTTCTGCTTTTTAAAAATGAGAAACTCTGGCAAGCTCCATACAAGATCAATACACAGCATAGCAGAATGTGGCACGTCATCACACAGGCTATGTTCATCCATACTCCTGCAAGTTCACAAGAGGTCATCAGCTAGTCTATTTACCATTATGTCACAAATCATTGCTGGCTAGCTACAAAGGCAGCAAAAAAGTCGCTAACTGGCCACACATCTGTGCATTTGAATGCTGCTTTCAGTGTGAATGCAGACACAACCAGAGGCGAGAGGAAGAGTACAATGGTGAAGAAAGAGTGCATTTAAAAACACAACACGTTACACATTCATAGGTTTCCTATGATGTTGTTCACTACTGTTATTTGCACCATACTTGCTATATGTTCCCTTCTACACACATACATACACACACACACACACTTCCTGCCCCAAAGAGAAAAAACAGAACGCCCACCCCCTGCATAGCTTTCCTCTTCATTTCCCAGGAAAGCCTCCAGGTAGGGCCAATTAAGGTATAGTAATGTAAACCCCTTTTCTTTTTTTCTGGCATTCAGTCAAAAACCTTATTGCTGTAATTACAGCTGCTGTTTCTACTTGCTCCGAGCTGATATGGAAACATTCCCAGGCAAGGTGGCAGGATAGGGGCTGGAGGGACTTCAGTCAAATATTTGCTATTTCAGCACACTAGAGGGAGCGCAGGAAGTTGTTAACCACAATCAGTAGCTGTTTTGAAGCTGGTGTGGAAGGCTTCATTAGGGGCAGACATTCTTGCATGTACACACATACCACTTAGGTTAGAAGCTGGAAGCCCCTGATCAATCAGTAGAGAGTTCTATCGGGGGTACGAAGTCGGCAGCCATTCTGAGCACCAGTCAGATCTAGCCCAGTCATGTAGGGAGAAGACAGAGCTGCCAAGAATAACCCAAACTGAATCTGTGGGTTGGATCTCAATACAGTTTCCTGTAATTTTACAGAAGTCAGTGCGATGGAGACTGGAAAAACACCATAAAGAAGGAATCGCAGACTGGAGGCCAAATAACTTTGGGAGTTGTATCATATCATTGAACCAAAGACATTGTGTGAACCTATAGCTACAGTAATTATCAGTTTTTCTTACTGGCTCCACATTGTGGATGCTGAAACAATTGGTTATGTAGTACAACTAAAAGTTTAATCTAGTTGTCAATATAATACCCAGTATGAGCCTACGTGAAAGTAGATCTGATTGTCACAAGTCCAAATCCCTGTACTTATTTAAAAAGAAAACCTTTATTTTATTTATATGAAATATAAACACATAACAAAACAAAAAATGAATGCACAAGATGGAAATACCATATAAACAACAAAATTCAGTGTTCATTATTTGTAAAAAAAACATGAATCCATACAGGTCATGCAGGGCATCAATTGTTATAGTGACTAAATAGATAAATAAGTGAGAACATAATCTATGAGTATCAGGGACTAATATATACTAAACTGCAAAGTATGCAGTAGTTTAATGTGTGACCAGACATTCTCATTTTTTCCAAGTGTTTCTATTAGACAGTCATTTTTTCCTATTAATGCAGTAGTAGAGAGCTCACTAAACCAGCCTGTGTATGAGGGAGGAATTGCAGATTTCCATTTTCTCAAAATAACACTTTTGACCACTAAAATGGTTACTGTAGTCCATTTCTTTGGCGACCTCAAGCATGGTGCCATATTGCAGCCAGGCAGATGGAAAGGGCAAGGGGTGCCCCAGAAGCAAGAACAAGCGCTGCATCCCAGGCAGGGAATGGGAGAAGGAGAGGGAGTGCCATGGATGTCCTCAGGGAAATTGTCAACCATCATTCCCTGATGGACATCTAGCTTGACCACCACCCGGACAACTCTATCACCTTCACTTTTGTCCAGGTGGAGGACACTTGGTTTTGGTACTCCTGGTTGGACCACATTTGTGTGTTTTGATTTCACATCTTGGTGGCTCACTACTCCAGCATCAGGCTGGCCGCATTCTTGGACCACCTCCTGGTGGTTGTGATGGCCTCACTGACACTCGAGAGGCCAGGGCCACCCTACTGGCTTTTCAGTAGCAGCTTGTTGGAGGATGTGGGCTTTGCAACATCCTTCCGGGCCTGGTAAAGGCAGAGGCATGTCTTTCACTTACCACAGAAGTAGAGGGGGATGTGGGGAAGGTATGTGCCTGGCAATGTTACCCCAAAATTCAAACCTAAGGCACCCCACAATGACCTTTATACCCTAACAACTCAATTGTCCATTTGGTCTGTTTTGGTAAGTAACAGGAGGTGGTCCACCCTAGAGGAATTACCCAGGTTTTACCAGGGAGTTTGTCTCTGACTTATGGAGGACTCCCCAGAACAGATTAGCTCTGTTAACCCTTGGGAGGATACAGCCTTCCGCTCAAAGGATTAACAGTGAGGCAGCAGTTTCTTCTAAAACAAAATAACCTTTATTTAACACATAATATTCCCTAATACAATAAGTCTAATACATATACCAAAAGAATAAGCCATAAACCTTCTTAACATAACAGTCATATATTAGAATACAAACTCTATCAGCACATATTCATATTCAAATACCCAATACTTCTGCTATTACATGATTAAACACACTTTTAAGTGGTTACATTCTGCATTCTGCAATGGCCAGTTACATGCAGAATGCTGACAGCAAAGCATTAAAACATTAAAACATAATAAACAATGAACACACACATACACAGACATCCAGACTTATTAACTCAGGCATACACATACATGCTTCAATTGGAGTCCTTTACTAAAATCACCATGCTTGCTTTCTCTGATGTCTTCTTTCCCTCTGCTCCGTCTGGGTCCTTCTGTTCTGTCTCCCGCAGTTGGTATCAGCTCCGCTTCTTCAAGTGTTTCAGCTCCTTTAGATGTTCTTCTTCTTAATCTTCTCTTCCAATAATGACTCTGCTGCTCTTCTCATACAGGTGCCTTCCACTCACATGAGATGGATTGACTATGGCCTGTCAGCTCTCCTCCTTATATACAGTTGACCCACCAATCAGCTTCAAACCCTTTAGAATCTGGACAAGATTGAAAATGTACACCTTTAGAGCTGGACATGTTTGAAGACCTGTGTTCTAGCTGACTGACCCCATCCTTTAGGTGTTGGAGTGACCTTTATTTCACCCTAGTTTACCGGTCATTACACTAATTGAATCTATTTCCCTATGTTGAAGTAGCCTCACACTTTCGTGTCAAGTGTCCGAAATGGGCCATTTGGATTATCACTTCAAAAGTTTTTCTCCCCTGCTGTTAATAGCTTCTCTTAATTAATTAGCCACTTACAGTTGGTATGGCTACTTCCACCTTCTCATGTTCTTTGTATGTATAAATATCTTCTTACTGTATGTTCCATTCTATGCATCCGAAGAAGTGGACTGTAGTCCACGAAAGCTTATGCTCAAATAAATGTGTTAGTCTCTAAGGTGCCACAAGTACTCCTGTTCTTTTTGCTGATACAGACTAACACGGCTGCTACTCTGAAACCTGTCATTTTAAGACTGCCATTTTGATTTTCACAGCTCTGATTCCTCGTGGCCGCCATTTTGTTTTCCCTCACTGTGACTGCTTACAACTATCTATCTTTAGAATTACCAAAAAATTTACATATTTATATGCACCTTATGTTTCACTGTCACTACTCCAGTTTCACTAATTTACATAAGCTCAAATCTCAATCTTTTCCCTACTTCAGCTAATGGTGACAATCAGCACCATTAATGCTGGACAGCGCCTAGTGCTGGACAGCGTTTTTTCAGCACAGAGAGCAGCTGAAAAATCCTCTGTATCAGCTCTTCTGATGCAGTTACACCCAGGAGACCAGCCAGAGGAGGGATAATGATAGAGCTCCTGGAGAGGCTCCTGGCTACTCACCCCGGGGATCCATCCCTCTGCAGAGTGTCAGAAGTGGGATGGGCACTGGGCCCTGGACAACCATCGGGCTAGGGGCACCTTTGTTCGATCCCACATCCAGCTCCTTCAGGAGATGGATTGTTGCTCCCACTTCTTCTATGCCCTGGAGAAAAAGAGGGGTGCCAAAAAAGCATCTAATCTATCTCCTGGTGGAGGATAGCATTTCTCTCATGGATCTGGTGGAGATGCAGGGAAAGGCCAGGGCCTTCTATGCCAGCCTCTATCCAACCGACACCACGGCCTGCGGGGTCCTGTAGGATGAACTCCCTATGGTCAGCATTGGCGACCGGGACCAGTTAGCACAATCTCTCACTCTGGCACAGTTCTTGGGAGTCCTCCATATGATATCCACCAACAAATCTCTGGTCATCGACAGGCTGACTGTGGTGTTCTACCTTGCATTCTGGGATGTGCTCAACCTGGACCTCATTACCATCTGGGCCAAGTCCTTAGGGAGCAGGGTGCTCTCCCTGTCATGCAAGCAGGCTGTGCTCACCCTAAGATGGGGGACCTCTGCAACTTCAGGAGTTGTGCCCAGATTAGCTCCTCAGCATAGACTAAAAGTTGTAGACAAAGCAATCTCACTGCAGCTGTGGTCCGTTCTGGCAGACATGATCCATCCCAACCAGACCTACACTGTTCCAGGCCAGACCATCTTCAATAACCTCCATCTCATCCAGGACCTACTTCATCTAGCATGTACAGATGGTCTGTCACTCGCCCTCCTGTTTCTGGATGAGGTTTTCACCAAGAAGGTTGGTGGCGTGAGTGCAGTTACGTAAGTGAATGCCAGTGAAAATGAGGTAGGATCAGAGTCTAGGTAGAATCAGAGTCTAAAATAGGGAAAGAACAAGTCAAAAATTACTTAGACAAGTTGGATGTCTTCAAATCACCAGGGCCAGATGAAATGCATCCTAGAATACTTAAGGAGCTGACTGAGGAGATATCAGAGCCATTAGCAATTATCTTTGAAAAGTCATGGAAGACAGGAGACATTCCAGAAGACTGGAAAAGGGCAAATATAGTGCCCATCTATAAAAAGGGAAATAAGGACAACCTGGGGAATTACAGACCAGTCAGCTTAACTTCTGTACCCGGACAGATAATGGAGCAAATAATTAAGCAATCAATTTGCAAACACTTAGAAGATAATAAGGTAATAAATAACAGTAAGCATGGATTTGTCAAGAACAAATCATGTTAAACCAACCCGATAGCTTTCTTTGACAGGGTAACAAGCTTTGTGGATAGTGAGGAAGCAGTAGATATTGTATATCTTGACTTTAGTAAGGCTTCTGATACTGTCTCGCATGACCTTCTCATCAACAAACCAGGGAAAAACAACCTAGATGGAGCTACTATAAGGTGGGTGCATAACTGGTTGGAAAATTGTTCCCAGAGAGTAGTTATTAGTGGTTCACAGTCATGCCGGAAGGGCACAACGAGTGGGGTCCTGCAGGCATTGGTTCTGGGTCTGGTTCTGTTCAATATCTTCATCAATGATCTAGATAATGGCATAGAGAGTACACTTATAAAGTCTGCAGATGAAACCACGCTGGGAGGGGTTGCAAGTGCTTTGGAGGATAGGATTAACATTCAAAATGATCTGGACAAATGGTCTGAAGTAGAGGATGAAATTCAATAAGGACAAATGCAAAGTACTCCACTTAGGAAGGAACAATCAGTTGTACACATACAAAATGGGAAATGACTGCCTAGGAAGGAGTACTGCGGAAAGGGATCTGGGGGTCATAGTGGATCACAAGCTAAATATGAGTCAACAGTGTAACGCTGTTGCAAAAAGAGTGAACATCATTCTGGGATATATTAGCAGCAGTGCAGTAAGCAAGACATGAGAAGTAATTCTTCCGCTCTACTCTGCGCTGGTTAGGCCTCAACTGGAGTACTGTGTCTACTTCTGGGAGCCACATTTCAGGAAAGATGTGGACAAATTGGAGAAAGTCCAGAGAAGAGCAACAAAAATGATTAAAAGTCTAGAAAACGTGACCTATGAGGGAAGATTGAAAAAATTAGGTTTGTTTAGTCTGGAGAAGAGAAGACAGAGGGGACATGATAACAGTTTTCAAATACATAAAAGATTGTTACAAGGAGGAGGGAGAAAAATTGTTCTTAATCTCTGAGGATAGGACAAGAAGCAATGGGCTTAAATAGCAGCAAGAGCAGTTTAGGTTGGACATTAGGAAAAACTTCTTAACTGTCAGAGTGATTACGCACTGGAATAAATTGCCTAGGAAGGTTGTGGAATCTCCATCATTGGAGATTTTTAAGAGCAGGTTAGACAAACACCTGTCAGGAATGGTCTAGATAATACTTAGTTCTGCCATGAGGCAGGGGACTGTACTAGATGACCTCTTGAGGTCCCTTCCAGTTCTATGATTTGACAGGGTGGATCTCAGGTATCTCACAGGCACTTTATAGGTGTTCAGCTTCAGGGCCTGCTTTGTGGGGCTTCTCCAGGTGCTGTATGCCTCTGTGGAGTGTCTGGTCAAGCTCAATTGAGCCTTGACCAAGCCCATCACCTTGGATTGAGAGTTGCTTCAGAGCTGCCCGCTGCCCAGACAGCTCTATACCATCGCAATCAAGCCCTTCCTCGGTCTCCTCCATAAGAGGATGATGGGGTTGGGGCTTCAGGAGCCAGATCTGTGAGTGATCCTGTCAGCATTTGTCCTCATGGCCCAGGACACAGGAGAGTTGGCGTGGATGGAGGCTTGTAATGCTATCTATTTGGTGGTCTCCTCTGTCTGGGTCAACTAGGTCAAGAGCTCTGGCATGATGGTCAGGGATGGGTAGCAGGTGGGAATCCTTCCACCATCACTCTGCCATCCGGAGGGGCGCAGGTCTACTGTTTTACCTGGGCATCTACCTTTCTGCCACTGATCCCTCCCCATGGAAGAATTGAATCAATCTAGAAACCAGGGTATCTGACTGGTTGCGGAGGTGGACAGGGCTGCTCCAGTGCCTTTCCTTTTGTGGAGGGCACTGCTGCTCAACCAGCTGATCCTGTCCATGTTCTGGCACTGGTCCTGAGCCTGCTCCAAGGAACCCTGGCCAGCCTCCAGAAAAAGATCCTGGAGTTTTTCTGTCCAGGGCTGCACTTGGTCTCTGCGAGTGTCCTAAGCCTCCCCTTGAGGGAGGATGGACAGGGCCTGGTCTGCATCCACAGCCACATCCATGCCTTCCACCTTCAGGCCCAGCAGACTGCTTTTCAGTGCAGGCAGCCTGGCATGGAGTGTGCTGGCGCACATCTTCCTCCACTGCCTCCAAGGACTCTGTTATGACCCGCAGCTCCTTTATCTCTGCCCGATATGTCTTCCCAGAGACCTCTCTGATCAGCTGGTCTTTGACCAGTCCCTCCTCAGGACCTGGAAGCTAGTTTTCCCTAGCAGCAGCTGAAGGGGAGAGCCTCCTTGCAGAGCCTCTGATACACTACCCCCATCTCCACATTTAGATGGTGGAGTCCCTGCTGGTGCACCGGAGGTTGGTCCTGGCTGGCACCTCCAGACTCTGAGACCTCCTGGACTATGATCAGAGGGACCAGTGGACCCCGTGGTGCTCAGCGAGTGCATGGAGCTGCCCAACCTGCGTGTCCCCTGTCCTGTGCTCCAGGAGGTGAGGGCAGCCTTGCCTTCAGCTTCTCTTGCTTTCCTTGAGTGGGTCCTGTGGAAAGGTGCTCCTTGCCCAACCCTCATCCCTGGCCCTCCAGAACTCGTCACTGGGACCCTGCCCTGCGAGCCTTCCCAGGACCCGCCGACATGCCACCTGAGGTGCACAACATCCAGCTGGTCTGCCTCCAAACCGTGCCCCGAGAACATCTGCACTCACTTGTGCTTCATACCATCTACTTCTTCACCCTCCTGTTCCACCCTGACACCACAGTGGTGGGACTTGCTGCCACGTGAAGAAGACAAGGAACCCCAGTGGGCGAGCCTGTACTCCACTCTGGTTCCACAGCCCACCGGGGAATATTAGCTGGTGGCAGCTCTTCCATGGAGCCATGAGCACAGGCGTGTACTTGGCACAGTTCACAAACTCCCCCAACACCTGCCCCTGGCACACATCCTAAGTAGGGGGCATCAGGTTTCAACTCCTCTTCCAGCTCCTCCAGAACCTCTTATGGAGGTTCTGGCTGCACTGGTCTCACACCTCCTGATTTATGCGCACTTCATCCATGGCCCCACAAAGTCATGGGCTATCCTCATCAACCTCCTCCTGGCTCTAGCCAAAATGGCCATTCATCACTCCAAGAGGAGGAGGAAGCTGGACCGGGCGGGTGGGGGGTTGCTCTGCAACTGTGGGGTCTATTTCCGTTCCCATGTTCGATCATGTCTTTAGGCAGAGTTCCTCTGAGTGGTGTTGACTGATTTCCTAGATGCCTTTGAGGAGCAGAGGCTGCTATCTGGGGTTCTTTGCTCGTTGTCCCCTCTGGATCCCTCATTTTTAACCTTTAACTTCACTCCTGATCCTGTGTTCTCTTTCGTTGTCCCAAGTACTCAATTGTGACCTGGGCTTAGTGGTCCCTCCCCCTTAGTTGAGGGGTGGCCTTTAGTTTTGGACAGGCATCGACACACCTGTCCCACTACTCGGAAGTAGTACAGAGTTCCCAGAATTCAGCAGAGTTATTTGGGCTGGGTACAGAATTGGGATTGTGGAATGAATAAACTATGGCCAGAGAACTTCCAATAAACCTCTCACCATCCCATTCCAGCTATTCTCTGTGCTGCACACTTGTGCCTTGTCATTCAGCTGTACTCAGCGTGGGAAATTTCCAGGTTCATACGTAGGTTTGTATCTTTATCTCTCCTCTCTTCAAAACAAGTCTTTCCATTCTTTATGTGGTTGATATAAAAATGGTGAAATAAGGGCCAAATATAAATGAAAAAGCAAAGTTATACAGCTGGATAAATAAAGGTGCCTTTGTGGAATTGTTATTCACCACTGTAATTGCTGTGCCTGTGAAATGTTTGCACAAATGATGCATTATAAAACTGAAACGTATTGTTTCATATTATTTATTGAGGCATTTTGCTAAGTAACTTCAATGGCATTCCGCTATCAAAGTACTTTATAGTTGTAAAAGAAACCACTGGGCTTGATTTTCCACTCTGTTACCAACAGCTTTAAAATTTAATGACGTTACATCAGCGTAAACTTGTATTAGTGGGTAAAGAATCAGGCCTAGTATACTCAGAGCAGCTGTTCCCACTTTTGAGGCAGATTTTTCTCCCACTTAAATGCTATCAGGGTTAGATAAAAAAATGTAACTGCATTTTCTTTGCTTTTAAATATTGTCATTTGAATAAACAAGTAAAAGCTTTGGAATATACTGTATTTTAATTGGCTACCAGTTCTTGGCTGACTTGAAGGTACAAAGGTACAATTAATAGCCCAGGGCTTTGAAATGTCCTTAAGTCCTGGGTTCATTAGGTCCCCATATAAAAAACATAGGTGGAAGAGAAGGAAGAATTTATTCAACAGTGGACTTGGAGCTTATGGCTTATGTTCATTCCACTCTTTAATAAAGTTCATTAATAGCCCTAATGTATACTTTTATACTTCCTGCAAAGGAGTTCTTATGTCCTCTCATTTCAAAACTTAAATTTTGATATAAGATGTGATGTTCAGGAGCTGAGAGGAATCAGATAATAAAGATCACCATTTTGATAAGTGGGGACTTGTAGACCATGATTTATTTACACTGAAAAATTAACTCAACATGGACCTTGGGGAGAGTTCAATGTTGTGTTAAAAATGTTCAGTTTGGTTTAAAAACTAGATTTGACACCTAATGCATTAAACAGTCAGATATCTTCAGCCAGAGGAGCCCAGATAGCAGAGATTAAAAAAAAGTGGAGGAGAAAGCCAAATTAAATGTGTAAAATCACCAAGGCCATCAGGCTTTTCCTTTGGGAGGCGTTTCTTTCTTTCCGCCATTCTTGTACCGATTGTAAATTTCTATGTGACATGAATGGTAGAGTCCTGATTTGTGGTGGAATAGACAGAGCCAGAAAATAACCGACTCTGTCTGAAAAAGGAGCACAGCAATTTCTAACTACTTTAGACACAAGTGTGGGGAGGAGAAACACCTTATGGTGTTTGAATTAACCTAATTCAGTATTGCCAACCACAAAAGATCAAAAATCATGTTTTTAGATTGTCTTTTAACTAGGACTGTCAATTAATCGCAGTTAATTCATGCGATTAACTGAAAAAAAATTAATCCCGATAAAAAAAAATTGCACTGTTAAACAATATAATATCAATTGAAATTTATTAAATATTATTGATGTTTTTATACATTTTCATATATACTGTATTCTGTGTTGTAACTGAAATCAAAGTTTATATTTTTGATTACAAATATTTGCACTGTAAAAATGATAAACAAAAGAAATAGTATTTTTCAATTCACCTCATACAACGACTGTAGTGCAATCTCTTTGTCGTGAAAATGCAACTTACCAATGTAGTTTTTTTTGTTACAAAACTGCACTCAAAAACAAAACAATGTAAACCTTCAGAGCCTACAAGTCCACTCAGTCCTACTTCTTGTTCAGCCAATCACTAAGACAAACAAGTTTGTTTACATTTACAGGAGATAATGCCGCCCTCTTCTTATTTACAATGTCACCAGAAAGTGAGAACAGGCATTCGCATGGCACTTTTGTAGCGGCGTTGCAAGGTATTCACATGCCAGATATGCTAAACATTCCTATGTCCCTTCATGCTTGGGCCACCATACCAGAGGACACACTTCCATGCTGATGGCGCTCGTTAAAAAAAATGTGTTAATTAAATTTGTGACTGAACTCCTTGGGGGAGAATTGTATGTCCCCTGCTCTGTTTTATCCGCATTCTGCCATATATTTCATGTTATAGCAGTCTCGGATGATGACCCAGCACATGTTGTTCATTTTAAGAACACTTTCACTGCAGATTTGACAAAACGCAAAGAAGGTACCAAAGTGAGATTTCTAAAGATAGCTACAGCACTCGGTTTAAGAACCTGAAGTGTCATTCAAAATCTGAGAGGGATGAGGTGTGGAGCATGCTTTCAGAATCTTAAAAGAGCAACACTCCAATGTGGAAACTACAGAACCTGAACCACCCAAAAATAAAAGCAACCTTTTGCTGGTGGCAACTGACTCAGATAATGAAAATGAACATGCATCTATCCGCACTGCTTTGGATTGTTATCAAGCAGAACCTGTCATCAGCATGGACGCATGTCCCCTGGAATGGTGGTTGAAGCATGAAGGGACATATGAATCTTTAGCGCATCTGGCACGTAATTATCTTGTGATGCTGGCTACAACAGTGCCATGAGAATGCCTGTTCTCACTTTCAGGTGACATTGTAAACAAGAAGCAGGCAGCATTATCTCCTGCAAATGTAAACAAACTTGTTTGTCAGAGCAATTGGCTGAACAAGAAGTAGGACTGAGTGAATTTGCAGGCTCTAACATTTTACATTGTTTATTTTTGAATGCAGTTTTTTTTACATAATTCTACATTTGTAAGTCCAACTTTCATGTTAAAGAGATTGCACTACACTACTTGTATTAGGTGAATTGAAAAATACTATTTCTTTTGTTTTTTACAGTGTAAATACTTGTAATGAAAAATAAATACAAAGTGAGCACTGTATACTTTGTATAGTGTTGCAATTGAAATCAATATATTTGAAAAAGTAGAAAACATCCAAAATATTTAAATAAATGGTATTCTATTATTGTTTAACAGTGCGATTAATCGTGCTATTAATTTTTTTAATCGTTTGACAGCCCTACTTTTAACTATTTAACTCCCCTCCACTCCTCTGCCAGTGTGTGAGAGATAATTTCAGGTTGAAGAGTCAACTTTTAATTCACGCAAAAATGCATGCATCTCCCTGGCTGCACTTACCCTCTCCTCACCCCTAAGATAGGGAACTGCCATCCACTTCCTATTATTGTCTTAACTCTTCCTCCTCCTAGTTTATTTCCTTTGATAAAAGAAGAGATGGATGGCAAATAGTTTCAGAACCACTGACTTACTTAATGCATCATGATCCACACTTGCACATAGTACTTGTACTACTTTTTGGGGTTGCTGCCAATCATTCATATAAGCGATAATGTCACAGTAAAAACAATATGGGATTGGTTTAGTCTTTTGCAAGAAGCAATGCTTCCCTGTCACCCCCCTTACCCCTCCCCTTACACACCAACACTTCTCTGCCTGGAACTGGGCAGCACTCCTTCCTTTAACCAGGCCTTCCCTCCACTTCCCTCCGCACTAGGGTTGCACCTGTCCAGATTTTGCCAGGATCATTACTTTTTTGAGGTAGCTGTCCTGGGAAATCTGGAAGGGTACTCAGCATACAGTGCCAGTTGTCCAATTGTATGGGCTCAGAATCATTCATGCCAGATGTCCTAGGTCAGGAATCGGCAACCTTTGGCACGTGGCTTACCCTGGCGGGCCGGGCTGATTTGTTTACTTGCCGCATCCACAGGTTCGGCCGATCGCGGCTCCCACTGGCCGCGGTTTGCCGCTCCAGGCCAATGGGGGCTGTGGGAAGCAGCACAGGCCGAGTGTTGGGAGCCGCGATCGGCTGAAACTGCGGACGCGGCAGGTAAACAAACCGGCCCGGCCCGCCAGGGTGCTTACCCTGGCGGGCCGTGTGCCAACGGTTGCCGATTCCTGTCCTAGGTATTTTTACCTCCAAGGTGGCCACCCTGCTCCTTGCTGACTTCAGCCAAAATGACAGCAATAGGAGATGGTGGCCATTAAGAATAAGGGAAAATTCATGAGTTGGCAGCCTTTTGTCATGTTTTCATGAGACAGGTAAATAAGACATCCCAAAATCACTAGAGTCGCAATAAAATCATGAGAGTTGGCAATGCAGCTAATTTATATGTGCAAATACATAATGTATGCATGCACATTAGTTATCTGAACATGCTGCCAAGTAGACTTGTAACTGGCCACATGAACATGCAAATACCTGAATGTGGGTGTGAACATCAGGTATTTGTGTCCCAAATCCCAAATTTCAAGGCCTAATTTTAGTCACCTAAGTAAAAATGATTTTTGGAGGTTCTCAGCACCCACAGCTCTCACTGATCTCAATAGGAGAGTAGGGTGCTCACCACCTCTTAAAAAAATCAGGCCATTTTTAATTTAGGGATCTAAATATGGATTTTGGTGTCTCACTTTAGGCTCCTATGTTTGAAAATGTCAGCTTAGGTGCACACAGCTGTATTCATGCACATATTGAACTCGTCCCAATGTATACAAATATAGTTATGTCCATGTAAACTAAAAAAAGGAATTAGCCAGGGGAGAAATACTCAGACTATCATACAAATGTTGCACTCCTCAACAATGAAGTAAAATATGGTGATTGTCACATGTTTAATATAATCGTGCACTACTTGTGGTGTGCACTTATTTCCTTCTCAAATATATGCTGCACTTTGTACTTGTTCTCTAGTTCTAGTCTATTTACTCCACTCTGCTGACACCATTACAAGTTATTAACCTGATAGATGTGAAGAATGAATGACACATGCTAACAGTTTTCCATTTGTAGAAGTCAATGATAAAGCTACAGATTAGAAAATCTGAAATAGGGGAAACTGCATGGCTCATATCAGTGGTTTTCAAATAGTTCTCAATTTTTCCCATAGTATGACCCCAAATTACAATAGAAAGGAGCTTTGGAACGCTGCCTACCCATAGTTCTGGGTCCCCATTCTCATTTCACCACAGAGAGAGAGAAGGTGGATATTCATGTTGAGCACCCATGGCTCAGAGAATTGGATATACTGCACTTCATTACTGGTTCAAATCTGACCATAATCACTACCTTGTGACAGGTCCACTGTTCCGTGTGACATATATTTAGTCTCAGTCCCGTTCATAGCAGACAAGAACCACTTCACAAAAACCACCTTGTCCATTGATTTCAATGACATAAGGCTGATTTACATCAGCTGAGAATCTATCTTAATTTTTTCCTCCCAGGCAGAATTCTCACATCATTAAGGTTGATGGCCAAACTGAGCATACATCGCAGGAAGAATGTTCTAACTGTGAAACTGGAAAGCAAGTGAGCTGTGCCAAAGATAAACAATACACATGATAATGTTTGTATTTTTAGCACCTTCATCTGAAGAAATAAAGTACTTGTAGCAAATTTTCATCTTGCTTGGGAATATCCATGGCATATTTCAGGGAATAGAATTATATTTCTAGAAATTTCTATTACCACCTCAAGAATTATTATTACCATTAAGCACAAGCACAATGAACTCCCACTGTTATTTCAATGAGATTCCTCACATCCTAAGGGGTGCCACAATTTCACTACCCATTCTTAACCTAGACACATTTCCAGAGAATATGATTTTTAAAACCACTCCTATATACCAATCTTTTCAAGAACTATGCTTACCTCAGGGAAAACTATCATTCACACTAAGAACCAAATTTTAGCCTTCAGAAAAAAATGAGAGTTTTAATATTATTCCAGTGCAGAATTATCATATACACCGTAGTGACAGAGAGAACTAAGATTCTATCCATGTTGGGAGCAAAACAGTGCTTCTGCAGCTACAACGCTCTCTGAACACAGTTGTCACCAGCAGGGTCTAGCAGTAAAAGTACAAATTGGGTGTGATTCCCCATTGCCTTGCATCTTGTGTAGCCAGTTATATCAGTTATATCAGTGCAAAGCAGATGCAAGTGTTTGTAAAATGTTACCAAATCACAGTAGTCAAAGCCAATTCTCAGGTATTTGCAATCCAGTATCTATACGTAGCTATACATAACAAACCTCACACTTCTATATAACGGCGTATGAGGTATTTTTAAAAAAAAAAAGTGGGTGTGCCAAGCACTAGTTTTATTAGCAGAAAGAACTACACAGGAATGGTTATGTGAATATCAGTTACTATTCAGACCTATTTTAAAAGAAATGCTGAATATTTACTCAGGTGTTCCAGTTAGTTGTACAATGACATGTGGACGATGTGTGCGGTCCAAAGTAAATATCACTGAAATTGAATTGGGAGACAACCACATGCTCACTTCCAGTAGGTAATTATTAAATACTAATATCTGGGCAATTTACACTTCCCACTTTTTTTTTTAAATTCAAAAACAATGAGACTATATTATGGCTTCCCAAACTGCACTCTTAAAATGAAAACAAAAGTTCAAACTAGCAGAAACTACTTTGGATTTAAAATTCTGGGCCTGTTTCTGACTGATTGGTTTCAGTGAAGCTACTCACGGAATATGGTACTATTCAGTGTAAGGTTAATAGAACAAGTTCCTGTGGATTTATGAAAAAAAATCCAAACCAGTAAACTTAGTTTAAAAATATCTCTGCTCAGACTTACAATCACATTTCTTTAAAACTGGGGGAGGGGGGAAATGCTGTGACGTAGCCAGCAATCAACAAAGATACAATGTTTAGCTTACATACTAAATTAGTCTCTTTAAAAAAAATCTGTTCAATGTGGCTCAACAAATTTAAAGTTTCAAGAACCAAAAATTACTTAATTACTAGAAAACAAGTGTGGCATCGAACATATTGAAATGAGATTTTGTTCAAGATCTTCCTAACCGATCCACCAGATCAAGAGAAATTTAGTTTAGCCTCCTTCCACTGCATCCATGAAGCCTGTTTCTGGAAATAAATTGAAATGCAGGGGCTAAATTGATTAAGTACAAGATAATCCCACTGATTTCAATAGGAGTTAGGTGACTAGGCACCTTTGAAAATCCCACCAGGGGCCTATCTACATCTTTAGATACCTAAATACCTTGAGATCCCAGTCCTTCAATTCACTGCACACTGGCACTTTGCTGCATCCAGACAGAGCCTCAGAGAAGCCAGTGGGACTGCATGGGGGCTCAGTGTTAAGTCTGAGTGCAGGATCAGGACCTTAGATGGATAAATCAATATGGACTTGGCAGTAAGCCTCAATCCACATAGGCAAACTAATGAGCCTGTATGTAGCCCCACTGAGTTCAGTGCAGTTCGGGGTGGATGGTGAGGTTCAATCACATGGAGCAGCTTTGCGGGACTGGGGCCTAGAATGCTGAGAAGCATTTCTGTACACTATAAAATATTAAAAGTAATAATGCTTGCCACAAATATAGTCACATTCAGGCCTCCTTTGCTGATAGACTGTACAAGGAATGTTTTCCTGGTGGCTGACATGTTTGTAGCAAAACCAAAGCCCTTTTTTTTTTTTTTTTTTTTTTAACTAATCTTAAATATGCACCATAACATTAACAGTGAAATCTGAATGGCAGCAAAGCAGCCTTTTTTAAAGCAACTTTTTCAGCTGGATTAAATTTAATATTACTAGTGATGGGAGCAAGAAAAACTGTGTGACCTCATTAGCAGCATCTTTGTATTAATTAGACCTAATGCAAGTGTCAAAGGTTGAATTGGTCTAACTCTCTTGGGCTGTGTCCCTGCTGCTGGCAGCACAATTTTATGTGGTAGATCTTCATTAAGTCAGCCTTTTTCTGTCAGGCCAGTGAGTTCAAAGTCAATACCCTTTGAAATGAAGACAAGTAACTAAGAAACTGTGCAACCATCAAGATGTATGCAGTAAGAGCTGAACTGACCTGATTTTTACGTTGTCTTTCCCCATCACAATCCTATGTAGTTGTCTCCCCTTGATGTTCTTAGCTTATTTTATTTTTCCTCTGCAAAGCACCATGCATATTTATGGCTGTATATAAGTAATAAATAATGAACTCTTTTAAAGGTCACAGACAGTTGTTTCCTTAAATAACCAAAGAAAATTTTATTTTATTCAGTAAACACAGAAAATAAAATTAGGTTAGATTGTTAAATAACTAAGGGCTGTGATGCTAACACTTTCTTAAATTATAGAAAAAGTACAGAAGATTCTCAATAAACCTAATTATCTGTTATTTTAGCAGAGATCGTAGCCACTTCTGACCTGCCACTTTGTCCCCTGGGCAGCCTATCCTTTCACAATGAAGCCAGGATTTCTCTAGACTAGAATTATGTTAGATCATGTTTAACATGTGCTAAAGTACAACTTGTCCTGACTAGAGTTTTAGAAGGTATTCAGGGGTGGCCCTAGACTATCTGCCAGCAACTGGTGCCCCAGGCAAACCATGCAATCGGCGCCCCCACCCCCAAGCGGGGATCTAGGCTGAGGTTTTTGGTAAACTGGGAAACATTTTGCCCCTTTTTTCCTTTTAATGTTTAAGCGTTTTTTTTAAACAGAAGCTTAATTATTCGGTTTGTCCGTCCATCCGTCTGTCCAACCAATGTTTCTGAGATCAGATAAAATAGAGACATGAAATTTTCAGAATAGATTTGTACATGATGGCTATATGATATTTCAGTCTGATTTCAAATAAAAATGCATTAAAATGTTATTTATAATTTTTATCATTACAAATACAAAATCATCCATTACGTTATCCTGCTTTAACTGCCATTACCACCACATCCAACATAGAAAGAAATAAGAAAACTATTCAATGAACTTTAACCTGTATTTACAAAACACTCCGAATAAAAAACACCGTGTTCTTAAAACATGACTTTTCTTGCTTTAAGTTTTGAAAATTCAGTCACTAGTTCTTTTAGATCCAGTTTTCCAGCTATTTCATGCTCTATTGACATTGTGGCAAGTCAAACAAGTCTCTCTTGCACCATCGTTGAATGCAGATATGTTTTTATCAATTTTAACTTTGAGAAGCTACTTTCCCCACTAGCTACGGAAACTGGCAAAGTTAAAAGAATGCGTAGAGCTATACAAATGTTTGGAAAACTGAGTTTATTTTCACAAACAAACTTCAGTACTTCTTCAGGAGTGGAATGTTTCTTAAGTCATCTTCAAAAAGCATGAAGCTCACTACACAAATCTGTAGCATCAATGTCTTTTGAATTTTCATGAGTCAATGCCGACTCCAGTTTTATACAAAATTCTCTTATCTGTTTTGCTGTTTTCTTTTGCAAGCAGTGGATATCATATTGAAAGCCAAATACTGACTCCAGCTGCTGCATCTGTTGAAATCTTTCATCAACTGAGTGAATAGCAGTATCAAGGACTGCGAAGTAGAAATTCACTTTGAACCTTTGTTTTGGGTTCTGAATGGGTGTGTCTCGTCCTTCATACGAAAACTGCTGTTTCTTCTGCCGAATGCGAACTGGCTCTGGTTCAAATTCTGTCAGAAAGTCTATTTCTTCAGCAATCTCGAGAGAATCTACCAGTGTTCTTTCGAACCCTTCATCACTTTTGAATTCCTCCAGAATATTTTTAGTTTGGTTCAGTTTTTATATAGCAGAATGTATGTTCAAGTTCTTTTCCTTATTGCTTATTAGTGAGGTTAATCTCGAAAAGGATATTGTACCACAAAATGAGTGAAGTCACAAATTTGAACTTGGAAAGGCCATTTGCAAGAGCTTCTGCATCGGAATGTGCCATATTGCCAGATGATCCAGTAAAGGTAGTATCATCAGAAATTTCAATTAGGGCATCATAAATGTTTCCAAGTTCATAGCGAAGCAGCTTCAAAGCATCAATGCAACTCTTCCATCTTGTCTGACTAAGTGGTTTCACAGTTAGAGAATTCACATGGCGAGTCAGAATCTCCCAACGGCGTGTTGAGCCTGAGAAAAACACATAAACACGTTGCACCAGGTCAAAGAAACTGCTTGCCTCCAAACAGCATCTAGCAGCCTCATTGACAACCAAATTCAGAGAATGCGCACTGCAAGGAATGAAAAAGGCCCTAGGATTGATTTCCATCATTCTCCTTTGCACACCATTGTCTTTACCCTTCATATTACTCCCATTATCATAGCCTTGGCCACGTAAGTTTTCAACAGAGAATGACATTGTTTCAAGCTCTTGTAGAATAGTTTCAGTCATAAATGCTCCAGTTGTCTCCTTCAGTGGTATGAAACCCAAAAAATGTTCCTTTATGAGCACTTCAACATTACCTTCATCTGCAGACTTTTCCACAGCCACAAAACGAATGATCATCGTTATTTGTTCAACATGACTCACATCTGGTGTACTGTCCAGTATTATTGAAAAGTATTTTGCAGAATGGGCAACTTTTACAATTTATTTTTAAATGGCATTTGCTAGGATTTGAATCAGTTCATTCTGCATATTTATTCCTAAGTAATGAACCTGTGTTTCATGATCAGTTATTTTACGTAGATGCTCCTTCATGACTGGATCAAACAAAGCTAGGTATTCAACAAATTTTAAAAAGTTTCCATTACCTGGAGTGTATAATTTTTTATTTCTACCGTGGCCACAGAATGCTAAATTTTGCCCACTAAGAACTCTCACTAAAGTAATCAGACACTCTAATATTTGTTGCCAATATTCTTCTTTTTCCTTGATCACACGTAAATTTTCTTCATCGATAGTTTTTCCTTTTTTCAATTGTAATTCAAGTTCTTTCCAATTTTGAAAACATTCCAAATGTGTACTTTTTTCATGTGAAGAGAGAATTGAAAATATGTTTTTCCAGTCCTTCGAACCATTTTCAGTAAGTGATGTACAATTGCTTGATTTCTAAACAACCTGCAGCAAAAGCAAAACACAGAGTCCTTCGACATTGAATATTGTAACCAGTTTCGATGAATTTCCTCCCCATTAATGAGTTTCCTCTTGCAATGCTGAGCAGAGAATTTTCTTTTATTTCCATCCTTAGGGAAGGGAAATTCATGAAATTGTTCAGGTCCATGTTCCACAAGAATTTGCCGCACACTGTCATCACATCTGGGCCATGAAGCTGGGTCCCCATACTGTAACTTGTTTGTAACTTCCTCATCCTTTCTTCCTTCTACTTCATTTACTTCAATTTCTGCATGTGTCTCTGAAGGTGAATAAATTTTCTCCACTTTCATAGCAGTCTGATGCTGTGAGCTGCCTTCATCTAGAAGTAGGTTTCCATCATCTTGAGTTTCCAAACTGCTTTTTTGTGGATGTGAGCTAACCTCTCCAAGTAAAATTCCATCATCTGGATGCTGTGAACTGCTTCCATCTTTATTTGGATTAAAGAGAAGATATTTCAGGAAGGATGCCTGCTGTTTTGCTTGGTCCTTTTCCTTCTCAGCCTTTCGTTTATGATACTCAGTTCCTGAGGGTTTTCTTTTTCCTCTTTCTGCCATGGGGCATTTGAATATTGTTATGTACTGTGCTCCCGACTGCAAGCATTATAGCATTAAGGGTGGCTGACACATCACATGGCTGGCGATTTAAACCACATTACAGCCATCCCAACACGTTTTTTCACTGCTTAAAGGTTCAATGATTGGTAACATACACTCACTTACCTATTAAAACAGTTAGTTACAGTGTTTACACGGAAACAAAATGACCTTTTTCGACGTTATAACCGGACACTGGTTGTTTGGAAAATAATCCCCTTCCACACGGTTACCTGCTTGGAGTGTGACGTCATCACTTTTGTAGTCTATTAAGCGTTAACGCTGTTACTTTTCTTTTATGGACCTTATTTATTACATGTGAACCGGTTATAACAAAGAAAAGTTCATAATTATACAGCCCGATAATAATGCTAAGGTTTAAGAATGCTTAAAGATACTCATATTGTGGATTTATAATGCTGAAAGACGTTATTCTTTATTCTTTGGCACCAAGAAACACAATTTTCCACAGTATTCGCTCAATTCTTAACCATCTACCTGCGATGTGTGTTAAAATGACTGTTTGACATGTATCAACTCGCGATATCTCCACTCTACATGAATTTCCAGCTATGCGACCTTGATGTATATTTGAGTTAGGTGTCACTAGCATTGCAGCTCTTGACGCTGGCGGATGTGTTTCATTGTGGCTGAGTTATTGCTTATCAAAATTGCGGAGTGGATCATCTTGACCCTACGTCGCAAATTGAAAAAAAAATTGCTAAATTATTATTTATTTTTGCAGTAAATAAAAGATTTGATATATTAATCAATTCTCAGAAATGTAGAGAAATGAATTATAATTCATATTCCCTCCGTATGCGCACGGGAATTGAAATAATGACATCTTCGTTATTTTATTTTTTTATTTTTTTTTTAATTTGATTTTTTTTCCCCCTTGAATTTGGCGCCCCATTTAACTTGGCACCCTAGGTGACTGCCTAGTTCGCCTATATGGACGGGCCTCCCCTGAAGGTATTAGTTATATTGAGCTAGCTAACACATACTAACATCACATCTTTAAATCCTAATCTAATGAAAGTCTCCGACATCTTGTCCTGTTGGTCGCAAAATGGAGTCAGAATATCTCTGACCTCCAAAATCTGTTTAGAACCTTCTCACACACTTTTGAACCTCACTCTTGAGAATATCCTGTTTAATTCAAGTACCATTCTGATGAGCTTTGGGGAAGACATTAAGTCAGGGTAATATCTGATACTGAATTTGTGAGGTTTCAGTAAACATCTTGATGACTCAAGTAAACTCTCCTTGGATGTTCACCTTCCCAATCCCAGCACTATTATCTCCTTATGGTTGAATTTACCCTCATGTATGAATCACTAGGATGCCTACAAGTCATCCAAGGATGATAGAAGCTTGGCACAAGTTGAGTGAGAGAGTTCTCCACTTTACAATTCTGAATTCTAGTACAGAACTAGAAAATTAAAAATCATAGTAACAGAAGTCAATGAAAATAACTGATCATGTTGGTTATAGCATGTCACCCTCATCGAATAACTCAGAATACTTTAAAACCAAAAAGAAGAAAAAAGCCCTTCCATAAGCAGCTGAATGGTATTTTATCTTAGATTTCTGATCACAGCAGATGCTGCAAAGAAATCTAAGATGCTCACAGAAAAATCTTTCAACAGACCACACTTCATCTCAACAGGTAACAGTAAGAATTAAACAGAATCTGCAAAAGACAGATCACATGTTTCAACACCTTGCAAAGCAGGCTAGTAGTTTGCAACTATGGATGTGGGAACAGAATACATGTGAACAAATATAAATAATGAGACACCCGCTCGGAGAAAGAGAAAGATGCTGTGACTTAGTCAACCCTACATCATTTACACTTATATAACTCTTCACCTTATTCTTTAAATATAAAGTATTCTCTGTGATTACAGATTGAAAGAAAACATTTAACCATAACTTTGTGTTCCTTAGAAAAAATCAGAAATTCTACTACTACATCAGCTGAAGTGTAATTAACCTTTAAACAACACCAGGATTCATTCTGAATAGCATTAACCTTTCAACACAGTGAAAACAACAATTGGGCAATAGAGCAAAGAGAAGCTAAACTTATTATGCTTGGAAAATTGGTTTTGGATGCAGGCCTATAGTACAATTTGAACCTCTGAATCCTCAGAGATGAATAATATCTTTCTACAGCATTTTGGGGCTGTTTGTTTTATTTCCATAAATTACTATCAGTGAAGACATTTTTGGTGACTTTTTCAGTCTCTATGGAATTCAGTTAGATATCTGTCATGCAAAGAAAAAATAAATCATTTCTCTCTGGTGATCCACTGTCAACAAAAGCCTTGAAGACACTGCCATAGTGCAGACCCATTTTCCCCACACATTGTTGCCTCTTTAAAAGATTAAAAAATAGAAAATTAAAAAGCAAGGAAATCTTTTATCATTTCTCACACTTGCAAGTGTGCTTTTATATAAATAAGTCAGTTACTGTAGTGGAAAGTAACACGCAATGAGCTACCTTACAAATTCTAATGTGGTGGGGAATACCCTTCTGGAACTTCACCAGATCTTTTTCTTCTTCAATCTCTACTGTTATTCTGAGCACAGAGACTATGATTTGCCCTTAGTCCTTGTGAGGGTCCCCTTATGCGTAGAAAGCTCCTTGAGCCCTCTTCTGCTGCTCACCCTCACAAGGGCCAGGGATAATCTAGCCCTTAATGTTTTTTGATGTGCTGCTGCAATCCAGCCAGTAAAAGGGACACAACTAAACAAACCGTATTCTTAGAGGAAAGAGAGGAAAATATATTAGGCAGTTGTAAAAAAGTTCAGAGGCAAGTTAGGAAAAATCCTAGTTGTCAGACAGCGGCCTTGGACAAACAAAAACCAAAGCTGGTCAAGAAAAATGGAACTATTTACTGCTTATTGGATGAGCTGCTGACCAAACTCTTGTGAATTCACTGAGCAGCACATTGTACCAGAAACTAAACATGACAACTGGTCTGACACCTGTTTCAGGGTACATGCTATTGAATGGATCTGCCCACAGGCAATAAGAAGTGCTGCTATTATTCTGTGCCATTTACAAAGAAACTGAGGTGACAGGCCAGCATTCATGTTTTTATTTCAGCTCAGATGTACCAGTCAGTCCATATGCCTCGGATTTTCACGTTCTAGTGTGATTACTACTATAGCTTGTAATTTCGTTGAGAGATTTCTGTAGTGCTCATCATTGATGTATCCGTGCACCTCACAGATATTAATGGGTTTACACTCCCAGTACCCACATGAGGCAGGGAAATATTATCCCCATTTTACCAATAAGGAAACAGAGCACACAGTGATGAAGTGACTTGTGCAAGGTCATACAAGTAGTCTGTGGCAGAACGAGGAACAGATCGCAGATCTCGTAAGTCTCACTCTTGTTCCTTAACCACAAGATCAGCCTCCAAAACAGATTTAACTTAAAAAAATACACACACACTCCTTTTGGCTACAGAAAAATTGGGCCAGTCATATTTTCTTGTGGACAATCAACTATGAGATCTGCCTTGTCAATGAATAAGTCATCAGCAATGGCTTCCTAGAGGGTTTGGATATTCATTTAATTAAGCAAGTAAACTTCTGGATGCTTATCCAAGCCTCTTAGGGGTGCAGAACTGCAAAAACAGGCTCTCCTATGGGTGAATGATCAGGTCAATTCTTTTATCTAAACTAGTAAACTCAGCCATCTTATATACGTATATTACAATTTGAGGTTGTTGTTTTTTTAAAACTTTCCAATTCTAGCAATATAAGAGTATGGAACTGACTAACACTGAAAACTTCTTACTATTATAGAATAGCTGGAACCATAAGATTTTTTTTTTAAATTTTACAAAATATTTTTTCTTAAAAAAAAAAGACTAACTTGAAAGTAAGGCTGGTATGGAAAGATTTCCAGCCTATCCCAAAAGAAGGTATCAAGGTTATTCCTTTCCTACCACTCTGTCCCTTTTCTGGTTTCTCCTTTTCTTCCACATCAATGCTAAGCTACTGATCCTGACTTCAAGGCTCTGCATAACACTTACACCCACCCGTGATATATCCCCTACCATTCTCTTCCCTCCACCCTAACTTATCTCTTCACCACTCACTTTTGCTTCTTTTACTCACTTCCAACTTTATGCTCTTTTTCACTCTGCCCCTGCGACTCTGAAATGCCTGAAATCTGGTATTCTCCTCCTTTAAAAAAAACAAATGTCCTGAAAACATACCTCTTCCATGAAGCTCTACTTCAAATTGTGTGTTTGTTGTCCCATATATTGCTTTGTATTGTATGGAATTGTTCCTCTAATCTCTTTGGGGCAAAGACTCATTTTATTTGGCACATTTACACTTTATGCAGGGAAGGGTACATAAACAGCACTATATAACTGAATAACAAATACATTTTCACAGTATCTTATACCCTAAAATATTAGGATCAATTCATCCCTAGAGTAAAAGGGACACAACTCCCATTAAAGACACTGACTTACCACTGAGCTGTGAATGTGATCCATTGACAATACATCTGCATTAATATACATACAAAAACTACATTAAGTTTACAAAGTCAAGCATTCAAAAATTAGAAAATGCCAGAATTTAGATTGTCCATGTAGCCTTAAACCGTCCCCTTGTGTATATGCATTATGATACAGTCTTTAATGACATGATCACATGCTATTTTTTCCACAGGAGCCCTGCTTCAGTCAGTGCATAGGATGAACCTGCTCTTGGGAAGAATCACAGCTGTGGAGTGAAGGAGGCTGTTTCTAGGATTCAGTCTCATTTGTCTAAAAATATGAAGGTGTACAGTGAAAGAAGCAGGGCACCACATGAAGAGATATGATGCATTTGTGGTAAGATAGACAAATACCACACAGGAGAACTTAATTCTATCCCTGCCTCTGACGTGGACTTCCTGTGCGTTACTGAGCTACCCACTTAACCAATATTTTGGCAGATGGCCACTAGTTTTGTGTTCCTCATATTTTTGCTGTCCAACTTGATACACATGAGCATACATTTCAATTCAGTTATTAATAGTGGTAGATGGTCAGTTCCTCTGGCAGTAAGACAGCATGGTATGGGGGGAAATGAGCACAGTGTTGGGAGTCAGGAGATATTTAGTGTTAATCTTAGCTCTACCTGATCCACTGAATGGCCTCATCGGTAATAAACAAAAAACAAAAAAAACACCCCTCCCAAAACCTCCTTTCTCACTGGGCAGATGTGGACATAAATTCATTAGCATTTGTGAGGCGCTTAGATACTAGCCTGATGGACACCCATGAGAAATTAATAATTCTGTATTATTTGCTTTGGATGGTGTGCAGTAAATAAGGAAGTGGCCACACATTGAGTGATGAGGATAAAAAAAAATATTGAAGAACTACCTAGACATTGAATGAGACGGCGGGGAGACAGACCCTGTCGAAAAAATCATGTATAATTAAAGACGATCATAATTCATAGGCACAAGGGGGCCATGTTAAGGTCAGATGGGCAACATAAATTCTTGCATTTTCTAACATTCATGTGCTTGACTTTGCAATCTATGTAAAACTCTTTTAATATAGGGGGGTTTGTAAGTAGTTTATAGGGCTTTTAAGGAAAAAGCTAAACATTAATTCTATTATGTACATGAGTAAGATTTGAATTCTAGGCCTTCAGCACTGCAACTTAGCTTGAGCTACAGACATTAGCTTGTAGCAAGAGAAAGGTGTACCCTAGCGGGGGGAAATGGACTGCTAGCACCAGGTACTGGATCCGGCATTTGGTCAGGGGGAGCTCAGACTGGCTCCCTCTTTTCCTTGCTGAAGGAGATAGTGGACTCCTGCCCCATGTAGTGCCACTTGATGGGGCTAAGGGGAGCATGACCTGGCTCTCTCCTCTTCCACTCCACACTACAGTTCCTCTGACAGCAGCAAGTTGTCTGTTTTCAGGATTTTCAGTGCAGTGTCTGTGGAGGTGGCAGTGGCAGCATGGGCCCATTTCTTTAGAATGTTCATGTTCCATTATTATTTTGGCAAGCTGCCAACATTTTTGCAGACAAAGCAAGCATGCGCCTGGAAATGTTAATTGTCAACAGTTTATAACAGCTAAACCTGAATGGAATTTCCTGGAACAAAGAGAAGGCACTTCTCTAGCCCAAAGGCTTTCTCCCTGCCAAATTACAAAGAACTGCTGCAAACACTGGAGGTGTGAGAGCTTCTCAAAAAGGGTCATAAGAATCTTTTATAACAGAAAGTGTTAGGCACCGTAAACATAAATGGTTGCCATCAGCTCCTCCAATAATAAATTATAATAAATGAATCACAATATGTGTAACTAAACCAATGGTTTCCTCCTTCATGAGTCATCTCTTTCTATTCTCCCCCTTACAATGAAAATCATGAGATCTCACATAGATTGATTACATGATATTGTGTGTGATACTTGGGCTTTATACATCATCTTGAGGTGATATCATGGCCCCTCCTTCTCTCTGCCCCTCACTAAGTTGGTCTCAGTCCACCAGCTTGAATTTAGCAAAATCACAATAAGACTGCCCATAAGGCAAGCTAGTACACTTTCTCCCTTTGAGTGATCTGATAAACTGAGGCTAAGATGCTCTGTTTGAATCTACAAGGAAGGCAATTCCATTGTGATTTTGCTAAAGTAGTCAGGAAGCATTCAGTGGGAAACAGATTGACATCTTTTTATCCTTAGTGTCAGTAGAAAACATTGTATTTTTCTTGTCTTTCTGAACTCCCAGGAGAAGGCTTTGCCTCCAGGGAAAATATTTTTAGTACATCAGCTTGAGTGTATCTGCTACTGCACTGAGTGCAATTCCAAGAAACATAAGTTTCTACCTACTGGGCAATGGAAAGAAAATCATTGCAAATATTTCTACATAAATTAGAGTCTAACAAATATGTTGGATTTCTTAGATCGTCTTCCTAATAATTGCATCAACTTTTAGCCCTGATGCTATAACTTTAGAATCCTAACAACATTAACAATCCCATTAAGTTATGAAATTATAATAGTAAAACAATTTTAAGGTCTGTCTAAAAAGACCCAGTTAGGATGTGATTATGATGTGAATTTATAACAGCAAAATAATGGAAATGCATGTCTGTGAAGGCCCAGTTATGATGCCATTAAAATGTTTCTGCCACAGAGTCTCATGATATTGAAGAATACTACATATCACTGGGGATATAGTTATTCCATCTATGCAGGCTGTAATGGATATAAATATTATGTTCACCACTTGTACTGTAGTATTGCAATCTACAGCACTTGCATTTTGCTAGGGGGCAGGTAATATCACTATGTTTTTGTGGGCCCTATAGCTATGATGACCCAAGGGGTCACAGTGCTGTCGGTACATATTAGGGGAAGATAAGGCTGCAATGGCAGGCTTAATTCTGATTTTCCTTGTTTGTGTGTGTTAATCTTTTAAAGAGGTATTACCAAATAAATAATTCTATAACACAGAATCTAATATTGTTACTATGAACAGATACAGGAACATTTATTATAATTTCCATATTTGAGGCATGAGACTACTATATACTATCTGAGTATTAAGTGTGTTCTCTTTTCTTAACTTTACAAGCAAGGTTTCTATTTACATAATTTCTGAGGAATACATTCATACACATTTCTGTAATGAATCTTAGTTAACATTTGCCAGAAATCATTTTAATGTCACTGTAACAGTGTAGCCAACCTTGACTACAGAATGAGCCACACCTGGCAGAGATCAGGGTGATTGCCCTATGAAGAGCAGCAGAAGAAGGCAATGCTCAGGGATTAGAGACTGCTAAGAGTGAGCAGGCTCTAGCAAAGAGTCCTGACAGTTAGGGCTCAAACGTCAGCCAGGTAGGGCCTGAAAGTGGCCTGCCAAAGCAGGAAAGGCCCCAGGCAGGAAGTCCTAGGAGGAGAAAGAGAAGCGTTTGTTTGTGTGAACTTTTGGCTGGAACTTGAAAAATTAACAAACATTCAAAATAAAGTTAATAGTGCACAACTCAAGAAGGGATGGGAATGAACAAAAGAGTCTATGTTTCTTAAACAGTCCAAGAGGGGGAACTGAGGCAGGCTGCCTGTAGCACGACCCTAGGCCATGCAGGGTCACACAAGAGGTGGCCAGTCCACTACAACTGGCATAGTTGGCAGGATTTCACAGAGTCATCTACTATTAAGGAGGGAAGTGGCAACAGTGCAGCAATTGGAGGAAGCTGTTCATCTGATGTCTGAACAGCTGCAATGGACATAGGCAGTTCTTCTGCAGGAACAGTGGCAGCTGCAGAAGGCACAGTGGGCAGTGGAAGGTACAGATGGTGGGGTTTGGGGCCCAGCAGTGCTGTCAGGGAGACCACTGCCTCCTACATGAGAGTAATCTCTGTGCGTGTTTCTGATGTGGCAGAACAGGGCACAGAAGATTTGAGTGCCGCAGGGGACAGTATGAATACTGTGGGGGGGACGTATAAGAAAAAATAGAAGCATGGGAGGGTAAGGTCCCAGAGTAAGGGTCCACCCAAACATTTTAGAGCGGAGAGACAGGACACAGTAAAAGGGTATGTCCTTCCATAATGAGGTCGGTGGGAAGGGAAAATCCCTGAAGACCAAGAGAGAGACTCAAAGAGACGGGCAGTCAAGAGGGGAGACAGTCTGTATGTTACAGAAATACATCAGCCCCAGCTACCGGTGGTCAGGGAAACATGTGGGGGTGATGATGGTCACAGCAACCTCTACTGTGATTGAGTGGAGGGAAGAAATAAAGCCAGAATTGGCTGCTGGGCAACATGCTCAAAATGTGGGAACCCCTAGGGAATGGCAGGGTTGTATTAGCGTTTGGGAGAAGGGAACGAAGACTGAGGCTGCAATAAAAGTGGACCTTCCCGTCATGGCAGCACCTCCTGCCAAGATGTTAAACAGAGCCCCAGGAGGAGATGATATAGGTAGCATGACCTCTCTGGTGGAGAAGTATCAGCTGGAATTAGCTGCTATGGAAGAAGCCAGGTAGCTTGCTCTGTTGTATGAGTTCAGCCATCTATCTCGGTCATCAGTTAGATGTCTTCATTAATTTTAATGAAAGACTAATCTTTGCACCACACAAATAACTAATGTCTTTTGTCTCTAGCAACAAAGTATATGAGCCTTCAACTAATATAAAAGCAAAGACCGTCTTAAAGGATGCTTATTGGTGAAAATTCTGCCCTCAGTTATACCCCTGCATCCCTAAAGAAGCCAGTCAGGGTGCACGGGTGTAAATGAGAACAGAATCTGATTCACTGTATTAAAACCTAGCGAGTAAACTACTGGCGTCAACGTTGAGAATTCCATCTGAAATAGGCTTAATACCTTAGTAAGACAGCTTCTGTCATAACTTAAATATTGTAGGACAGTCTAATTTTTACATACTGAACATTTAGGAAATTCAGATACACCTCTACCCTGACATAACGCTGTCCTCGGGAGCCAAAAAAATCTTACCGCGTTATAGGTGAAACCGCGTTATATCGAACCTGCTTTGATCCACCGGAGTGCGCAGCCCCGCCCCCCCGGAGCGCTGCTTTACTGTGTTATATCCGAATTTGTGTTATATCAGGTCGCGTTATATCGGGGTAGAGGTGTAGTTCCAAAACAGTCAGGAACAAAGGGACAAGAATTAAAACAGTAGCAAAACTGAGCTAACGTGAAAATGAGAGAGTTCCAACAAAACCATGCACTATAAAAATAAAAAACAAATAATTTTAACGCTGTAGGGTCACAATCTACTCATTTACGCCAGGGTAAATCCAGAATAGCTTCACTCATCAGATCAATTTTTAATATAGTTCTTCTGGATGTCTATTGCTGTAATTGAAAGCAAAATTTCAAACAACAGTAGGTCAGAACACATTACAGAACTTCTATTGTGCTGACGAAAGTTCCACATGGCCAGTTACTGTGGCAAGCTAGTGGACTGTAGATTTACACCCCGCTTGCCATGCAGAAAATCCTGAAGACAAGCCCTTAGACTACAGAGAAAAAGAAAACACCCAGGACTATCTCAACAGTATTTGTGTAGCTACTTTTGTTGACTGACCGTAAAAAAACAAAAAACACATTTACAAAAATTACTGTTTTCATTAAATGCATTTCAGCCATCTAATACATTTAGTGACTTGCAAAGTCACATTTAATAGAGGAAAAAAAATATTTTTCTTAACAAGCATTAGTGTTGGCAAAATAATAAGTAGACAGACTACAAATGTAATTTGTCATACAGTAGAAATATATAGATTTGACTCACCTAGCCATCCTGATCCAGAATTGGGTATGCACATGTCTGTCTCAGCACTGGGCAACACAAATCCAACCACAAAAACCTCTACTCCATCAGCCATTAGTGCCATTCCAAGAACAAAGAAGAGGGCCCACTGAAAACGGCCATGTCCGCACTCTTGTATAATCAGCTCATACTGCTGCGCTAGCTCCTCTTCATCAGCTTTCCTTTCTGTTTCCAGTTCATGTCGGTCCTTATATTCATCATGGATGGGCTGCTGCAGGGCCACTATGCCATCCTTGCCTTGCCCTATGTTTGGGATTCCCTGATATTCCCCCTCGTAAATCTCATCATCTTCATCATGCCCTTCAGTTGCTTCACTTGACCCTTCATCGTCATTGGCTTCTCCATCATAATTTCCTCCTTGTGTATAGTAGTCTTCATCATCTTCATCATCCTTGAATTGTTTGTAGGATCTCTGCGTATACCCATCCTGAACTTTGTCTACCGTTTTATTCACTTTCTTTACAGTTTGTCTCTTCACCTCCTTGGCAATGTCCTTAGCCCCTTTCACTAATGAAGTCCTGTCTTTGTATGTGTCTTCCATCTTGTATTAATGTACGATGGTCCTACTGCAAATGGATCTATTGATTCTGTCTGGAATATCTATTCTGCACTAGACGTCAATAGTGGAGATGCGAGAACATGTTCAGCTTCAACAAAATATCTGCAAAATATAAAAAGAGAATATCCTTATTTTATTTTGTTCCCTCTTAGATGCTCCTTCACACTGGTATAGTACCATATTAATAATTGTTTGGGAGCTACAGCTTTCAGTGGCTGCATTTCCACAACTATAACAAAGGGCTCCAAAGATGGTGTACATACATTTTCTTTGAATGTTATTGAGAAAATGCTCTTAAGAAAATCCCTGTTTCCCTACACATTTGCACTATGGAATTTATTGTCTGCTGGTGTCTCATCCAACATTAATTTTCAGTCTGAAAGAAAAAAATCTCTATACTAGTGCTTTAAAATAAACATTGCGTGTTTCCAATTTATGAAAAAAATGTTAGGGATGAACATCACACCACAATGTCATTTTTTAAGAAGTTAATTTACGCTTGTGAAAAGTGAACAGATGAACAGCTATGGACACATAAGTCTATTTACAAATATCAGCTTCCCCATATTAGCCCATCAATGTGCTTCAACTTTGATCCAGAGGAGCCACATCTACTGATGAAAAGGTAGTCCAGTCTTCATAAAGATTCAAAGACTGGTCCAAAGTATGTTGAAATCAATGGAAAGACTTCCACTGACTTCAATAGACATTAAATCATGCCCTCAATCCTTAATGCCAGTTTTGAAATGTAATGATGTTGACACCTGAACTAAGGAAATGGACCAAGAACATTAGCTAATTGCACACAGGCCATGAAACATTCTGTGGTTAATGCCTTTAGTCACCTTGGGTGGTATTTCCAAAGCAGCTAAGTGATTTAGTACATATGAACGGCCATACTGGGTCAGACCAAAGGTCCATCCAGACCAGTATCCTGTCTAGCGATAGTGGCCCGTACCCCAGAGGGAATGAACCTAACAGATAATGATCAAGTGATCTCTCTCCTGCCATCCATCTCTACCCTCTGACAAAGAGAGGCTAGGGACACCATTCTTTACCCATCCTGGCTAATAGCCATTAATGGACTTAACCTCCATGAATTTATCTAGTTCTCTTTTAAACCATGTTATAGTCCTAGCCTTCACAACCTCCTCAGGCAAGGAGTTCCACAGGTTCTTATGTTAAGTTGATTTTAAAGTGTGCCTCCCTCCAGTTAAAATTAGCATATACTTTAAATGGGAAGGGGCTAAAGAAAGTTATTTTGAAGAAGTTTTGCTTTAAGAAATATATAATGACTGAAAAAGTACTCAAACTGATATAAATTAAAAATTGAACCTGTGAGATTAAAAGCCAATGTTTGGTTGTTGTTTTTTAAAATCAAATTCCCTTCCTTATCTCTCATACATTCAATTATTTTTTCCCATTTTAATACTTTTCCACCATTTTTGCTGTTTGCATAAAAAGTAGTTCATGCAGTGGTTCTCATGCCTCAGCATGCAGTGCTTGGGGTACAAACAGTGCATAGGAATGTTTAAAACCAAGATAACTACTGTTTTTGTTGAAAACAATTTGATTCATTAAACCATTTACATTAATAATAGGTTTAAACTCCCGCCCCTAATGTTTTAGTAATTGGCCTTTTAAAAATAAAGAGTATTTTACATTTAAGGTGGAATTTTCAAAAGTGCTCAGTATCGGCTTAACTCTGCTCCTCGCACTAAAGTCAATGACAGTTTTGCAACTGAGCTCCGTGGGAGTAGATCTGAACCAATGCTGATTACTTTTTAAAACCCACCCTTAAAGTAATGTGTTGTACTAAATATTTATCCTTAAAAGTGTAGTTCAGAAATCCATTTTTAGATTGGCAATGTTCTGGGGCATAGGCAGAATTATAAAATGCATTATGAAAGATAGGACACAGTAATTTTAATAACAGAAAAAACTGAAGTCATATAATGTGCATCTAACCTTAAAAATCAATATGTTTTAATGAAACTAAAAGAAATGTTAGGACTTTCTTCATAAATATTACCAAAAGTCACCACAGTTCTCTATTTTTCTTTTTATTCCCTCAGTCTACATTAATTGTACACATTTTGAATGTTCCTCAAATCAATCAAAGGTCAGAGTACCCTTGAAATGTTTTATGCAAACCAAAGCAGTCACCAGTAGAAAAATTGAGCACTTAAAAAAATGAGAATGTAATATTTATGATGGAAAACTATAGCCTAATTTTAGACTCATATTGTTGCTCCTAAGTAGATCTATTGGGCCAAGGCCACTGCTGTCATTAAAGTTCTTTAACTTTGAAAGTCTCCCTAAAAAGACATTATTGGTATGGTGACCATATTCCCCTATACTGAATATGGGACACCTGGTATAATTACTCGTATTCAAGCGAGTTCAACGGCAATCAATCAAAACTATGCAGTACAAACATTCAAATTAACATCAAGTTGACAGAGCCCCTGTTAAAAAGAAATACTGCGTAGTTGGATTCTTTTTATTTACCTTATCATCTTTAAGGCTTTAGGGTTCACACGGGGATGGGTGACACCCCTACCCTCTCTCTCTCTCTCACACACACACATCACACACACTTCCATACACCTCTCTTACACAGGGGAGGTGACCAATGGACCTAACCTGTCCTGCCCAGTGCTCTCCACCCTCCATGCCTGGCTGGGCCCCTAGGACAGACCCAGAGCGGGGGCGGGTGGGTGAAAGGGGCTGCTGTGGAGCCTGCAGATTCAGGGCGTGAACAGGCTGGAAATTGCTTCCTCCCCGCCACTCCAGAGCTTAGCTGAGGAGAGGAGAGGCTCCCCCATGCCAGCACTGTGCTGGGCTTTGGCACATGCAGGGCTCAGCTCCTCCAGGCCAGTGTCCCGAGCCAGAGGGCCTTGGGCTTTCCCAGGGCGCCAGCCCAGCCAGAGGCAGTGGGGAAGGAAGGAGCCTGCCAGCCAGGCTGTTGGTGAGCTGAGAGCTCCCGCCAGGAGCTGGTTCTCTACACAGCACTGGGAGTGGGACGCGACCTGCCGCTGTGGATATGGAGGAACAGCAGGGCGGGGGCCAAGGGGTAAAGCAGGGAGAGGACAGCGAGAAGGGAAGCACATAAAAGGTGGATGGGTGGGCAGCAGAGGTGACACATAATTGGCCACCACCTGGCACCTGCCCACACTCACCAGCCACCGCAGCGCGCAGCCAGTGCCGGCCGGAAATGGAACGGGGCCCTGCTGGCCGAGAGCTGGCCTCATGTTGCACCTTTGCCCCGCCCCCAGCCTTGCACACCCACCCACCATTGTCAGCCACTGGACCCCCAGCACTCACCGCTGGTGGGTGGGCGGCTGGCGAATGGAGATCCGGCCAACACTACTGATGGGTGGGAGAGGGACAGAAAATACCGGTCAATCTGCCCATTTTTAAGAAAAAGGCGGGACACCTGCAGGAGGGCTTAAATACGGGACTCTCCCTTTAAAAGCGAGACATCTGGTCGCCCTACATAACATTAATTACTGCGGTGGCTGATGTCCACACTACCCTCCTTCTGTCAGTGGTCTGTACCCTCACCAGGAGTGCTTCCTCTGACTGAAGAGGGGCAGTGTTGGGGCCGAGAGCCAGGGCTCTCAGCTCCATGCAGCTCCCTACTAGGAGCCCAGCAGCCCCCTGGGGCTTCTCGCCTCCGTGCTTCCAGCCGGGAGCTGGAGGGGGCGGGGAGCAGCCACCTGGGGCTTCTCGCCTTCCTGCTCCCAGCTGGGAGTGGGTGGGGGGCCGGTGTCATGGAGCTTCTCGCCTCTGCGCTCCGCACCAGGAACAGGGGGAAAGCCGCTCAGGGCTTCTGTCCTCTGGCAAGAAGATCTGCGCCTGGAGTCCAATCGGCTGCTCCTGGCGGGAAGCAGGGAGTCAGGACCCTGGGGGCAGCAGGGCTCCCAGTCCCAGCAGGGAGCCAGGGTGGCAGCCCAAGCCGAGAACCTGGGTGGCAGCCTGGCTGAGAGCAGAGACCAGGCAGCAGCCGGAGAGCCAGCTTTCTTGTCAATTTCATGGCTCCAGCAGAGCCGTGAAATTGACAAGAATGACAGCCAACAGCCAATGTAAGGAACACAGTGTCTACACAGATACTGTGTTGCCCTAACTACACTAACATAAGCACTATTCCTCTCATTGTGGTGTTTTTATGTTGGCATAGCAGGGGAGTTACATCGTCAGGAGGAGCATTTCAATGTGTACACCTCCACTGTTTTGTCAACAAGGCTTTAGAGAGAAAAGCTACTGTTTTCTTGCAAGTTGTCTCAGATGTGAAAAATGACTAAGGAGAAATAGAAAAAAATTGTGTACTATGATATATCGAAATATAATGCTTTTCAAAATTTTATTCAAGTTCTTTAACATTTTATATGTGACGCAATTCACATGAGACAAAGGCCTAAAGTGTTACTTTAAGCATGTGAGTAGTCCCTCTATACTTAAAGTTACACGTGTGCTTGTGTGTGTTGCTGGAATAGGGTCTTACGTAGCACAAAGTTTGACTACTGATCTGCATGCTAGGTAGCTCCACAAGGGGGATGTGAGGAAACCCCTGAAGCAGCAGGAGTCCCTAGGACCATTACATGCTGCCTCCTCCTAGGGAGAGAGAAAAGAGGAGTTGTGGAACAATGGATCCTCCAGCCAGTCTCATCCCCAGCCCACCTTTATTTATTTGTGCCTATGGGGCCCCTGCAGAGCTCACATCCACTGGAATTCTACCCTCCCCTTCACAGAGGAACTGTGCTGGTATTGCTGTTAAATGAGCCTCTGCAGTCACAGGGGTGGTATTTGCTTCATAGGGCAGGTAAATCCAATTAAAGGATAAATACATGAATTTAAGGAAGAGGAGGTACCAATGTTTCTAAGTCACCACACCTCATGTCCAAAGGTGGGATCTGAATAGTATTCTACCTAGTTGTAAATCAAAGATAGACATTTCATGTGTAAGCCTAATTTATATTATTTGCCTTGTACAGTAATGATTGCTGAGAAAATTATGGCTTTTCCTTTCAGGGAAACCACTGGAAGTCAGAAGCAGAAAAGGATTTCAAATGAATACAGAAATCAGATTGAAGGGTATTTAAAAAGCCTTCTATCAGGGTTTTATAACATCAGATTGAAACTTAGAATACACATCCCAAACTAAGAGAATTAATTTTCTTCATGTAAAAATGGATGAAAAAAATCAGTATTTCTGAAGCTACGCATTTTTTAAAAATTGGGATTTAAAAAAAAACAACTTTAATATCCAATAATTCAAATGGTTTGGGTAGGTGGATATTCTACAACCCAGACTACTTTTGCCTTTTTAAACAATAAAGCAGCCACTACACTGAATTTTCCAAATGAAATACTGCACACACATGCCACAGTTCACTTATTTTTGATTATTCGGTATCATTGCACATAATTGGATCTGTATACTCTACACCAATATACATCATAATTATGTCTTCATAAAAATTCACATACTCTGTTGCTCTCCTCACAATTACATGCCATATCAAGATAACAGCTGATGAAATTACAGTAATTATATTAAAAATAATAATCCAATATACATTATTTTTAAAAACAAGGAAATAACCATAATGAAGATCATATTGTGGCAGCATAGTATGCAATAGCACTCTAGGGAGAGGGAAGCTGGGGTAATATGTTGTCTTACTAGGTTTTGAGACATGCTTGTAATGAATAAATTCATCTATATTACATAGCTGCAAGGGGAATATCTGAGTGTTTGATTATTCCTCCTGAAACCCTATACGCGGTTATATCCAAAATTCAGTTTTATAAAACAACAACAACTCAGGGCCCAATTCTCATTTACATTAAGTCTCTCTTTATACTGCTTTGGTAGTGTAAAAGGGCCCTACAGTGAATGTAAAAGGTAACTCCCACCTACTTTATGATCCCTTTAAACTGCCAAAACAATGCAAAAGGGCCTTAGTGTAAATGAGAATCAGGCCCTGGTAATGTTTTTCCTGCTTAAGGGCACTCAAATCCACCTGGCAAGAGACAGGGAACCTAGTTCTCCACTCGCACACTGTTTACACAGTGTAACTCCACTGACTTCAACCGATTTACTTCTCAGTTACACTGGTGTACTAAAGAGGAGAATCAGGATCAGTAATTTTTATCTGGAAACTGCACTTAGTATAAATAAATAAACAAATAAATAAGTAACCCAGCAACATTACTGCCACATTATAACTTAGAAATACAGGTCTGTCGCATCTTAGGCGCATTTAACATGTGCGATTTCAGCTTTACGGGGTCAGCAAAAACAAGAAAAAAACAAACAAAAAAGAGAAAAATAACAATTTAAATACTGGTTCTGTAGTGCGGGCGATTCTGCCCCCCATTACACTCAATGTAATTTTGACTATATGCGGTTTTCGCTTTAGTCGCTGACCGTGGAACGTAACCCCAGCGTAACATGAGACAGACCTGTAAAGCATACAAGAGACAGGAAATGCTAAAGTGAACCAATGTTCTAGAAAATAATCTAGAAACCTTCTCTGGGCCTGTGTCTTTTGTTGATAAACATTTAACAATATGAAGAGTACTACATTAAAGTTGAACACTATATTTAACAAGGGAAGCAGAAATAGAAAATGCTACGTGTGCAACTTTGTGGAGTTGCTAGACTGATCACCCTTCACTCTTATTGTATAAAATATAGCCAATTGCTTGACTATATTTATGGTTCAGTATTAAAAATGTTCAAGAGACCAAATAACCGAGCTTAGCCAATTTATTGTCTAAAGACAAAGCAATACAATACAGAAAGGAAAGTGTTACTGCGTTACCAATCCATGTAGGACAGGGGTGGGCAAACTTTTTGGCCCAAAGGCCACATCGGGGTTGCGAAACTGTATGGAGGACCGGGTAGGGAAGGCTGTGCCTCCCCAAACAGCCTGGCCCCTACCTCCATCCACGCCCTGACTGCCCCCCTCAGAACCTCCGACCCATCCCCCCCCCCCACTCCTTGTCCCCTGACCACCCCCTCCTGGGACCCCCGCCCAGGAGCACCCCCGAGGATCCCATCCCCTATCCAACCCCCTACTCCCTGTCCCCTGACTGCCCCCCCCGAACCTCCGTCCCATCCAACTGCCCTCTGCTCCCCATCCCCTCCCAGAACCTCCGCCCCATCCACGCTGCCTGGCAGGAGCGACCGTCCAGAGCACTGGCGGCACAGTGCACTGAGGCTTCGGGGGAGGGAGAACAGCGTGGGAGGGGCTGGGGGCTAGCCTCCCTGGCAGGGAGCTCAGGGGTCAGGCAGGACAGTCCCGCGAGCCGTAGTTTGCCCACCTCTGATCTAGGAAGTAGTTTTTTCACAGCATTCAGTTCCCCTTCTATACTCCAATCTAGCCCTATTTATCATGTTTGTTTATGAGCTAAAATCACTCTGTAGGTCACCCAAGACTAATATTCACCAATCAGATTTCTACTTTGTTTTTCTTGTGTCTGGGGGTACCTTATCTTTTGTTGTTGATACTACATCCCAAATCTTAGGGGCTTTGAAGGCACTCCCTATCTGTACTGTACCAAGACATAGAACAAATATATCTTGCCTTTAACAGGTTTCGTATTTGCCATTGCCAAAGCTGACTTCAGCTTTGCAAAGTATTGTGGGGTACTTAGGCCAGGTCTACACTTACCGGGAATTGATGTTGCTGCAATTGATGCAGTGGGGGTAGATTTAGCAGGTCTAGTGAAGACCCACTAAATTGACCACAGAGCACTCTCCGGTCTACTCCGGTACGCCACCGGAACGAGAGGAGTAAGATAAGTCAACAGAAAGCGTCTCCCATCAATGCAGCTCGGTGTAGACACCTAAGCCATGTCAACTCCAGCTACGTTATTCACGTAGCTGGAGTAGTGTAACTTGGGTCGACTTACCCCAGCAGTGTAGACAAGGCCTTAGTGTAGGTGAACAGAACTGTGGGAAGAGCATAATACAAGACAGTTAGCATAACTACCCAACATTCATATTTAATATATACAATGTTAATACCATGGACAAAATACCAATAATGTGGTGGGTGTGTGTGTGTGTGAGAGAGAGAGAGAGAGAGAGAGAGAGAGAGAGAGAGAGAGAGAGAGAGAGAGAGTGGGTGTGATTAGAACGTGTGTTGGCTAACACACTGCATTAGATTTTTTTCATATAATTTCAGAGATTATTTTGTTTGTTTGTTTAAAAGAAAAGAGAACACAAGGAAGAGGGCAACCACAGCACTGATGATAGCTTTCTCAATGCACCCTTAACTGATGCACTCTAAGCTGAAGTAGGCATGCCGTTAATTCAGCTGTCTTTCCTTGTGCATGTCCAAACTTCTAAACACTGTAGACAAGGGTGCTGAGAAAAAATAAGAAGTGTTCTAACACATGTGCCCAAACTTAGATCTATTAATCAATGACCCAAACTTCCCCACCAACATCAAGGAATATGGATTTAGGGTTCTTCTTTGGGCCAATATCTACTATTAAAAAAGGGCAGTGTCCTCCAGTTATTTTTAAATATATCTATGGTATAGATATGAACTTTCAGTATTGCCAGCAACATAATTACTGTATACCAGTAACCCTTAAAAACTGACCAATTGCCTTAGATAACTAAATAACATTACTTACAAATACTGAGGTAACTATAACTATTAAGTCAAGGTTTTAGTGGCTAGACTTTAAGAGCAACCACTGTATGTGGCGCTGTACAATAGACATGCTGTGATAAATGAAGTGGGGAGGTGGTAGCTCTCTTTTATGGACACCCAGCCAGCCAGTTAGCTATAAAGTCCCTCTTGGTGGCTGTTCTCTGCTTGCTTTACCAGTAAAGGGTTAAATAGTCTCCCTGGCTAGGTAAAGGAAAGGGAGTGGGCACCTGACCAAAAGAGCCAATGGGAGGGCTAGAACTTTTTTAAATTGGGAAAAAAACTTCCCTTTGTCTGGTGTGGTTGTTCTCCAGGAAAGAGGGGAACAGGGTGCAGTTATGCTGTAAAAAGCTTTAAAACCAGTTATGAAAAAGCATCAAATCATACCTCAACCCTACTTATCTGAAACCCCAAATATGTAAGTAATCAGGGAATGTCTAGGAAGACACGGTTAGGGTTATTTCTTTTATTTCTTATTGGCTTGTGGACTCCTCTGTGCTACCCCAGATGCTTTTGTTTTTCTTGTAACCTTTAAGCTGAACCTCAAGAGAGCTATCTTGATGCTTAATTTTTATAATTGTTTCTTTTAAGATCTAGCAAAAAGCCTAAGTTCCAAATGTATTTCCTTTCTTTTTGGGTTTAATAACATTTACCTTTTTAAATAACAGGATTGGATTTTTGTGTCCCTAAGGGGTTTGTGCATGTTGTTTAATTAGCTGGTGGCAACAGCTGATTTCCTTTGTTTTTCTCTCAGCTCTTAAAGGGAAGGGGGGGGTGAAAGGGCTTGAGGGTACCCTACAGGAAGGAATTCCCAATTGTTCCTTCCTGGGTTCTCAAAAGGGGGTGGTTTTTTTTGCACTTCGGTGTTGGCAGCATCTACCCATCCAAGGTCAGAGAGAACCTGTAACCTTGGGAGTTTAATACCAGCCGGGAGTAGCCAGTATTAATTTTTAAAATCCTTGTGGGCCCCGCCTTCTGCACTCGAAGTGCCAGAGTGGGGAATCAGCCTTGACACATGCATTTTTCCTTTTTTCTGAAATCAAGACCATTTCTTGTCTAGGAAACAATAACTGACAATAGAAATATGGCATGTTCACAATTAAATACCCCATACACCTTTTGTAAAGTAGACAGAGGATAAAATATACAAAAAATTACATTTACTGTTAAGAGTTATTTAAATCTCTGATACAAGTCACGATGGAGCCCAATATCCATCATTTCCAAATTTGCCCCATTGTAATTAAGTATTGGAGGTTTCATCCCAAATGATCCATTTAATTGCTTTTGTAGGTTTTACCATCAGTGTTATTACAATCTAGTTTTGCTGAAGAGTTACTACTTTTCTTTTCTTTTTTACATGTGTGTGTGTACATGCAAGAAACAGTTCAAGAATATTTGGTGCTCATTAATCGAGGTGACTTAGACCTGGGTGACTGATACTACAGCAAGTTTCAGGCAGGCCTTTTAAAAGCTTCCCCTACATAGTTTTGCCAATCCACCTCAATCCTGAGCTAGGCCAACCTTCCTACTCCTGTTGAATGCCTTGAGTGAGCATTTACAGGTGCTCTCTTGAGTAAAGAATACTAAATTGCATCAAATGGTGCAGTGGTTTTGTGATGCGGACAAATATCCCGCAAGGAATATTGTAAGCCTAAGCTGGATGCAAAAACCAAGTGAAAAAATATTGAACTAATTTACTGTACCAGCCAGTTTGTCCCATTGTAAAAGAAAGCATTACATGAAGGTAAGCAGAGTTGGCATTGTTTTTCTAAAGTATTTTTCTTTAACTAAAATATTTTTGACTAACTCATTTCCCACCGTATTTTTCAAATGGTTATTGGTAAACAAAAAGCCTGTTTCCCCCTGGAAAAAGAGCTATGCTCCAGTCTCATACTTTCCTCTCTTTAAAATTCATTGTGTATCCATCAGAGGTATCCAGATCCAATGTGTACTGTCATTTTCAGCTGTCAGCATCAAAGTGAAAACAACTGTACTGCATTTAAATACAGAACAGAGAGGAACTGGCACAAAGCAATGGGACAAGCTCTGTTCTGATCGCTTGAACTCTGTCAGTCAATAAAAAAATCCTGTCAGTGCTGTTTTATTTTTGTATATTTTCTAGCACACACCATCTTTTTACTATCTGCCATGATTCTGTTCCTTGTCTCCTGCAAAGATGGGGGGAAACAGCCTCCTGTGAGACCCATACCTTGGCAAAGGCAGGTCACCTGGCAGGAGTTGGTGTGAAGTGCTCAATGGGAGGAGAAGAAAGTGAAGGAACTCCCTTAAGAAAGGAGGGGATATGGTCCAAAAATAAGGAAGGAAAAGCTTGGACTAGATAACAGGAAAAAAACAACCTTAAGTGTTGTAATAACTAGACACTGAAATTGAGTTCTAAGAGCAGTGGACAAGGCACCCTGTCCTGAGGTATCAAAAATTCATTAAATAAGACGTTGGAAATTATATAGCGAGTAAGTCCTGCAAAATACAGCAGAATCAGACTGGATGACTTGAGTGGTCTTTTCTTACTTTCAAAACATCTATGATGCTTAAGTACTATGGAGATGGGGGCTGTATATGTATCTAGACAGACAGATGCCATAGCACACATCAGATCAGAGAGCTGAGATCAGTGAGCATATGTTAAGATCAGAGAGGGCCTTGTAGAGCAGGTTGTGCAAGACCTTGGAATTAAGAGTAAAGGCTTTCTATATATCAGAAGAAATACAGGTGTTTAGCTCCTGCTGGAAAAATACACTCTGTGGAGGAGAGAGAGAGAGCACATACAATATCCCTTTTCTGGTGGTATGCATCATCTTTGTGATTAGAGAATGACAACTCCAAGACTGTTCTCAGTCCTAAACTAATATAGTCTGCCAGCTCTCGCATGCTCTTTGCTGCTGGTATATGTCCTTATCTTCTTGGGGAATCAGCTACTTGCTGCCAATAAACCTTGATAAGAGAGCAGGAGTTTTGGCACAATGTTATGTATAAATGCTGGCAGCAGCTAGAGAACATCTAGTTGCCTGAAAAATAGTTTTAACTCCCTGGTATTTTTAACCCCTTGCTTTCCAGGCTCTGAGCAAGGCTCTGCCACCCATCCACAGCATTCCTCTTTTTTTTTTTTTAATTGTAACACTTTTTACTTTTCATTGTTTGCGACATGCTATAAATAGGTTGAAAATAAAAACTCTTCCCAGTTCACTCTCTCCATTTTCAAACACTTCATTTTGCACTTTTAGTGCTGCAGCAGCAAAACTAGCTGCCTTTAGTTATATCTCTGTGTACCTCAAGCTTGACATAAGGGATGATGCTAGCTCTGAGAATCCAGCATGACTCCCTTTCTTCCTTGAATTAAATCAGTTCTTGTTGCCTTTGCTGGGCAAAAAAATAACAGAGCCTTTACTAGGCTCTCAGTAGTGCTACAGATCTTTATGACTTAAAGCCTGCTTCCTCATTGGTATTCATCCAGTATCCCATGCAAATAGTCTTTCACAAATTAATATATCAATAAAAAGAACACTACTAACATCATTCAAAGCCCCTCTGGTGAGAGACTGTCTCACTGGCAGGAGGGGAGGAGGAACTGAACGGGGCCACCAAATCTACCCCATTGGAGAGAAGAAGTCACATGGTGTGTCATAGGAAGAAAGGAGCAGTGTGTGCATCAATGAGTCTGCATAAGAGAGATGAAATAAATGCTTCAGTAGAAACAGGTAATGAGTAAAAGCAGCTCCTGGGATTTGAAGGGGAAGAAGCTGTCAGTACAAGGAAGGTGCATCAGAGCTTGGTGGCATAAGCCAGTTCATGTGTAGCTTGTTATTTAACTGGTCTAGAAAGCAGTTAGTGGAGCTCTGCAGACAGTGCACACACACTGTATTTTCCTCTGAGTGTGTTCAAAAGAGTTTTTTTTTTTTTTAAAACATCTCATTGAACTGTTGACCTAAAAAATGGAGATGTAAACTGTGGAGACTATTCCCACTGACTTAAAATCAACATTTAGGTAGGTAACATTTAAAGTTGATGCATGTTAACAGAACTCCTTTAAATAGATGCTGCTTGCCTGTCTTATTTAGCTGCAGCTGAAATTAGATTTTTGAGTGGGTAACAAGAAGTATTGCTAGATTTATCTTCCTGAATGATAGTGGAGCCTATGCCTCCTCTTCCAGTTAGTATCACGCTGTATCCTATCATGAGACAGCAAGATTCATGTCTGGCTATGTTTGCTGCCTCCAGACACACAACTCATACTTCTACCACCTTCACCTTCACAAGAGAATTTTCTTCACTATGAATCTGCAACGGCCATATAAGAAGGAGTCACATTCATTTAACTCTGCACAGTCCAGCCAGAGGCAAGCAGCATATCAGCAGGGAGAAAGTGTCATTTACAACTGATTATTCAGAAAGGATTAAAGAATGAACAGGTTCCTATGCAGCTGAGTATGCTTAGGGTTGAGCTCATTGAGGAATGAAAGTATCTCACATTTTGAATATTGAAAATTAGATGAAATATTCTGTCAAAGGGAGAGAAGAAAATACCCGATTTCAAACAGCCGCAGAGCAGAAATGCTATTAGTCTGATCCTAAGATGGCAATCTAGTATGGTGTTATTCACAAACTGCCCGTGGCTTGAACTATTATCATCCATATTTTACAACACAGAAACTGAGGCTCAGAAACATTGAGGCCACTATTCTGAATTTGGATGCCTTAAGAGACTGATTTCTAGAAATGCTGAGCACTCCCAGCTCCAACTGAAGTCACCAGGGAGTTGTGGATGCTCAGCATCTCTGAAAATCAGATCAATTATTTAAGTGCTTAAATACATGTGTAAGTGTCGAATTATAAGCATCCAACTTTGAAAAATTTGGCGTAAGTGATTTGCCTGGGAGAGTTTTCTGGTCTATTGGGCTGGGCATGTACTGAGGCCTAAATTCTAATCCTGATCTGACACTGATCTACAGAAGTAACTCTCTCTGTGCCTCAGTTCTCCCATTGTAAATTAGGGACAATGATATTTACCTACAACAGTCACCATTAGAAAACACTGTGGTTTCTCAGATAGCACTGGTGCTGAATATTTTCTTTTTAATGGAGACCACTCTATCCTAAAAGGCACATTATTAGCATAAAAGTGAAAAGCATCAAGGCCAGTCAGACAGAGAACTTGGAAATCCTGCACTCAGAGCAAGGCCGGCTCTACTATTTTTGCCACCCCCCATAAAAAAAGCTGCTTGGACTGCCACCTGAACTGCCGAAGCAAAAAAAAGCCGCCCGGACTGTGCCGCCCCAAGAATGGATGGAATGCCGCCCCTTAGCATGTGCCTGGAGCCGGCCCTGACTCTGAGCACTGTACTTAATCCTTTAAAATCAGGGGTTCTCAACCTTTTTCTTTCTGAGCCTCCCCCCCTCCCACAACATGCCATAAAAACTCCACGACCCACTTGTGACACAACAACTGTTTTTCTGCATTTAAAAGCAAGGGCCAGCGTTGAGGGGTGGCAAGCATAGCAATTCCCTGGGCCCCCATCCCTCAAGGGGTCCTGAAAGCTAAATTGCTTAGGCTTTGGCTTCAGCCCCGGGTGGCAGAGCTTGGAGCCCTGGGCTTCAGCCCAGGTGGTGGGGCTTAGGCTTTCTGCTGTGGGCCCAAGCAAGTCTAATGCTGGCCATGTATGGTGGACCCCCCTGAAACAGCAGCCCCCTAGTGGGTCCCAGACCCCTGTTTGAGAACCACTGCTTTAAACCATGCTGCCTCAGGGGTATCCTTTCACTCCTTCAAACAACCAGTTAATGAAACATTTATTGCACAACCTGCTTCAGTTTTACAAATGCACAAAAAAAATCAGCAGATTTTATTAAAGAAAAACATCCAGTGCTTCTAAGTGCACAGATAAAAGAGCAGATCATCTCTCTCTTCACAACATTATGAGTGGGGGAAAAGATAAGAAATCAACTTTAGCTGGATTTTTTTTGTTTTGTTTTCTTAACTGTTTCAGACAAAAGAAAATGATCAAAATATGGGACATCTCAATGATGTCATTTTGTGAGTAATTACCTTTTATGAAAGAAAATGGAAGTATAACAAGAGAAGTGTGAATATGACAGTGTATAAATACTACTCTTTCACAGGATAACTGGGTCCCAGGTAACAGGCTTCAGAGTTCAGATCGCAGATAATGGGAGGGGGAATGAGGGGAAGCTTCAGTGGAATTTAGGGAAGAGGTAGCAGGAGGGGGAAACAAAGAGGGCAGATAACGGACTAGAGCTTTGACCAGGAAGACTGACCATTTCCACATCTAAGTAATGGAAAATAGTCTTTCCCCCCATATCAAGTTTGTATAAAAGTGAATATGCTAAAATGCATTTCACCTGACTACCTCTGTCCAATTTGGAGATTATTCTTACCCTACATGTAGCTCTGTACGTTTGCTACCTGTAGGAGTAAACAAAACAAAAACACAGCACACCAGTAGGCCAGGTTACTCACTAATAAATAGAGTCAAATGCTATCAATGTCACATATCCATGGTTCATTAGAAATCATGTGACAATAAAGGCATTGATAATACCAGATGTTCTTGCACACAAAAGGTAGGGTGATTGTAAGAGGTCAAGACATGGAGATTCAATGATCAGGGAAGGGAGCTATAAGCAAGTCTGATGGTAAGAGTGTTTATATAGCAGTATAATGAAAATCATTTGATAAGAGGACAGATTAGAAGTGCCTTGACAATAGTTATCCTCAATATTTTCTGAACATATATGTGAAAAATGTGTGAAAACTATATATGGTTAACCTTTTCCCAGAAATGTTGCTTCTGCATGCTTAATGATAATGCACAGTTTGAAGGTTCTGTATAATTTTATTGAAATGTAAACATATGAGTCCTTTTTTCCTTAAGAAATAATTATGGTTGGTGACCTACCTTACAACAACTCAGTATTGCATGTAGAACTTTCTTGCCATTTAAAAAAAACAACGTAACATGCTGCACAACATTGCCTTAAAGATTGAAACAGATTGTTCATGTTCACATTATAAATGAGGGAGATAGTTTTGTTTACTTCTGAAAGAGCAGGTACATCTGAGGATGGACAGGAGGGGACTTTAATGAGGAGTTTATTGTATTTTAACACTAACCTAAAAAGCCTAATTCTCCTCAAGTATCTGTTTAACAAGAACAAACAAGACAGCTTCATCCCTGTTGTGAACAAATTAAATTGGATTCTTATCCACCCCACTTTTCTTCTGCTTTCTTAATTGCCAAACATAGGGTGCTTTATAAATGATTCAGTTTGAAATTCTATATCAAGTATATGCCAGATTATATCGTTTCCATTTCATCCTGTTTCCTGCAGGGCTTTCCTAGTACTGTATTCTCAGCATGCAAGCCAGCTACTATATCAGGATGCACTACTGTTACTGCAACTTGCTGGTTTGTTATTGAGATATCAAAAATATTGTAAATCCCACAAAAATACCCCAACTGTGAGAAAAAAATCCCAACATCCTGGATACAAAATGCTAATTAAATAGTTCATGAGATGAAAATCACAGTGAAAGACAGACGATAACAAAACTGGATGTGACTAGTATATTTAGAAAAGTACATTCAAAAGAGAAAGCATTTTGTCATCTTCAGAGTTCATTCTAAAACCTGTGTGTTGTCTGCATTTTCTGTGTTTTCAGGAAAGTGCCTGCATGTTCTATTGAACTGACATTAGAAAATACCATTTATAAATTATCAAAAGTTACACATCTACAGCCAAACGTGTGCACCAACTATACGCTCCTAAACCATCAAGAAAATATGTTGTTACACAGACGTTATTAGTATTAACGCGTGATGTAATATATCCTAATAAACTTCATACCATCCCTCATTGGAAATGTCTATGAATGAAACAAATAAAAAGGAACCAAGAAAGAAGAATGCATGCTGATAAATCATCACAGGACAGGTGATTAATCTGATTGTTTTTACTTAAATAAATTACAGGGTACTGATCTTTGTACTATCCAGTAATTAAAGTCTTTCTTCTTCAAAATGTAATCATTTCTGGAGGCAAATATACAGAAGGCGGTGGAGGAGGTAAAGGGAAATTGTAGAGGTTTTTTCCCCCAAAACTTTGAAACTGAGAGCTGGGTTATTTCTTGCTAAAATAGTGTCAATCTGTCCTGCAGTGACTCACGAGCATGAGTACCAACCAGGATACAAACCCCAAACTGTCTCGGAGTTCTATACTTAGACTTCACCAACCAATCATCAAGTGTGAACTCTTCAGGCACTATAACAGCTTTAACATGGAATCACAGACAGTCCCTTTGGGTACTCCAATCTGTTTTACCACCTAGGTACGCTTACCTTTGTGATAGACAGATACTCTTACACCAAGGATCAAAGAAATATTCAGGTTACTCCCAGTCCCAAAGGATCAGTCATTTACTCCAGTCAACTGCAGCTTAGATCTCACACTAAAGACAATACTTGTAGCCAATCCTACATTAAACTATCTAAAGATTCATTATACAGGAAAAGGAAACGAGAGTTATTCATAAGGTTAAAGCAGGTAAAAATGTATACACACAAATGAGTTCCAATCTTAAGTTTCAAAAAGTAATCAAAGCTTCTATAATAAGCATGCTCTATATGTCCTTTGGGCTAACAGAGGCTAAGCACTGGGGATCTTTTGTTTATGCCTTGTAGTTGAAGCAACATAAAGATCCAGATCCTCCTTATTACAGGCTTTTATTTCCTTCTCATCTTCTGCTTAGAGCTGCAAACTCAGCTGATGGGAGGAATTCACCTGTAAGTCTCATCTTCATGTGGGGGGAGGTGGAGAAGAGTAATCAGCAAAGGCTTTGGTCCCTTTTAATGTTCCACCATAGTCTGTCTGGCATCAAGAGGCCTTCCTTGTTGGGCAGGACATAACCCCTTGTATTGGAGACCAGCGTTTCACATTAGTTAATAGGAATAGGAGTACTTGTGGCACCTTAGAGACTAACAAATTTATTGTAGCATAAGCTTTCGTGGGCTACAGCTCACTTCATCGGATGCATGTAGTGGAAAATACAGAAGGAAGAGANGACTGCTGAATTGGAATTAATTTGCAAATTGGACACCATCAAATTAGGTTTGAATAAAGACTGGGAGTGGATGGGCCATTACACAAGGTAAAACTATTTCTCCATGCTTATCTTCCCCCCCGCCCCCTACAGTTCCTTATATCTCCTTGTCAAGTGCTGGAAATGGGCCATTTTCATTACCACCACAAAGACTTATTTTTCTCTCCTGCTGACAACTGATCACTCTCCTTATAATGTGTATGGTAAGATCCATTGTTTCATGTGTGTGTATAGATATATATATATATATCTTCCTTCTGTATTTTCCACTACATGCATCCGATGAAGTGAGCTGTAGCCCACGAAAGCTTATGCTACAATAAATTTGTTAGTCTCTAAGGTGCCACAAGTACTCCTATTCCTTTTTGCGGATACAGACTAACACGGCTATTACTCTGAAACCTGACAGTAGTTAATGTTTCTCTCCTGTCTGGTGATTTACAGTTACAAAGGCTCACAGTACAAATGCTCAAATATTACCTTTTAATATGGGACACAGAGGTTATGAGTGAGATTAATGCATGCAGCAACTCACAAGCGTTCAATAAAGTCTAAACACTGAACACCTATTTTAATACCTATTGTAAGAATACTAACACAGAGGTGAGCCAGACTGGTTCTAGCTATATATCTGTCAATGCTCATGGGGATCTTGGCATGAGTTGGCACCTAGTCTGCCAGCATCACAACATTAATACAAAACATCTTGATTCACACAGAGCACTTTAAGGTAACAGAGTGAAGGTAAGAGCCCATGAAAACAAGAACATTCTGTTTTAATGGTGCTGATCGCTATAACTCACCCCTGTATCCTAAAAACTGCAGCTCACATGGTACTCAATATCATCCAATGCCTTGCCTTAATAGAGGGCTACCTTCACAGCACTGCTCAAAAGAGCAGTTTGAACACTATTTATTTGAAAGTCCTACCACTCATCTAAGAATGAAACTTTAACAATTTTAGATGGAAAAAATTATGGTGGAGTCTGACTCCTTGAATACGCACGCTTAGCTTAAAAGGCTATCAAACTATAAATATTTTAAGCCATCCAAAAATCCAATTATTGAAAATCCAGATCCACCTCTTTGATAATTGTGCTGGTGTGTGGCTATAATGCAGCTATTATTTACAGTCATTTCAGTTTGTACCAGAAAACCACTTTTTAAAAATGTCATACATCTGTTTTCTACCCTAAGTCAAAGACCCCTCTACGTAGATTCTTACAAAGATAGATAAATCCAGTCTTTCAGCCATGTTATAAATGTGTTATTCACTGCAAACCTGTTTAATATGATCCTAAACAGATTAAACAGAACTGAGTTATAAAGCAAGTTGCACTGTAGAAAGCTGTCACGTTCTGGGGTGCAATCCAGACCAGTGAAGAGTTGTGTCATCTCTTATCCTATAACCCCAAGTGTCTCACAATGGCTCGGGTCAGCAACAAGAATGCACTCTGTCTATGTATTGGGCAGCCCTGGTCCAATGCTTTGGTTCCTGGAGCCTGCCTGTAATACCACAGACTTCCACTGGCCTCCACCAGCCTTGGTTACCAACTAGTAAGGTGACTCCACACTCTCCCCAACCCCAAGTTTCCACCAAAACATGTGTTCTGAAATGTCCAGCCCGTCGTAGAACAATCAGAGGAATATTAAGGTTTGTTGCCCCTTTAAGAAGTTAATATTCAACAGTTAGTTACTTTAACTGGCGTTCTCAAACAGTTCAGTTTAAACACAGCACTGGATTGGTTTAGACTGAAAATAAAACACATATATTTAACTACAAAGAGATAGGTTTTAAGTGAATACAAGTATAAGGTTTAAAGTCAGAAATGGTTACAAGAGAAATAGAGAAAATATTTTCTAGAAACTAAAACTTAACAAAAAAGCTAGACTTGGTCCAAGGTAAAATCCTCATCACATGTTGCCATCAAGATAGCTGACCAAAATCCTGGGTCAGGATCTATCCCCCAAAATCAAAAGGCTGGTACCTCTGTCTTCTTAGGTGAAAGGCTGATAACTTAGGGTTTCTTGGCCCCTCTCTTTTATAGTCCGATGAATCTTTGAAATGGATTCTTCTGAAAAATCATTCCAGATCAACGTCTATTTCCAGCTGAGAGGTAGGCAACATGGAGTCTGTCTTGAAGGAAGTGTCCTGCTACTTCCTCCCTTGCTGGAGTTGTGTCTGCTAAAATGCAAATTTTTCAGTTCCTGCCCCCCGGAGCAATTGAATGACCATTAGACATGCAACTGTCAATCTCCTCCACCACTGTGATAGTGTGGGGTTTGCCTCTACCCCTTGTTAGCTTGATGGGTCTGTTTCCACAATATGTGCATACATTCCCACTGTCTTTCAAAGTATTTTGGAAGTAATGCCCCAGGTGAGGAGACCACATTCCTTGGGTGGGGTAATCCTCGGGTGGGGGTAAATTGGCTAACACACCTTAAGAATTAGAATTTCAGTTTATTTCCACAACTTTACACCAGTTGCTTGCACGTACGTTACATGATGATATTAATAACCAGTGAGTCATGAGCTTTTCATTGACACTTTGCACAACACTTATCAGATATATTTATGATATTAAAGACATGAGGTGCACTGGAAATGGGTAAGCCAGTTGCAGTTCATTACCAGATATCTGGGTGCCTTTTGCCCACTGTCCTTGGGCTGTTCTTAATATCACAAAAGCACATTTAGCTTTTCAATAAGTCAAAGAAAGCACAGAGGCTAAATGAAGTATAGTAAATAATAAATCAAAGTGGCTGCAGATGCACAGCTTCCATTAAATCACAAACTCAATATTTTAACAGTTTAAATTATACATTCCTACCTGGTTCACTAAATTCCATAAGCCATCATTTTGTAGATTTTTGTCTCCTGTTAGGTTACGTCTACACTGCAGCTGGCAGCATGCTTCCCAGCTCGGGTAGACAGACACACGTTAGCTCAGCTGGAACTAGTATGCTAAGAATAGCACTGTAGCCGGGGGGTTACATGGGTGGCAGCTTGGACTAGCCTCCTGAGTATAAACCCACCCACACCCCTGGATATGTATTCAGGTAGCTAGCCCAAGCTGTGCTTGCGCTGCCCCCTGCTACACTGCTATTTTTAGCACACTAGGTAAAGCAGAGCTAGTGCATGTCTGTCTACCCAAGCTGGGAAGCACTCTCCCAGCTGCAGTGTGGACATACCCCTAGTGGCTGGACTACACAGAGGGCGACAGAGAGCCACAATGAGTAAGCATGGGTTACATATGCTAAGATTTTGTCATGGATATTTTTAGTAAAAAAAGTCACAGACAGGTCACAGGCAATAAAGAAAAAACTCTCAGAAACCGTGACCTGTTCTTGAATTTTACTAAAAATATCCATGATAAAATGGGAAGGGACTGGGCAGCTGCAAAGTGGCTGGGAGCTCTGCCCGCCCCTCACCCCCCCCCCCCGGGGGGCTCAGAGCTCCAGGGTCCCCCTGCCCCGCCACAGCAGCCAGGGAGCTGCAGGATACCCCCGCTGCCCATGGCAGTTCGGAGCTTGGGGGCCCACTGCCTCAGGCTGCGGGGGTACCTCACAGCTCCCTGCCGCTGCAGGAGGTGGTGGGACCCTGCAACCCGGCTGAAGTCACAGAGGTCTTTGGAAGTCACGGATTCCAATACTTTCACGACCTCTGTGACAAAATCGTAGCCTTACATAGGGTCAATACTCCGATATCTAGAGTCATACAGGCTCTAAAGCAGCACAACTAAAATGAAACTACTTTTCAGTCTAGAGCAGGGGTCGGCAACCTTTCAGAAGTGGTGTGCCGAGTCTTCATTTATTCACTCTGATTTAAGGTTTCTCGTGCCAGTAATACATTTTAACGTTTTTAGAAGGTCTCTTTCTATAAGTCTATAATATATAACTAAACTATTCTTGTATGTAAAGTAAATAAGATTTTTAAAATGTTTAAGAAGCTTCATTTAAAATTAAATTAAAATGCAGAGCCCCCCGAACCAGTGGCCAGGACCCGGGCAGTGTGAGTGCCACTGAAAATCAGCTCACATGCCGCCTTCAGCACGCGTGCCATAGGTTGCCTACCCCTGGTCTACAGGAACCTCTTAAAATGGTTTGTTTTGAAAACAGGCTAGTTGCCAACCTGAAAAGTGTTCTGCTCCCAAAGGTCTAAGTCCATATTGCAATATGGTGTAGGTGAGCTGAGACCCACACATTTGATTCCAGAAAACATTCTGCCATTTAACACCATTAATTTATTTTTAAAAACAGCAAGACACACACTATTTTTACTCAACCCAGACTTAGAGGCTGTAGGGCCTGGTTCAGTATTTCCAGCTGCCCAGATTATCATTATTTCCACTAAACTCTTGGTGGTCTTAATTTATTACCTGCTAGCCTCAAATTCCTGGAACATGAGCAAGCCACTCTACTCTCTCTCTCCCGTTTAAAAGAATCTTTAAATGATCAGCTTTCAAAATAGTGACTACTCAGATATATATCCAAAACAATTGACTCATTTCTCCCCCCAACCTGGTACAGTATATGGAGATGTTCTGACAGCAGCCAAAGAAAAATGTCATTTTTCTAGATACTAGAAAAATATGTCAACATCAGCTTCCAATAGAGACCAGTCTATCACAACTCTTCCCTGCTTCACTAGTGGGAGGCTCCCTCTGCTCATTGGTAGATGTTACCTTATAGACAGGTCTTGGTTTGAGTCTCCTCTGTGGTAACACACAGGAAACGTATACAGCAATTTCAGCTACTCAGCTGAAGATTCAAATATCTGGCTTATGTTGCATATCTGCGGTTCCTTCCTTGCATTCCATTCATCCAGTTATAACACAAGAAGCAGTAACAAACCTGCAAGCCTAAAGTAGCTATTTACATAAGGACATCAACAAAGAAGAACAAACCTCTACTTGATCGAATTCCCACTTAGTCAATGGAAGTACTTTCCCTGAGGACAAGGGGAGAGGGCTCAGATGTCTAAACACCAGTGTGTGGAATGGGTAGCTTCAGTAGTCTGCTAACAAGGAACATTTAAAATATGCAAAGAACAAACAAAACCATGCAGCTCTGGTAATATTATTAACTGTGATTGTGGATTTGTAACAATCCACATTTCTGGCATCATGAGTAAAACAAACAAAGCAATAACAAACAAACAATACCCTTAAAGAAAGGAAGGTTTAGGGCTAGTCTGGTGTTTTGATTTTGAAACAGTTGTATACTGGGGACCACAGATTTGATTCTCAGTGCTGCCAGTCAAACAGCATATTAAAAGTGCTGTCAAAGCAAGTTTTGTGCTGTCGTACNGGGGGGGGGGGGGGGGGGGGGGGGGGGGGGGGGGGGGGGAGTCAGAAACCCTGAGAGTGGAATTGTATCATGGAAATGGAGCACACTAGGAACAATATGGCTCCTAAGTGATGTTGTCATGACCCATCACTGTCAAGCAGTGGGATTGAAGGTATAAACCTAGAAGCTAGAAGGGGTGGGGAAGGGAGAAAGATTTTAAAAAGGAGCTGTCATAAAAGGAAACGTAGAGGACATGAGGATTCTGCATAGTTATTAAAACTTGAGTCTTAATTGCCCAATAACTAAATAAAAATGTTTTCTATTGTATTTCCTCTGCAATGATCTTGGGGTTCATTAAGCAACAAACGAAAAAGGAATAAAAACTTTCATTAAAACAAACTGGAAAGCTTCTGTGGTGAACTGCGGCACACAGCAACCGTGTGTTCTTCAACCCTGCTTCCAGGGCACATCTCAAAATTCCTATGTTCATAATAGTGTCCCTTGTGAGGGAGTGTGTCTGTGCAAGGTTATAATTTAAACAGATCTCTACATCTTCTCTCCTAAAAAAAAAATCCAGTAAGCTCTTACATATATATATATAAACAGCTAACTAGCTAGTAGCACATACATTCAATTCTCAACCTATCTAGAACGTTTGAATAAACTCAATGTGTCAACTACCTAGAGAGGAGAGGTCAACAGCACATCACTCTGGAGTGAATCTTTTCCACTCACTTTCCTCAAATACCCTTTCTCCAGGTAGGTGAGCAAGTCTCTATGAGTCTTTCAGGATGTTTAATCTCCCTCTCTCATCTTCTCAGTATCAACCTTTCATTAGAAGCAGAGTTGTTCTTTTGTTCCTTCACAGTTTCTCCTTTGTCTGTTGATGAAGAATGGTCAGTCAATTGGGAAATGCCAGAGTCCACATTTACTGTCAGTGTTTTGGAACTTCCTGGGATTACTCTTAGATCCCTTCGCTTACATCAAAATGTGTCACCTTGGTCTATCTGGACTACATAAGACCTTGGATGTAGCTGTTCTTTAATGGTAGAGGTGACATTCTTCAGGCACACTATCACTTGGGTTAAGAGATGGGAGATCACGGGCTCTTTTGTCAAAATAATATTTCTGCTTCCACTTCTGATTTTATTTCCTCTTCCGTATGGTTTCATTGTCATGAGATTTCAGCAAGTTATCAGTGATTGGTAAATTAGATGTGAACATTCTTCCCATTAACAGCTGAACTGGAAAAAAAGCCATTCTCCAGAAGTATACTTTGGTAAACCAATAAAGCTATATACAAATTACCCCCACGGTCAAAAATCTTTTTTCATAAGGTTCTTTACCATCCGTATAGACCTTTTCACAAGTCCATTCAATTGGGGGTAATTTGGATTTGATGTTTTATGATAAAAATCCCAATCTATAGCAAACTGCCTAAAATCTGCACTGGAAAACCATGGCCCATTATCGCTAAAGACTTCATCTGGAATTCCTTGTCTGGAGAAGATTCCCTTCATGCTGGCTATCACTAGTGCAGTGTGCAAATTTCTGTATACAAAGAATAAAAATCTGTGACTTAAATAATCCTTTCATTGCCAGATAAATAAATCAGTGCCTATCTTCTCAGAAGGCCTTTATGGAACTGAATGAGGTCTCTGAGGTTCTGCCTGTTTGTATAGCTTGTATTTCAAACATGAAAAGCAATTTCCTACCACATTAGTAGTGTCGTGATTGATCCACAGCCAAGACAGCACCTCTTGTGTTCATTGTTTGCATTTCTCAATTCCTAAATGACCCTCGTGGCTCTTCTGAAGCATTTCTTTCTGGAGGCTAAATGGTATTACAACCTTGCTGCACTTGAAAATCGCCCCATCTATCATAGTATGTTCATGTCTGCAGTTCCAATGGTCTCTTATACTTTGACAGCAACTGCTTATTTCTTCAGGCCACCCTTTAATTATCACTTCTTTAAGGATTCCCAACAATTCATTTTTCTGTGTTTCCCCTTTTATTTGTTGCAGTTTCCTGTTAGCTACAGGAATTGACTTTACAATCAGATCTACATAGAGATGCAAGCCTATCTCTAAGGTCTTCTCTGGCTTCATAGTGGGAGACACTGCTCTGGAAAGTGCATCTGCAGTGAACCTGAATTTACCTGCTGTGTAAAACCCAACTAAATTATACTTTTGCAGCTTTATCATCATTCTTTGAATCCTTGAGGTACAGTCATTTAGCGGTTTGCCAAATAACGCTACCAGGGACTTGTGGTCCGTTTCAACATCCAAAGTCTGAACATAAATATACTAATTGAATCTCTCACAGACAAACAATACTCTTAAAAGCTCCTTCTCAATCTGTATGTAAATGGTTTCTGCTCAGTTAGCGATTTGGATGCATATGCCACTGGTTGACAACAATCCACATTTTTCTGTGAAATCACTGCACCTAACCCAAACTGTGAAGCATCTGCTGAGATTTTAATAGGCCTTCCTGGCGCACAGAACTTCAACACTGGCTCTTGTATCAGTTATTGTTTCAAACATGCTCATGATTCCTCCTGTTCTGTACCCCAATACCATTCAGTTTTATTCTCCAAGAGTTTTCTCAAAGCCGCAGGTTTGGTAGATAAATTAGGTATGCATTTTCCAAGATAATTAACCATTCCCAGGAACTGATGGACATCTTTCTTTGACTGGAGACATGGCATCATTTCAATGGCTGAAAACCTTCCTCTTACCAGATTTTACATCTTCATTGGAAATAATATCCTCAACAAAAGTCAGCTCTGTAACCCCTAAAACACATTTTCCCCTACTTAGTTTGAATTTTGCAGTTCTAGTTGCATCCAGGACTTCCCAAAGTCTACAATCGTGCTCCTCTTTTGTTAAGCCCCAGGAGACGATCTCATCTTTTGAGGTATCAACAGCGTTAATATGTTCATAGATCGTAGTATGGTTTTGTGATACACTTCTGGTGCTGAAGCTATGCCGAAGGATAAGCATAAAAGAATCTGTATCTTTCAAATGGCGTATTAAATGTGCATAGTTTTGAGTTTTCTTCAATTACTTTTAGCTTCCAAAAACCTGAGGATGCATCCAATTTACTGAAATATTGTGCATTTGCAAATCTTCTCTGAATGGTAGTTTGAAATGTTCTCTTTTTATAGCCTTATTGAGGTATCTCGGATATAAGCATATGTGTAGCTGGCTGTTATTTTTCTCCGCAATGACTAGGGAGCTCACCCATTCTGTTGGCTCTTCAATTTTTTGTATTAGTTGCATTGCTTCCATCCTTGCAAGCTCATCCTTGAGTTTATCACGGAGTGCAAATGGCACCTTTCTACATGGATGGATAACTGGAGGGACCTGCTTGTTTATCTGAATAAACAAGCAGCCCAACCCTTGAAACAGATCATGATATTCCCAAATGAGTGCCTCAGAGCCAGGTTCAGTATGATCTTGTAGTAAGAACACCCGTTTTGCCAGACTGAGTTTTTCACAGGCAGCCAGGCCTAAAACTGGTGTCACCTCTTTTGGCACTACAATGAATGGGAGCCTGTACATGGTGTTTTTATAGCTGATGCTAGCAATGCACCTCATCTTCACTGGTATATTTTTTCCAGAGTAACCAGTTACTTTTATTTTTGTTGGTCTCAGTTTTGGTCTTATTTTCAGTCTCTCATAATTTTGTTCAGACAGAATATTAACCTGAGCTCCTGGGTCCAGTTTTAGTGGAATAATGATTGCATTCACTTTCATAGACAGTATCCAGTCCCTCTCATCAGGATTGCTTGATGTCTATGTAAAACTCCTCAGCCATGTTGTCTTCAGCTGAATGCACTTGACTTTTCTGCATTTTAGATCTGCGTCATTTTGCAAAATGATTATTTTCCCCACATTTATGACAGATTTTCCCAAAGGCAAAACAGTGTGGCCATGCTGCAATCCACACCTTCCATATAACCGTCTGTACCCAGTCTCCTCCCTAGCAGTGGTTCCATTTTTGATTTGACCTTTTCTGGCTGTAGCTTTTGTACTTAGTGGATGGATTACCCCTTCTGGTGAATTCCCTTTGGCTTGCGCTGTTGCCAGGCATATCTGAAGAGCTTTTTCTAAAGTTAAATCTCCTTCGTGGAGCACTCTCTCTCTCTCAACACATGGTCTTTAATGCCACAAATAATTCTACTTCTGACCAGAGACTCTGTCAACTCACAGGTTTTACTGAGTCTCCTTAATTCTGTGACATATTGCTCTATGGTGTCATCAGTTTTTTGCCTGTATGTAAAAAAAACTCTCTCTCTCAAAGGTCTCATTCTTTTTGGCATGCAATATTCCTCAAATTTAGTCAGTATTTTCCTTAGCTTCGTGCTTTCACTTTCTTCAAACTTAAAGTTGTTATAAATATTCAGTGCTTCCTCCCCAACAATACACAAAAAGATTGATCATCTCTCTTTATCATGTATCAGAGGGGTAGCCGTGTTAGTCTGGATCTGTAAAAGCAGCAAAGAATCCTGTGGCACCTTATAGACTAACAGAGGTTTTGCAGCATGAGCTTTCGTGGGTGAATACCCACTTCTTCGGAGTATTCACCCACGAAAGCTCATGCTGCAAAACCTCTGTTAGTCTATAAGGTGCCACAGGATTCTTTGCTCTCTTTATCATTTTTCTCCTCTGCCCCTATCGCTGCTAAATACGATTCAAATCTCTGTCGGAATCTTTTCTAGTTCACTGCAATATTGCCTGACAATTGCAGACTGGATGGAGGTTGCAGCACATCCATTCCTGACTTTCTTCCCTTCTCAAGATAATCGAGTTACTATTGTGCTCACAAAATACATACAAGAGCCTTTGCTCTTCTCTGTTTGCTGCTCCACCTGCTCCCCTTTCCTCCGCTTTCAGTTTCACACACAGGAGTTGACCTCAAAATGAGTGCAGTCTCCTTCTCATTCAGCACTTCTGACACCAGGAAATGATCTTGGGGTTCATTAAACAACAAACCAGTGAATGAGAAAGGAATGAAACTTTGAATAAAACAAACTAGAGCGCTTCCGTGGTGAACCACAGCACACAGCTACACTGTGTTTTCCACCCCTGCTTCCAAAACATCTCAAAATGCCTGTATTCATAATGCTCTCCCTTACGAGGGAGTGTCTATAAACTATCATCTCGTACAAACATATCTACATCCTCCTTCTAAACAAAGTGCTCGATACTACAGCAACGGGGGCCATGTAAGGACCTATGTAGCTAGAGGGATAGATGTATTAAGGAATGGCAACTCCAACCATTCCCTTCCAACCCTGAGTTGCAATTTTGTTTGATAAATCAAACACTTAGCTAGCAGAGAGTACATCACATGTTTAATTACCTTCCCATGTTCCATCTAATAAAGCCTGGAGGTAACACCATCATTACACTCACAGTCTAATGTGGCAAAGTAGGATATGTTGTAATACTGCATATTAGAAAACAAAGGGAAGAGTTTAAGTTCAGGTTTCTGGAAATTACCAAACCTTACATAAGAACATAAGAACGGCCGTACCGGGTCAGACCAAAGGTCCATCCAGCCCAGTATCCTGTCTACCGACAGTGGCCAATGCCAGGTGCCCCAGAGGGAGTGAACCTAACAGGCAATGATCAAGTGATCTCTTTCCTGCCATCCATCTCCACCCTCTGACAAACAGAGGCTAGGGACACCATTCCTTACCCATCCTGACTAATAGCCATTAATAGACTTAACCACCATGAATTTATCCAGTTCTCTTTTAAACACTGTTATAGTCCTAGCCTTCACAACCTCCTCAGGTAAGGAGTTCCACAAGTTGACTGTGCGCTGCGTGAAGAAGAACTTCCTTTTATTTGTTTTAAACCTGCTGCCTATTAATTTCATTTGGTGCCCCCTAGTTCTTGTATTATGGGAATAAGAAAATAACTTTTCCTTATCCACTTTCTCCACATCACTCATGATTTTATATGCCTCTATCATATCCCCCCTTAGTCTCCTCTTTTCCAAGCTGAAGAGTCCTAGCCTCTTTAATCTCTCCTCATATGGGACCCGTTCCAAACCCCTAATCATTTTAGTTGCCATTTTCTGAACCTTTTCTAGTACCAGTATATCTTTTTTGAGATGAGGAGACCACATCTGTACACAGTATTCGAGATGTGGGCGTACCATCGATTTATATAAGGGCAATAATATATTCTCAGTCTTATTCTCTATCCCCTTTTTAATTATTCCTAACCTTGAACCTTGCTCAGTTCCCCATGAACAGGCAATTTTGTGAAAGATTCAGACTGTTCCAAACTTTTCACCTACACTTATGGTTGCCTTTGTCAGCCTTAAAGCAACAATATTATCTCTCCATGAGACTGCAAGGGAAACTGAGGTGTCATTCAAGCCAAGCTGCCGTCTGAAATCATTTCCTTTTAATTTATTAGCTCTTTCACTTCTCCCCCTCGATGATTTGATATTAATCTTTCGCACTCTAACTTTTTACTGATATTGTCCTTGAATAAAAATCAGTCCTGCTCCTTAGCAGTCCCTTGAATCCAAAAAGGCTGCACAGTCATAGCATATTCACGTTCATCACAATGAATGTTTTGGAAAACAATTAGCTTTGTGTGTAACTAAAGACATCGCGATTATCAGTAAATCAGGGAAGCACTGACACATCAATAACGTCCCCTGTGTGCCACAGATAAGGCGCATGGTGCCCTGATCAACACCTTAATTATACACGCTTACAAAGCACATACAAGCTTTTACCATTCACTTTTGGCTGCCTCTTCAAATATTTTCTCATTTATTCTTTATAACATGTTACCCTGAACTTTATTCTATTATTCTGTTGCTTCGGTAACAAACTTCTTAAGTGTTCCACATTAACAAAGAGCATGAATATGAATTTCCTCCCTCCGTTCACCCCTCCTCCC